>WAAD01005921.1:22935-35338 GCA_013389945.1 Fregata magnificens
AAGAAAAACTAACCCCTCCACCTAACATCCTAATATCCAGTTGGAATTTCCCAAGCTCCAACATCTACCCATTGCCTCTTTTCCTTTTGCCTTTTACCTCCAATGAGGCAGCTGTAGACAGCAGTATGTCCCCCCAAAGCCTTCTCTCCTCCAGGCTCCAGTTTCCTCTAGGAAACTCTAGAACCAGTTGATCACTGCTGGGGGACAAGGTGGTCCTCTTTGCTGAGGAACCTTCCTGCTCGCTATTTGTGGGGAAAATGTGATGTCCAGAAACCATTTCTGTTGATCTTGATTAGTCCTTCTGTATGGTTACTGGGTGGATGTGCCGAATAACTTAAAATGTCCCTACTTACTACTCAATTCTTGGAGGGTCAAGGAAAAATGATGTTTTACAGTGATAATAATTCTGTCTGAAACTGTAGTATAATCCCATTGGATTAATATATGAAACTGTCTCACCTAGCCAAACTAACATAGACATTAATGATAATCCTTCTTCCTTTGGCACCATCTACAGTGAGTATTTAAAACCCACTTCACAGTTTCACATGAAAAAGAACTCCCACAAACAGTGTGAAGCAAACAACCTTTCCTGACTTGCTTAAGAGCTCCTTTAGCAGTTCAAAAGGAGTAAAAATTCCCAAGATCCCTAGAAAAACATGAATGGATACTTCAAAATGGTTCCAGAAGCAGTAATGCTCACTCCAAACTTCTTTTGCCAGTAGGCTGATCATCTGTGGTCAAAGCATAAGTAAGAAATCAACAGTGATTTAAAAATATTTAGCAATATTTATATCTATTTTGGTCTAGCGCTGGCATCATTGCCCTATAATCTGCTATGATCACATGGAAAGACAAATTGTTCTAACTGTTCAAGAGAAGATAACACCATCCTGGGCTTGTTCTTAGTTAGTTTTATGAGTCAGAATCAAGGGATGGGATAGTTACACATAAGTTTAGGTGCCAGTTTAGGTGCTGTGCACTGTACCTGCCTGACATCTGGTTGCCACTGCAGAAGTTTGTGGCTGTCCCCTAAATCCTGTACCATACACAGTGGCAGCAGGTAAATGCCTTGTACATCCCAAGGTATTACAAATGACCCAGGGTACTTACGTTTAGGTAGGTGCCCCCCACCTAGTTAATCTGTTCTGAACAAACTGAGGAGGTTGCATCTTGTGTAACGCACACATATTTGCATCTAGCACTCTAAGTTACAAAAACAGGAGAGAAGCTGGCATTTTTAAGGTAGGATTCATCTGACATTTCAGCAGTGGGATTCAGCTACAGATTAGAACACTTAAATTTATTTTTTTCTACATGTACATGTCTGCCCATGAGCTGTCCATTATACACAGACAAGAGAGTTTAGAAAGCTACACCACTCTCCTGAACTAGATATTTAGGTATTTATGACAGGCTGTACAAACCCCATGCTGTTAGGAGTCAGGAGTGAAACAAGCATTTTGGGAGAAGAGCGCATCTGATCAGTCTTAGATGCCAGCTCTGAAATGAGCTGACCAACCATCTGGAGGGAATCTGTTTCTTTCTACTGCCTGTAAATGATGGACCAGTTAAGAAACAGAGGAGCAATTTTTGGACATCTAAAATGAGATTAATTCAATTTCTAGAGCAATTCAGTTAAATTCAGTAGTGCAGGAAAAAGGCCTTAAGATTACATTTATGACCATTTTTTGGCTCTTTAAAGGAGAAGAAAATCTCTAATAATAACCCTTTGGAGTATGCCAGCTTATGTGAGCACTTCTGTCATGTTTTAACCCCACCTGGCAACTAACCACCACACAGCCGTTCGCTCACTCCCCCGCAGTGGGATGGGGGAGAGAATCGGAAGAGTAAAAGTGAGAAAACTCGTGGGTTGAGATAACGACAGTTTAACAGGTAAAGCAAAAGCCGCGCAAGCGAGCAAAGCAAAACGAGGAATTCATTCACTCCTTCCCATCAGCAGGCAGGTGTTCAGCCATCTCCAGGAAAGCAGGGCTCCATCACACATAACGGTTACTTGGGAAAACAAATGCCATCACTCTGAACGTCCCCCCCTTTCCTTCTTCTTCCCCAGCTTTATATACTGAGTATGACGTCATATGGTGTGGGATATCCCTTGGGTCAGTTGGGGTCGGCTGTCCTGGCTGTGTCCTCTCCCAGCTTCTTGTGCACCTGGCAGAGCATGGGAAGCTGAAAAAGTCCTTGACTAGTGTAAGCACTACTTAGCAACAACTAAAACATCCCTGTGTTATCAACACTGTTTTCAGCACAAATCCAAACCACAGCCCCATACTAGCTACTATGAAGAAAATTGACTCTACCCCAGCCAAAACCAGCACAACTTCAATGGTGGCCAAATATGCATTAAAAGCCATGTCACATGAGATCTATGGAAGTGCAAGAAACAAGTTTGTGCTATTGATAACCACACAAAAACCTATGATACAACAACTCATTAGTGAACATGACCCTAATGTGCTTTTAAAACCGTACTAACATGATAGTAAGCAGCAACACTAATAGCTTTTTCTTGTCAAGTGAGTTATTCTTACCTGGTCATATGAACATATATGCATTAAGAATGACTATATTCAAATATGTACCAATTTTAATGTGTTCTCTAAATACAGTAGAAGCCCAAGCTTCCAGTTTCCTTATGCATTGTTTCCTTTGAAAGGCATAGCTTTGAGGTTACTACCTCAAATAAACTGATTTGCTTGTGTTTAATATTTGTAAGTTTGGGCTAAACAACACTTCAGTGGCTTGACTTAAACTGGTGTTTAATGAGTTGTAAAGCAGAACTGTGTAAAAATATAAAGACTGGATTTTATCCTCAGTTACCCAGACTCCCTGTACACTCACTGATAAAAACAAAACCAAACCGAAACAAAGTACCTACAGAAGGTAATCCACTTCATGCTTTGCTAACTAACTAAATCATTTTAGGTGAGTGGACAACTGCAGATGTCTATTTCTCTGTATGGACCAAAATAATCTGAGGGTAGCTAAGGTAGAAATGTAAACACAGGTGTCTAAAGCTGAGTAAGGTATTCCCATCTTGACAGACCTACATAAGGTCTCACAGACTCAGAGAAGATAATCACCATCAAAACCTCCCTCTGAAATAGGGAAGAATTATACTTAGGAAGGGTTCTTCTGCATATATAAACCAGAAAGAAGTCCCAGTTCAGGTTCACACATTTGGCTCTCCCCTGGAAAGATCCCTGGCCCGGCTCTGTGACCAACATCAGCAACACGGCAGCACTGCAAGGACTGAGAGGACCTTGAGGCAGAGCAGTTTGGACTGTCACCAGTTGAGGTGGGAGTTATGTGTATGAGCCAGAAAATTCTCCTCTTCCATACCATAAGACCCACCTTCAATACGCAACTGAGGACAGACCTGTGACTTTCTTCACTCGCTGCAGGATAAGTCTAGTAATTGTCTAATACCAGAATCTGCCAACCATTAAGGTAGCGGAGATGAGGCAAAACAAAACCTTCCTTAGTCCTACCCCAGGCACAGAATTATAGAATCAGAATTGTTTGGGTCATAAGGGACCTTTAAAGATCATGTAGTCCAACTCCCCTGCCATAGCCAGCGACATCTTTCACTAGATCAGGTTGTTCATTATCTCAGGGTTTCATCCCTGACATGCTCTTGCCTTCTCTGTCTAAGTGGTGAGGGAAAATAATTTTTGTCTGGACTTTCTTACTACCCCAGTCTCTGCTTTCAATCTCCTGTCACACAGCCCAACTGGGGTTTTGAGTTTGCAGAAGACCTTTCTGTAAAAAAAGTTGAGCGCTTCATGTAGTAACTCTTCCACCAAGATCAGATCCTCAGCACGCAAAAATCAACATGCCTTCTCTTTGACAGAAAAAAGCCATTTTACTCCAGCTGAGTAAGATCAGACCCAAAGCGCCTACCTAACTCAGAACAATAATGTCAAACAACAGGATGTTTAACTCATAAAGGTTTGTCAAGTAGTCCAAGAGCTTCAGGTGGAATGCAGGGAGAAGTGCAGTGCATTAGCCTTATGTAAATAAGCTCAGGTGTCCTTCATATGTTTGCAAATACTGCTGAACCATAAGTAAATTGCACTGATTTTCAAGTATTCAGCAAGCCCTCAAAGCAAGGGACATTTTCACATGGGCTTCAAGTTTAGTGGAAATACATTGAGTATCTTTGCGTGATGCTATGTGAATGCACAGTGCTGAAACATTCATTCTTCACCTCCTTTATCGGTACACTACATGTGATTGTCACCTTAAAAAACCTCATGTTTCCAATTAATCTGTTCAGGAGATAAAGATCTGAAGTGTCTATCAACTTAATCAGTTTTCCTAAGCAATCTTCTACCAGCGGTCATTAGCAAAAGCTAATAATCAGAAAATATCACCTACAGATCTCAGTCTTTCACCTACTGCCTTCTTCATGATAAAATTTTGGACTCTGCTTTATCCCTGTCGTATGATTCATAGTTACACTTATATAAAGCATTTACTTCTGTTGCAAGTTTGAATTGCTTAGCTCACCTTATTGCCATTGCCAAATGAAAACCTTGGAAAGACATGGGACACAAAATTGATAATATCAGAGGACAGCAGTGTGGAACAGTCAGGCTGTAGATTTCTCTGGATAATGCTTCAACTTAGCTTGCAGTCTGCTATTCAGAAAAAAAAACAAACTTGAAAACTTGAAAAAAGCCTCTCATGAAGTGAAAAGTTTTGTAGTCACTTGTCACAATAATAATGTGAATAATAGTTGTGTCCTGAAAAGATAAATATTCTGTTCCTAAAGAGCATGAATTGCCATTTAACATCAGTTCAAAATAAGACAAATTTATGTAATTATATAGTGTGATGCCAGGAACTGTGTGTACACAAGGCAAGAAGCCTTCAAGTCTTCTCTGAACATGTCTGTTGTCATCTCATTCTCCAACATCATCTTTGCTACATCAGGGGAGGATACACTTCAAGGTGCTTTGTTTGTTCACATACAAGGCAAGGAGATAAAGAAGGGTGAAAGGGAAGGAGCATTATTTTCCACAAATGTGAAGTGTTTAGGGCAGTTGGTTGAGTTTTTTATTTGTGATGAAGGGAGTTTGGGGTGAGTGGCTCAGAGTTAGGCGCCTAATATTGGCCCAGACTGTTGTCATCCTTTGTGAGATATATGTGCGAGACATGAGCCCATAGCTGGCTGGAACATACAACCACAACTTCATCAGTTTCTGGAAGAAACACCATTGTGATTTTTCCAGAAATAAAGAGATTCTGTGCATTTACAAGAAATATACCTCAAAGCTGAAGGAGATTGGTATTGACACATGCTACTAATGGTGTTGGGAACATTAAAAGGTACCCGTGAGCTCGGTGAGGAACAACAAACAGAAGCAAATGTGACCAAGGAGGTGAATAATAGCAGATTGTAGCTGATGCTGCCCCCAGTCATAGAATCATAGAATGATTTAGGTTGGAAAAGACCTTTAAGATCATCAAGTCCAATGGTAAACCTAACAAAGCCAAGTCCACCGCTAAACCATGTCCCTAAGTGCCACGTCTACACGTCTTTCTTTGAAATACCCCCAGGGATGGTGACTCCACCACTTCCCTGAGCAGTCTTTTCCAATGCTTGACAACCCTTTCGGTGAAGAAATTTTCCCTAATATCCAATCTAAACCTCCCCTGGCATGACTTGAAGCCATTTCCTCTTGTCTTGTTGCTTGTTACTTGGGGAGACCGACACCCACCTTGCCACAACCTCCTTTCAGGTAGTTGTAGAGAGCGAGAAGGTCTCCCCTCAGCCTCCTCTTCTCCAGGCTGAACAACCCCAGTTCCCTCAGCCGCTCCTCATAAGACTTGTTCTCCAGACCCTTCACCAGCTTCGTTGCCCTTCTCTGGACACGCTCCAGCACCTCAATGCCTTTCTTGTACTGAGGGGCCCAAAATTGAACACAGTATTTGAGGTGTGGCCTCACCAGTGCTGACTACAGGGGTCAGAAGCAGCTTTGAAGGCTTAAGCCCCTGGCTGAACTGACAACCTAAATAAGATTGTTGAAGATGACTAGCTGGAGGATACTGATATTTTCCCCTAGGTTTTTTTCTCCTCATAAATCTCTGAGTGACTATTCAGTTGCACTGGGGAAGCTGAAGCATGGACACATATGAGTAACTCACTGGAGTTCTGCTGAGGTTCTCCATCCCTGCTTTCTGTTTGTAAACCTTCCTGCATGCCCCACACAAACCAGAATCTACTCTGGCATCTAATTCCTCAGAAAGCTTTTGTCAGTACAGCTCCTTCCCACTTTTTTTCTTTCCTTGCAGTTTCGCAGCATCCCTGGAGACAGGGATACAGCTGGCTGATAAAGAGACCAAACTGAAGGGACCAGATATGAGCAAGAAAATGCCACAGAAACCCTTGACAATTATGTTAGTAAGAATCAAATTTTGGAAAGCCAACAGGAAGACTGTTAACTCGTTAACATCTTAAAAGAGCCAACAGAGCAGCAAACAACATCAACCACAAAATGGGTGGACTGATTACTCAAATTAGGAGCTAAATTGTAATTTTTCCAATTTTTTCAGTTTTTCATACATTAACCTTTGTCCCCAAGTGTAATTAATCCCTAACCTACTTTACCTCTCTTTGGCTGGATCACAATTAGTCTTTGGCTTGCTGCCTAGCTGAGGGACACCTGTATGTGTCCATTTATCCCAACTCCTCTGCAATAAACATGCATGCTGTTAGCTCTTCTTTCACAGCACGTTTAGCAGCTAACTGGGCAGCTAGTGAGTTATAGTGAAACACTTAGAGAGTGATTTTCTTGATCAGTTTTCTATATCTACACTAAGATCAGAAAAATTGCACTCTGGAAATCACTGATGATGCTGATCAGTCCTTTACTGACTGTTAAGAAACCCACTGTATAAATATCTGAGACAGGGGCATCTACATTCGGTCAGGTGAATCCCAGTCTTGATGTGGTCCCATAGAAGGAATGAATAAGCTGGATCTTCAGCAATAAATGCTGGTACAGGCACCTGCTTTCAGCAGACACATAGTAGAAAGCTGGCACATGGTTCAGAATACCGTGGATGGTATTTAGCCTTGTGAAGATGTGAAGAGTGACAGTGTTCTCAGTACATTGGTAAAATAAAAGCAATTTCTACAGGCTCAAAAAAATTGTTATGGATAGCTGTATTGTCAAGTTTGATGTCATACATTTCCCTGGTCTTGCTTGTGCATCCTTTGGGCACTGTTGCTAGCTTTAAGAGCATGGCAGTGTTTAGTCGGATGTTGGATGGGCAATCCTTTCAGTCAGATGCTTCACTTATTTAGAGAGCATCTTCATCTTCTTATTTGTGTCACATGCAAAGAGATGATAAGTCTTTTTTCTATAAGAAACTTAGGAAGCATGTGTGTGCCATGCTTATTCCCATGTCTCATTGTACAACTAACCAACACTGGCCTATGTTAGTTACCTCTGATGAGTACCATTACTAAAAGTAACTCAGAAATAATATTTAAAGCATACGTATCAGCATCTTCAACAGCCTGATAAGTTGGCACAGCAACATGACTATGTGAAAGCTGTTGATCCACAGTACCTTTAAAAATAAATATAGAGTTTGCAACTGTTGATATTTTATAATTTATTTTGTATTTATTTTTGTTGATGTATTTTAAAATTTTATTTAACTTTGACTTTATAGCTAAAATTTGTAATTTTGTTGATTTATTTTTATCTTTCATCTTCAACATCTCCTTGCCATGAATAAGCGATGAAGCAGCAAGCTACTGAGCATCACTACTGGAAGAGAAAGTTTGAGAGCATCATTAGAGCTCGTAGGTCTTATTCCATGTTATACACACAGAGGAAAGAAACTGGTCAAATCTATTACCTTCTCCTACTATGCTATTCCCTGTAGAGACTGTGAGACAGGGTCTTGGTCTGCAGGAGTAGATAAAACTGTGGCCCCCTTTCCCCCTGGGAAAAGGGGATGAACAAAAGGCACACATACCTCCATTGCCTACCAAGTAGGGTTTAAGCAAAAAAGCTATTCATCCACAGGCGGATCTTTTTCCATGTGCCTTTCCTGAAGGATTCAGACATGACCAGCAAGGAAAAATAACAGCATAACTGATTTATCAATTTTTATTAAATTGTTCACTACAGACTTCTTTTATAGTCATTGGAAAAAATAGTTACCTGTAGAGCTGATTTGTTTGATTTCTCCAATATTACGTGTCTTAGAATAAGAGAAACTGCCCTCTCAAAAAACCCATATTTGCTTCCCTGACCCTAAAGTGAGCTTAAAAAATGACATTTACCTTTTAAGTTCCTAAATTCAGGATAAATGGATTCCAGCCTACATGTCCCATATTCAGGACACTGAGCTCAAGAGTTGTAAAAACTTCCAGACAGCTTCTAAGTGAAAGAAGAACATAGTAGGTGTTGTAACACAGCATTGAATTTTCGGTTAACAAAGTAATTGGCTTTCCTCTGCTGGCAATCAGGCAGCAAGTCATTAGTCAGTGCCTAGAAAGCCATTGACTAATTCAGCCCAATATCAACAGGCACCTTGTAGAGGCAGAAGTGCGAACAACAACAGTGAGAAGGGCCAGGTTCAAGATTTTGCCTTTCACAGGATTTCAGATGAATATGGTTCACCTCTCTGTTGGTTTGACTCATCAGCCTAGTGGTAGTGTCTCAAGGTAAAAATAGAAATGGTGATGATGTCACCAGAGACCTGAAGCTGCCAACATTGACTGGTAATAAATAAGTCCTGCCTACTACCATGACAAATCCTTTGGGAGAAGCAGAGGACAGCTCTTCATTCGTCAGATGCCTGAAACCTTAATTCTGCTTGAAGTAGAGCATCACCTCAAAAAAAGTGAATTTCTTGCAGGTATATCTCCTATCTTGGACGGCCTTTACAAGGATTTTTCAGAGAAATCCCTGTCCCAGAGTCAGTCTCAGTCTTATCCACTCCATCTGGAAAACAAATAAGGATCTAAACCCCAGTGCCAACCACTCGTGTCAGTAAGAAAAAGAAGTTTCTAGCAGATCTTAAAACACTTTTGGACTGATCCACTAACTGCAAGTACGTGCAGATTTGATTATTTCTTGCCTTGTCACACAGCAATGAAAGGAATAGAAAGTCAAACAAAGAAAAGGGGTAGAATCTGATTCCTTTACTAGTTGTTCAAGCACGAGCACGAAGAATAGAAATAATGTTAATGATTGTCTCTCCCAGTTGTGGAAGCAAAGGTTAAAAATAAGAAGATCTAGTGCTCATTTAGTGCATAGGGCAGCACTTCTAAGACACGCCAAGGAAGGCTGGCACAGAGAATAGCAGTGCAGCACTTCTGCTTCAGAAAACAAAAAAAGGTAGCTTTGAAGATCAACATTCTAGATTATTAGAGGCAAAAGCTGTAATTCTCAGGCCCCAGTCCTGTAATTACATTCCAACAGCTAAGAGCAGAAGCATTCTCTTCCTATTTCTTTAGGAAGATGTAGCATACAAGGTATTTTGATGCAGTACTTCTGTATAAATCCCATTACCTTCCTGCTGAACACAATGAGTAGTCTTCAGACAGAAGGAAAAGCCATCTTTGTGTTTGCATTTTCCCATCAACTACACTGATGGGGAAAATTCTTCAATTACTGCTCCTCTGCTCAATTCTTTTCAGCCCGAAAGATTCTCCTTAAATGAAGATTCACATGGAAAATGTAAGGAAATATATAGCAGCAAAAGAGCAATAACTCAAAAACTCCTCCCTGGCAACAGTGTTTTGGGGTGGGGATTATTGTGGCGTTACCACAACCTCTTGTTTGGCAAGTAAACTATGCTTCAGAGGAAAAACTACCTCTGTCTCAAGATCAGTTACAACATTCAGTTGCAGCCTACAGGCACTTAACAAACTCTGTTTTTTCTCCACTGTTCCCATGTTTGCTGGCTTTCCAGTTGGCAGCTGCAACCTATAAATAGCTGGAAAGATGATTAGTCTGAACGATGAGACTAAATGAATCACAAATGAAATAATTACATTGCATCTCTGCAGAGCTCTGCAACCGAACTTATAACACTAGTCACTGTGTTAGTTGGGCAGAAAAGGGGAAGAACCAATGATAAGATCAAGACCTGTTTTACACCACTATTCCTAGCACGCTGAAGAAGTCATTCATAGTCCATGGTTACTATTTTTAAGGATCTGATTGAAAGCCCATTGTCTTCTAAAATGCTCAGGACTTGGTTCTGCATTCTCCTACCAGCATGTCTTTTTCATGTGTGAGTGTAGAAATTCAGCTGCAGGCAGCAGCAGCACAATTTGGTTTCATTAGGTGGAAAATCCAATCTCTTCATGCACTGTTCATGCAGCATCCTGTCTTTCAAATAATATTATTGTTGGCCTTGCTTAGATAGCTGAGTCAGAAAAAAAATACTGTTGGTTTTGCACACTGGATCCTGTTGTATTGATTTCTCTCCTGTGGCTTCTCAAACATGCATTTTCACTGGTTCCCAGGGTTATTTCACTGCAAGAAGCAATGCCCTGTTGCAAAGGTCTCTTTGTGTTGCTGTGGAATGCCTCCACTTGGCATTGTCTTTTCAACATCTTTTCTCTCTGCTTCCTGAAGTTCCGTAACAAGTTTTAATTTCAATTACACATTCACAAAGTTCTCTTACAGAAAAAAAAAAAAAAGGAAAAAAAGAGATGATTTTACACGATCAAGATCACCTTGCTTGAAAAACTAGTAAGAGCCAAGTGTGCACTGAAGCGTATTTATTTGATTGCCTTATAAATAAAGACAGAGAAGCTCTGGTGTTGTGAGATGAGATGATCTTCATCAAACTCAGAATCATTCAGAATTGCCATCAGAAGTTATTAAATTCCTCTATGTACTATTAAATTCCACTGCCACTCCATGTGGTCTTACCTCAGTGAGTTTTTAGAGGTTTCTAGCACATCCACATTCAAGACAAAATCACAATTCAGCCACAGCAGAAGTATCAAGTCACAACATGTGAAAATCTGTATCACGATGCTGCTTTCCTTCTCCCATCTATTACTGGGAGTGAGTATAGAGTAATAGTATCACTCTATTACTACAAGCAAGCTGTGGATCTATGAAGGGCCAAGTATCCACGTATATCAGTCCTTTGGGCAGATGTTGACACAACTCTCCATTTTTAAAATATGTGCCAGAAGAATAAAAAAGAAAATGACAAACTCCCATAGCATTACTTGCCATCTCATTCTTCTTCAAGACTGTTGGGGAAGAGAGGGACAGGCCACAGGAAAAGTGGCAATGACAGTAGATTGTGTAGCAGGTAGCAAATATGACTTGGATGAGAACAAAAGGCCATGCACCCGTCTGAGCCAAGAGGACAGAGGCTGAGTACTCCATACCTTCCACAGGCAAGATATCTTCTCTATCTGTCTGAATCAAAGTTTATGGGTCTTCCATTGTTATTATAGGTGTTTGGGTGCATATAAAGTAGGATTCGTCTCCTATTATTTTAGCCATTTAAGTTTAAGCTAATTCTCTGTACTTCTCTCATAATAAAAAAAGAGAGAGAGACAGTTTTAGAGAGCAAATCATCATACATACTTTGGCACTTAAAACACAGAAAGCTCGTGAATGTATTTAGAAGACTGGGTACATAGTCGTCTTTATCTTCATGGCAGTACTATCCCAATAAAAGCTTGACTCTTAGAATTAACTCTGTAGGACAACAAGGAATTTTAGTTGAAATCAATCCTCCACACAAACCTCGTAGTTTGACAGCAAAGACAACAGATATTGTATGCCAGCCAGCCCTTAATTAACAGGCATTGAGTAAGGTCATTCCTAAGGCAGCACTCAGAATAGTCTCTTAACACTATGTGATAGCTGTAACTGTGAGATGAAGCCATCTTCATCCTAAATATTTCAAGCTGATTTGAGACAATACCTCTGCATCATGACTACTGGCTAACGTTCAGTTCTTTAACATCTCCGTTTTTTCCCATTTGAACATGCCCAAAATAGCAGATCTGATCCACTGAAAGGATAAGTGAAACAGTCTGTGTGGATCATGTTCTCACATATAAACATAACCCTTCTCCCCAAACTAAACAAACAATTCAATTTGCTAACAACATATTGAACTGCTTGGAAATCACTCTATAAAGAAGAGTGAAATGCTTAAAAATCAGGGCTGCGGTTACTGAGCTTTCCCTCCTTTGTGGTGTCACTACCCTGAAATACTTCTCAGGATGATCTAGACACTGCTGAAAATGTTACTCAGAATACAAAAAGTTGTTCACCTTATCAGTCACCAAAGGTCAAGGAGCTAGAGACCTCTACTCCTAAACACTCTAACTTCTTCTGTTTACGAATAGAGAGGGACTGGTGGGAGA
>WAAD01005922.1:0-13111 GCA_013389945.1 Fregata magnificens
AAATTGTAAGATGTTTTTACACTATACTGCATGTATTTTGAAATCCTCACTGAGAATCCTGAATCACTATCTTGCAAGAAAAGTTTTGCCTGTGGTTTTTTGTGCACCCAAGCCATTTGAATAAATATCTGTAAGCAAAGAAGTGTCAGCTTAGTCACCACTGTTTATTGTGTAATGAGAGGGAGATCAACATGTTTGGTTAATGATAGCATCTTGTAGGAAAAAAAAATTGTGTCACACTTCACAGTACGAGGTGCCTTTATAATGTAATGTGTCTCTCTGAAGAGATTTTTTTTTTAACTGTTCAGTTTGCTTTCTCTTGTTTGCTTTCATTCCTCTTTTCTTCTGCGCTTTCTACACCATTTTCAATATAATTCTATTCTCCAAACTGTCCTCCCTTCCTTTTGAACGTCATCTGCATTAATTTTTCTTAAACAAAAAAAGAAATACTTTAACTTCTGCTTAAACTTGGCTGCATCGCTGTTTATTCACCTCTTCTACCAATGGCATTTCACTAATTCATCTTCTTGCTTCTTCCTGAAAAGAATTTGGTTGTTTAGGCTTCAGCAGAGAAACAGCACATATGTTAACTATTTAAAAGTTGATCTGCATCTTGCTTGATCACCCATTAGAAGATTCACTGACATCTCTTGCATCTTTGTATTGCCTGCTACTGTGTGATGTTGTACATTCTTAAAAAAACTAAACCAAAACAAAACACTTTTCTGCATGAGATGAGATGAAAGAGCTTGGAAGGCTTGGAAGCCTGGGAAATTGGCTTAAGTTTGTGACTGTATAGACTGAAAAGCCTCTACTTGTGGACTTTCTGCATTGGTAGAATTGGAAGACCAGTTTCTGCAGTTTTGCAAATAAAACACAAAAGTAGTAGTGACGATATCCTTCCTTTATCACTGTGCTGATCTGGAACAGTCTGTACTGTTCTCAACTGCGTTATTATTTAAGAAGCAAAGACAGTTTTATTATTTATCTTCTGTTTAGTATTCAGCCAATATATAGAAAGAAAAGAAAAAACTTCAGCAATTTCAGTTGAGAAGTATCATTAATCAGTGTGCATTCAACTGGACAAATAATGCTAGGAACTTGGTTCAAATTAAAAGTAAATACATCTGTAATCTATCAATTATCAGAAACGTGGGGATGCAAGAAGAAGAGAGAAGCACTGAGCTTTTTCAGCACTTGAAAATGTATTCAAAAGTCTTTCATCTTATTTAATGAAAAATTAAACAGTTCTCTGAAGAAATTACTGTTACCCTATCCATTACTGTTCTTGACTTGTTTCCTTTTGAACACATACACTTAATAACTGACTTTCTGTACCCCTTAAGCTATTTCTGAAAGCCATTTTATGGGCTAAATGCTGTAAGAGCAGGGCAGTTTAAAAGACTTGTCCAGAAATAGTTCAGCTGATACTTTTTTCAGCAGTAGACTGTGACACTGTATTCTGCCATTATTCACAGGTGGGTAATGATGACAAGGCACTTTGTCCTGAGCAAGAACAACGAGTCTACAGTATATACTTGGGGCAAGAAGTCATGACCTCTGATATTTCCTTAGTTCTTCCTAATACTCTGAAGTTTATACTCTCTGATAGAAATCTGTTTATAATGGAATTATGTTAGATTTACAAACTACAGAAAGTTGGAAGACACTCACCAAAAGAAACTGTGTTAAATTGACTATGGCTAATCTAATTTACTCAGCTATCTTATAGGCTATCCTGTGTTGATTTGTCTACAGATGAGACTTTAGTCAATAACTGTTGCTGGGAGAATTACTGCCATTCAACAGCACGTGAAAGAAGCAGCAGATGCTTGCTATCATTTCCATCTATCTAATTTCTTGGTGCATACAATACTATGTATGAAATTACTAAGTTTCAAACAAATGTACATTTACCAATTTAATTTTGCAATACAGTAGTAAATTACCACAACCGTACAAGCTGTTTTATATTGAGTTACAGCTGGTAAACAATGTGGAAGTCTTAGTTATAATACAGTTTAGCTAAGGAAAGTAATGGTAAAAAAATAAATCTCAGAATCATGCTAAATACAGTTACAATTAAAGAATCTACATTCTTTTTCATTTAAAAACAGCTCTGATTCATTCTTTAAGAAAAACTTTTTTTTTAAAACAGAAAACTCACTAAGTATTAGGGGGGTTTATTATTTTTATTTGCACAAATATAAGAACTGAAACTAAAATAAGTTTGTTCTGAAAGGCTTCCCAGGGCTAAGACTGTTATTGAAATGGTCTCCTGCATACATGAGTAACTATGCTAAGTTGTTACTTAGAGTTACTCTATAGAGTAACAATTTCAGCTGACAAGCATTTCCAGATGATGAGTTATATCCCAAAGTTTATTAAAACTTCTGGAACAATCAGTGTGGGGTTTTTTCTGATATGTACCTTAGAAGCAAAAATCCTTAAAAGGACCTACCAGTATCTGCCAATCCACAATCCATGCTGTTTTTCCGTTCTAGTTATTAATAATGACTGCACCAATATTCAGCAATGCACAGGAGTGCAGGACAGGCATAACACTTAATACTGCTGTTATAGATTGGTTTTAAATTAACATGCTGTGCAGATTGTACATTGATTTGTACCTAAACTGTGCAATTAAAAAAAAAAAAAGTTTGCAGCAAACTGAAATGTGCTAGCAGTTGGTATTGACATGGCAAGGTGAAGGCTTTGACTTTTAAAAGTCGATTTTAATCAATTTACTAACATTTCAAAGGCCACATAGTCAAAAGATTTTGTTGTAATACCAGCAGAAGGACTAACTACTAGCATGCAAAAAGCTGACTTTGATATGCACAAAGCCTTTTCAGGCAGACACTTTTTAGAAATGTTGGTCACATTTGTAGTATTTTTGGATTAAAGTTTTTTGTGATTGCTTGTAAAGTATCAGAAACAGGATTTTCCTATTCCTTTCCCACTTCCTTAATAGGAAAGTATAAAACTAGGAGTTAATTTCAGAAACGAACTTCAAAATGAAGTCATGCTTTGTTTCTTGATGTTAGTAATAAGATCCCAGTAAGAGTTCAGGATCTGCACCAACAGATAAACCGCTGATGTTAGTGTCTACTAAGCCTGAAGCAGTCTTAGTTCCCACTTTCCAACAGCAGCCAGAATTGTTAGCCTTGCATAAAATAGTTATCAGAAATAATTAGGGTACCAGAAAGAAAGCTGAATGTGTAGCTACAGAAGGGATCGTTTTTGGAAATTCAGTCCTTCTCCTTGAATACCTATCATCAGAGCACTCTAAGGAAAGCTCTTTGAAGCATGTTATTTGCAGTATGTTCCTTACTCATTTT
Source organism: Fregata magnificens (assembly GCA_013389945.1). Classification (NCBI taxonomy): domain Eukaryota; kingdom Metazoa; phylum Chordata; class Aves; order Suliformes; family Fregatidae; genus Fregata; species Fregata magnificens. Next base: position 3,342 of record WAAD01005922.1, read on the forward strand.
AAGTGGCTGCTCATGCTACATTAGAAGCAGGTGTGGCATTTGACAGACACAGGCAATGTTTATACATTTGTGAACGCAACCAAAGTAACCGATGTTTTAATAGCAACTACTTTCCCAAATTTTCCCAGTACTGGGACAAAATTGCTTATATACGTTCAGATGAAAGAAAGTATTTGTCTGGAAGGGAAACAGAATTTCTGTCTCGAAGCAAGCTTCTTCCCCATTATAGCTGTAGCGCCCAGAGGCCCTGTTGTGCAATTTGCAAAGCCATTAAGAAATGAAGGGCAACCAAGATAAGAGCTACCATCTGAGCTCTTCAAGGATTCCACCTAACTGGAAGAAACAGTGACTTCAGAATTGTAAGCTTTCCTCAGTTTTCTCTCTCCTGTCACAGAGGCAGGGAATGACAACTGTCTCTTTCTCTTTGAGGATAGCATCAATGCAACTCTTTAGCCTGAACTGCTACGGAAAACAAATTATTCTTTCTCACAGAGCCAAAAGAGAGCAAGTTGTCTAAGTTGTCATAGTTCTACTGACTTTGCTGTGCTATGTCAAATCTACAGCCGTTGATTACTTGCAGCCTCATTTTGCTAGCAGGAAGAACAGGAATCAAACCCAGAGGTAGATGTCACTAAATTAGGCTCTTTCTAGTATTTTAAGTATTGAGATTATTTTTTCCTGGAAATTATTGGTTCCTCTGCTACTGAGTGGCCGGTGCACAGAACTTTTCCGTATTGTTCCTAACAGATAGCTAGTTTCTGATTTCTGTGGTCTGCAAAATGTTTATGAAAACAAAAAAAAGGTCAGTTCTTTGTTATAAAAATACTCTGTTAAAGCTCTTTAGACTATTTCTGATGATATCCCGAAAATACAAATAACAAAGATAGCATGGCTATGATATGTTCTGGGACAAAATGGAATTTAGAAAAAAGGAACACTAACAATTGCTTCTTTGGTAGGTTTTGGTACAGAACACACATTTATTTGTTTTAGTAGAAATGTTGAAATTATAGCTAAAACATGAAAAGGCATAGATTCTGTCTGTGATGGCTGATAGTAGCACATTGATTAGCATACCTACTTTTCCAGTACACCAGATAAAAGAAATTTTAGACCTCCACCCTGTTCAATAGCTATGTATTTCTTAGAATATTTATCTATTTTTCCTATCTGTCATAAAATAATTATTTACATCATCGACTTTTTAAAGGAAGAAGTATTTCTTACTGTACACATCTGAGAGTTCACAGAAGTGGAGGCAGCCTGATATTAGCAATGAGATGACAACTTCTACAGTATTTCAAACTGGCTGAACTGATTATTTTAGTATATTTTTACTTGTTTTTAACAACTTTTAGTGAACAAGGATGGGAAGCTTGGAAAAAGTGTGTCAGCTTACACAAATATTCTGTATATTCTGAAGCGGCACTTCAGGAGTCTGATAAAATTAATTTTATATTTTTCTTTGAATTACTAGAAGCTGTTTGCATTATATGTTCTTATAGGAACAAACTATCCTTTCAGCGGCTTTATGCACTAAGCTATAAAAATAGGAAGCATAAAGCAGTGCCTCCACCTCAAGTTTACCAGAACTTTTTGTTCAAAATTTTCTCTTTACAAAAATCTTTACATTGTTCACTTCGTGTTCTTTTTCTTTGTGTAAACACTGAAGGTATTAATGTTAAGATGATGGGTTTGTTTTGGAAGGCTCTAGATTTGGCAGCCCTTGCCACTGAGTACGCACAATTCAAGGACTGGTGGTGGAAAGTCCAAATTGGGAAGTGCTACTATAGGTAAGCTGTTGTTCATTTCTTCTGTGATCGGTGAGTATCAGTGCAGGACCTGAACTGCTCGGTGTGTTGCGCAATGCTGAGCACTGAGAAATAGTTCAGTAAATATTTAGTTGGAGAGCGCTGTGCTTACAGTTAAATCTCCTTTAATATACAAGGAGATTATGTTCAACTGCTTGAGGTAAAGGCATCAACGTAGAGTACCTTTAAGTAACTGAATTAGTTGCATCTTCACCTTTCTTAATGTGTTTCAGAGTCATTGTTTGAAAAGCCAGTAAACAAATTGAAAAAGCTATCATTAAAACAGACCACACAAAATTAATATTACAATATTAGCTTGAGAAATTAACTGTCAATGAGGGCTTCAGATTGATGAAAGAATAAAAAATGAAATATTCACATTAGGCACTTTCCGCCAGAGGTACATTGCCCAAGAAGTACCAGTTCCAAAGATGCCAAGGCCTCAGGGCTGGCATCCCGTACCCAAGCATCGGATACAAATGACTTAGGAGTACCCCAACACTGTTCAGCGATATGCCTCTCTGAGGAAAGAGTGGCAACAGCGGGGCAGAGAGCTTGTTGCAAGCAGTTTAGAGTGGTTGCTGAGGATCTAGCTATGATTGTAACAGCCAGTTATACCAAATCAGGTGACACAACTCCTGGTACAGCCCTGCTTCCCATGATTCAAACAAGTACTGAGGCAGCTCCCCCTTTCATTCTTTACAATGTATTTGTCCCGTGAATGTAAAACATATTGATACCATATTGGTTGTTAAAAAACTGAAGCATCATCTGCAGTCTTTACAGCTCTATAAGCAATTCTTGTGTGAACAGGGTGATAATACAAAGCAGTTAGCCCTTTAAAATTCCATGTTGCATCTTGGCCTGAAACTATTGCTTCTTTTTAGATGCCCAAACTAAGGAAATTCTTCGCTATCCTTAACCTGTATTTGACATTCTTTAGAAGATTAGACTGATTATTTTTTTTTGAGCTTAGAGGTCATTCATCACTTTCAGGATTTTTATAAGTAGTGTTATAGAGACTAATGCATCCAAGCAGACACATGTACTTCCAGGATCTAAAAATACCTTATATCCCCATTGGCTGTGTTTCTTTGTTTTGGCTGGCTTGTTCCAGCTATGTTTTGTGTTTCTTCACCAAGTGTACGTGCTCTTTCGCAGAAGGAAAGAAAGGGCAATTTGCATATGAGAAAGTGTACTTTTTTGCTGTTGTTGAAATGGTACAATCCTCTTAATTTTGTAGTCTGTATAGCATTTATAGATTACTGCAAAATATTCTACAGTAATACTGCAAAACAAATGCTTCTGAGATGAAACAGACTTCTGTGAGGTTCGTATGGCATATACTGCCCCCTCCCAAGTGATCTGCTTGGACAGTCTTAAGCTGTGGTGCTGTTCACAATACAGCATGTTTTCAACACACAGTTAAAAGATTTTTAATATCAGCAACAGAAGTTTCACCATTTCCCATATGAGGCTAGGAAAAAGTGTTTTATAGATGATTAAGCATTCCCTGAACTTTACAGTGGAGAGTATCTACATAATCTTTGCCATGAGTAAGGAAATTCTGCCCCAAAACCATGTGGGTAGAGGTTGAGGCATGACTTTAATTGCTCATTTTCTATTATCCATCCTGTACAAAGAGCAGGAAGGAGTCCTATGAAAACAGGTACATCATCATTCAATTAGCACCAGAAGGCTGCATGTACAAAAGGGGGCCAAATTTCATGATTTTGCCTTTTTCATAGTTTTGAATGGTTGTGTTTGTAAACCTAGTATATTTAACAGCATGTTTTTTGTTAACATGCACACAAATATGTGACCTTAAAGTATGCTTTTCGGCAGTTCATGTTTCATTTAGTGTGCACTGCTTCATTATTTAATAAGCTTTTTTTAAAAAAAAACCAAACAAAACAACGAACAAATACCTTCTATATCTATCTGTTGTCTCTCTAGGTTAGGATTGTATCGTGAAGCTGAAAAACAATTTAAGTCAGCTCTCAAGCAACAGGACATGGTTGATACAATCTTATATTTGGCAAAAGTAAGTCATAGTTTTCTTTGTTTAAGAATGAAGTGAAATTCCAGACTATCCCTGAGAAGTCCATACACTGGAATAGCTGACTATTGAGCCTGCTACACCATAAAGTTTAACAGTGTGTGATCTCCATATAGACCTGGGGCAATACATGCTAACAGTTGAAACTGAAGTCTGTAGTTTACAAAAAGATTTTGGAGCTTCCAAATTTCAGGGGGAAAAAAAAAATCTCCTACATTACTGTATTCTTTGCTCTAAACTCCAATGAAGATTATATAGCTAAAGAATTATTGGAGTTCCAGTATGAAGAACAAGGTAGCTGTGTATGGTCTCCTAGGAAACTAATGCAATAAATCAGTGAGTGAAGAGAGAAGCTCAAAATCCTAGTTTTACAAGCAAAATCAAAACAAAGTGAGCTTAAAGGACCTTGAAACAGAGAATGTTCTGTCAAAATAAAGGCATTAAAAGCTTTAAGAACAAGTGGCACAGCTAAGCCTCAGAATTCCTTGTTTTCCAGGGTACACATCAGATTCTAAACATTTTTCAAGACATTCAAGAACAGGTGGCCTGTGAGAAACTAAAACTGCATTTTTCTTCCTCTTGTCCTAGAAAAAGATTAAATCAGTTGCTCTTTATCAGCTCCCTTTAAGCCAGCTGTCACAGGCCTATCCAAAAGTTATCACTACTAGTGGATTGACCTAGTATCAACAGATGAGGAGAAGGCTGAGGTACTCAACAACTTTTTTGCCTCAGTCTTCACTGGTAACCTCTCTCCTCACCCCTCCTGAGTCGATGGACACAAGATGGGGACCAGGGGGGTAAAGCCCCTCCCACTGTAAGGGAAGATCAGGTTTGTGACCACCTGAGGAACCTGAACATACACAAGTCTATGGGACCTGATGAGATGCATCCCAGAGTTCTGAGGGAATTGGCTGATGTAGTTGCCACGCCACTCTCCATAATATTTGAAAAGTCATAGCAGTCAGGTGAAGTCCGTGGGGACTGGAAGAAGGGAAACATTGTGCCCATCTTTAAAAAGGGTAGAAAGGAGGACCCTGGGAACTACCGACCTGTCAGCCTCCCCTCTGTGCCTGGGAAGATCATGGAACGGATCCTCCTAGAAGCTATGCTAAAGCATATGGAGGACAGGGAGGTGATTCAAGACAGCCAGCATGGCTTCACCAAGGGCAAGTCCTGCCTGACCAACCTAGTGGCTTTCTATGATGGAGTGACTGCATCAGTGGACAAGGGAAAAGCAACGGATGTCATCTGTCTGGACCTCTGTAAAGCCTTTGACATGGTCCCCCACAACATCCTTCTCTCTAAGTTGGGGAGATATGGATATGATGGGTGGACTGTTTGGTGGATAAGGAATTGGTTGGATGGTCACATCCAGAGGGTAGTGGTCAACGGCTCGATGTCCAGATGGACATCAGTGACAAGTGGTGTCCCTTGGGGGTCCGTACTGGGACTGGTGCTGGTTAATGTTTTCATCAACGACATAGACAGTGAGATTGTGTGCACCCTCAGCAGGTTTGCAGATGGCACCAAGCTGAGTGGTGCAGTTGACACACCAGAAGGACGGGATGCCATCCAGAGGGACCTGGACAAGCTGGAGAGGTGGGCCTGTGTGAACCTCATGAGGTTCAACAAGGCCAAATGCAAGGTCCTGGACCTGCGTCGGTGCAACCCCCGATACCAAATACCAGCTGGGGGATGAAGGGATTGAGAGCAGCCCTGCCGAGAAGGACTTGGGGGTACTGATGGATGAAAGGCTGGACATGAGCCAGCAATGTGCGCTTGCAGCCCAGAAGGCCAACCGTATCCTGGGCTGCATCAAAAGAAGCGTCGCCAGCAGGTTGAGGGAGGTGATTCTGCCCCTCTACTCTGCTCTGGTGAGACCTCACCTGGAGTACTGCATCCAGCTCTGGAGCCCTAAATACAGGAAGGACATGGAACTGTTGGGCGGGTCCAGAGGAGGGCCACAGAAATGATCTGAGGGCTGGAGCACCTCTCCTACGAGGGCAGGCTGAGAGAGTTGGGGTTGTTCAGCCTGGAGAAGAGAAGGCTGCTGGGAGACCTTATTGCAGCCTTTCAGTACTTAAAGGGTGACTACAGGAAAGATGGGGACAATCTTTTTAGCAAGGCCTGTTGTGACAGGACAAGGGGTAACGGCTTTAAACTAAAGGAGGGTAGATTTAGACTAGATATTAGGAAGAAATTTTTTACGGTGAGGTTGGTGAAGTGCTGGAACAGGTTGCCCAGAGAGGTAGTGGAGGCCCCATCCATAAAAACATTCAAGGTCAGGTTGGATGAGAGTCTGAGCAACCTGATCTAGTTGAAGATGTCCATGCTTACCGCAGGGGGGTTGCACTAGATGACCTCTAAAGGTCCCTTCCAACCCAAAGCATTCTATGATTCTATGATTCCATAATAATTCAGATATTCATATTACGATACTTGCTTTACCTTTACATGTCTTGAGCAATTTACGTTTTGTATTTAAATGATCATCATTGCTATGTGGAGACTTGTCTTCAATACAGCAGTTGGAGTTAGTTTACTCAATTGGGCTTAGTAATTTTAGATTTCTGTCACTACCACGAGTCATTCTGCAAAACACGAGCTACACAGTGATTAAATTGGCAGAGTAATTGGATTAACAAACAGTGATTTGTTATGGGAGATATGCATCCCCCCACATCATTACTAGCTCAAGTGGGAGCTGCATTTGAACTTCTACCTCCCACTCCATAGACCAGCTTGCTCAAGTATAAGGCATCGCACAACATGATTTAGTGGCTGTGGGTGGACAGGCAATAGAGTAGGGCACTGAAATATAACTCAATCTGACAGTACTGAAAAGATATGACTTGAGTTAAGCAGCCATTAAAAAAATAATAAGATTGCATTAAGTTCTGTGCAAACAGACCAATACTATGGTACCAATTAGTTTTCTGTTTATATTCATTATTACAACAGCTATCTGGGTTTTTTTTAAATATTTTCCTGAAAGCTCTCCCTTGAAATGTAATTTATGAAAACATAAAAGACCAAAAGAAAACTAAAAAAATAAAGAGTCTTTAAAGAAGTCGGGGCTGCTGGGAAGTTACAAAGTATTTCATGACCCAGAAGAGCTGGAAATGGGATATTTTTACCAGAGGTAGGAGAGATACCAAAAAGAAAATGAAGCCATTCTGCATTTAGTATCTAAAACTTAATGACTATAGCTGTAATACTGTTAAAGAGCAAGCCTCCCCAAAGCGGCTGTGAGTAGGTAGAAGTTGTCTTGACTATATTTTAATTTTTTTGCCACTCATCTGGACAGCAACTCAGTCTGCAGAGATGTTGGACAGTGTGATATGCTGCTGGATATGGCAATTACGTAGTAGAGTACTGTGGCTGTGTTGCCTTAACATAATATTTGCACAGAGGATCTGTAGCGAGTGCATTTTTGGAGTAAACCTCCAGATGAAGCAATAGAGCAGACTTGAGTCATAAAGCTCAGAAAACATACTTCATAAACAAACATAAAAAGATAAAAAAGGAGCAGATAAGTGGAGTTCCCTGTCCTACATTACTTACATTTTTTGCCCTAAGAATATGGGGGTATCTGTGTTTCATAGCTAGATCAGGTCAAAAAACAAGCAAGCAAACAAAACAAAAAAACAGCTAATGAAAATTTTCTCTCAGTTCAAACAAAGAAAATATGAAATTATTTGTAGGTATGGCAGTGTGCACTGGCTTACTACACATACTTAGGATAAATTGTACAAGTCACTCACATAGGTGATACTCAGGAGTAAAACAACCAGCCAAGGTTCCTCTTAATTAAGAAGTCATACCCAGCTATCATGTATTGTCTTTCACCCGTGTACTTTCCACTGAAACTCTTTACAGACTAATCTAATGGTAGAAAACTGTTACTAGAAGAAAATAAGGAGCATGACAGTCACAGCAGAGACAATTATTTAAAGTTTAAAACTTAATGCAGACATAAAATTCATCAGAAACTGCTGCATGGTTTATAAATGAAAAACTATAGCAAATGACTTGAAGTCTGTTTTAGATATAGCAATGTACCCAGATAAAGCACATTAGGAATAAATTGTTGATTTAAAGCATATTAATTGATGGTGTCATTAGTGCAGTCCTATTCTACCAAGTACCACACCCCTCGTTCTCATTGCTTTTTACAAGAAGGAATTAGTTTTCTAGCTTAATACAGGAAATGCAAGTGACATTAGCAAAATGACTGGAAAAAATTGCCTGTATTTTTTTTCTTTTTGTCAGTGATCAACTTGAAATTGCAGTCCCTTTGCTAGGAAGGCACTCACAGTCGATGGCTCTTTGACAATTAAGAATGTCACTTGAGTGGTCATAGGAAAGAATTCTTTGCAAATGTCTACAGCAGTATATATCTACAGGGATGCAAATAAAGAACTTATGACTTTAATGAGCATTTTGATTGTTGGCACTCAAAAGTCCATGAAGCTCAAGGGCAGAAGCAGAAGATGTGTTTGGAGGTTTCTCAGGTGTTCAGTTAACGTTGATATTTTTCTTACATTGCATCATGGAATGTTTGTGTCAGGATACCAGTCACAGATTCTTTCCCTTTTTTACTCATATCAAGTATTAGCACTATTTAATGTAATATTTCTCCAACAGGACCACTCAAAACACTTTTACGCTCAGTGGGAGACAGAATGATCACTCTAGCCATCTAGTTTCCCAGAGCAGGTGTGTGGGGTTTTTTCCTTTGCTGTAGCTGTATTTACCATACCCCACAACAGGAGGACTTTACAGTTGTACTCTCAGACAGCTGCAGAGGCAGTCTCTATCAACACGTTGATGTCCTCTATCCAATTCTCACACAACGTTATCCACATCACACATTGTCATAATCAACACAGAAGCCAAAATCACAGAGACCAAACTGCCCTCTTTCTGTTACAGGATTTTATTGTTTGTGACAGGAGAGGTTGGCAGAGCAGTAAGGAAATTTGAAAGTGTCACTGCTCTCTGCAGTGCAGTCTTATTTGACTAAGTAGAATATTTTGGTATTCCAGCACTATCAACCTGAAGATCCAGTTCTTTCAAGCCTAAACATAAGTTTTTTAAAATATGTTAAACAGGAAAATATTCAAGGTGATACCTTCACCTCAGTGTTAAAGTGTATTATTTTGATATGTTAATAAATAACAAGATACTTTTTTGGTTTATTAGTAATGTCCAGATGAATTAATAATGTCTAGATGATATGCATGCAAATTTAATTATCTTAGCCTATTTCATCTTCATTACAGAAATTTATTCAGTATTCATTATTTTCCCTGTATTATTCACCATCTCAGCTAATGGTTTACTGCATAAGGGGAGGTGTCATCCCTTTTATTTATCTCCCTTGTTAAACAGCAATACAAGTATAAAAGTCAGACATTTGGCATTTATATAGACTTTTTATTTGCTTAGGTGTATTTGCGCTTGGATCAGCCTGTAACAGCTTTGAACCTTTTCAAGCAAGGGTTAGATCGATTTCCTGGAGAAGTGACTCTTATATGTGGAATTGCCAGAATCTACGAGGTATGCACCCACTATGCAATCCTTACTGTGGCTGAGGTTAGCTGCCTGAGAGAGAAAAAAGAGTCAATAGTTGAATATAACTGTAAGGTCATAAAAATTAACTACGCTGATTTTCAGTATCACTAAATTACACAAAGATACCAAAGTAATGTCAGGGGAGCCTTGCAGGCTTATTTGTTTAAATGGTTAGTCACACTAGTGAGATCCTATTTACCCGTGACACACAGAAGCAAGTCCACAGTAAGGCAAGTGGTCCAGATGTTGTCAATGTAGCTTGGTCTAGTTTATATATATAGTATATATAGGCCAGGAAAACGAGGATGCGGGTGAAGGTCCAT
>WAAD01005923.1:223-19358 GCA_013389945.1 Fregata magnificens
TCCACACTCTCCAGGAACCTCCTAGACTGCTTCTTCTCTGCCGTGTTGTCTTTCCAGCAGACGTCCGGCAGGTTGAAGTCCCCCACGAGAACAAGGGCCAGCGACTGTCAGACTTCTGCCAGCCGCTTGTAGAACGCTTCTTCTGCCTTTTCGTCCTGGTTGGGTGGTCTATAACAGACTACCAGCAGGATGTCCGCCTCGTTGGCCTTCCCCCTCATCCTTACCCATAAGCACTCGACCTTGTCATCACAGCTATTGAGCTCTACACAATCAAAACACTCCCTAACATACAGGGCCACCCCACCGCCTCTCCTTCCTTGCTTATCCCTTCTGAAGAGCTTGTAGCCATCCATTGCAGCACTCCAGTTGTGGGAGTCATCCCACCATGTTTCCATGATGGTGACTAAGTCGTAGTTATCCTGCTGCACCATGGCTTCCAGCCTCTCCTGTTTCTTGGCCATGCTGCGTGCATTGGCTTAGATGCACTTGAGCTGGGCTATCGATTTCACCTCCGACCCTGGCCTGCCACCCCTCAGCTCCTCTCTAGTGAGCCTGGTTATAGCACCTTCCCCCTTCGAGCCTAGTTTAAAGCCCTCTCGATGAGGCCCGCCAACTCATGGGCGAGAATCCTTTTCCCACTTTGCGATAGGTGTACTCCATCTGCCGCCAGCAGGATAAATACATCGTCTCTCAAGTACATCTCACTTTAATGCAAAGTCCAAAAATTACTGGACATTAAAGCAAAGCATCTGACTCTAACAAATTAATAAAAAACTTTAATTTTTAACTTTGAATAAAAAATATTCAATGGTAAACTGTTAGTATATATGAAATTTACCATGTTGATGGGTATTATTTCACTGTTTTATTCACATTCACTTATACCCATCTCATGCCTTTTAATTTATAATGAAATTGTAATCTGTTAGAAGAAGGAATCACCTGTTTACATTTTAACAGCTGTAGCACACAATTATTGTTCCCAGTTACAATGGACTATTTCCTCACAAAATATAACAGGCAAGATATATACGTTTGCTTACCTTAAGCACCCACCTTTCTCTAATAATACCAATAAGTACCTGCTTAATTATGTTAGAATGACTGAGAGGTTTTAGTGATATTTTTCTCCATTATTTTTTGAAGAGAAGCTAGAAATCACTGTAGTGCACTTACAGAGGGGCCACCTTATATTAGTCAAGAGAAAATACTTAAGAACGTGGACATTTCTGACTAGGGTCTTGAGCAACACTCAGTAGTACATATCAGTCTCCTCTGTACACTCGGTATTCAGAACACAAGGATCTACTCTGACAGTGTCCCATCTATGAAGCTGCTGAATAAAAAGAAATCTGGAGTTGTTCTTTGACTGGTATTGTTGTATGTGGAACCCATTTGTCAGATACAAGAATGATTCTTACTCAAGTTTTCAGAGAGACAATGGCGAGAGAAAGCTTAGTTTATTTAATCTCAGTATGAGGTTTCCTTATAAATTAATTACAGACCACTTTCACACTGATGGTGCTTCAAACAGTGTTCAAAAATATGTACTAATGTCAACAAAAATATGAAGAAACCCAATATATGCTTTGCGGGATCAAGGTTCCAGTATGTATGTTTAAGTATAACAAGACATATGACTTGAATTGGAATTGAACTCACTTGTATGCCTTGAATGCACCCAAATTCATCTGCCCAAATTCAGATGTTTACAGTATAACATCAGTATCAGAGCTAGTCAGTCTAGGTTACCTATATAGTCACTGGAGGGAAATAGGCACATTTACAATGTGATTCATCCTATTCGTAAGTGGGTGTTTAAAACAGGCAGGGTGAATCACATTGTAAAATTGCCTATTTTTCTGCATTCATGAGGAAGGGACCCCAGGTGTACATGTCTCTGTAGAACATGCTAACAGTTAAATGAGAAGAATCCCACCCAAAACAGTAGTCATTGAGTTCCAATATTACTGTCTTGTTTTCTCTTTCAGTGTTATTTCTTACTTTTCTCAATCTTATTAATTTAATTTTGTGTCTAGAAGCCTTTTGGTTGTTTTGCTTAGCTAAGTTTCTTAGGTATTTGAGCCCCTCATATTATTACTGTTTTTATGTGTATTTATATGGGTTTTACTTTCTAAGCAGTTCTTCTACCCACAGTATAAAATATGATTGAGCCACTATTGTACCACATACAAATGAAATTAATAAAGTCTATTTTTCCAAAGATTCTATTCTAAAATATTAAATTTTATGCATTCTGAGAAGGCTGGTCCTTAAAACCTGAACCACTTTTATTACCAAAACTTTTATTTCCAAGATAAAAATATGTGTAACATTTGAACTCAGTAAAGATTTTTATCCTGATGTTTAAAATCCTTTAAAATAGGATGTCTATAATGGAAAGCATGATAAGAAATAAACTGCATCATCAGTTCAGAGATATATTGAGAAATGCGCAGTTTAAAAATGTTTCTGGATTCGGGGCTATAAATACAGTTTGTTATATTATCTCTCAGAAGAAGGAAGATTTAGATGTGACATCCAGAATTTTAAATGAAACTGGTTTACATATTCTGAATATTTAGAACAACTAAGATGGCTAGCATGTGTTTACTTTGAGATTACAGTGATAAAAAAATACATTTTGATACATATTTCCAGCAGAGAACTTAATTACTGCAGGAAGAGGTATCTGCTCCAAAACTGATATATAACTTGTGACCTCTCATACCAATGTTCATGTTATTATATATTAGTTTTATCTAATTTTTCCTGCTATTCTTTATACGCTTACTGAATGTGACCTATGCTTCCATAGCATTAATAAAATAAAATAACTTTTCTGAAAAATGTCCTTACTAAAACTGAGGAAAAGCACCTCAAAAACTAGGTTCACATCACTGAGATATGATTATTGGATTGTCTTAATTAAAAATCAAGCCATGTTGCTTTATCAGCGTACATTTTCCTTCAGTGTTTTGTTTGTTTGCATGTTTGTTTGTTTTTAAAGCGAGTTTTAGGTATGAACAGATTTCTTATTTGACAGAAAAGAAAAAGCTGCAATTTGATACCTTTTACATAGCTGGAAGAGACTAAAAGGCCTTATAATGATATGAAACTGGTAAAGGTCAGAAACAGGTTTTCCTGTGTATGAGATTGTCTTTCCTGAATCCTTAATGCTCTTTTATCTAATGAGTAGTATTTTGAGAACAAGATAGAATTTAATCACATTGTTTAACAGGATCTAACATAAGGTATGTTCAAAAAAGTACCTCTGAGGACCTACAACATTAATATCTTCTAAAGAGACTTCCTGGTGACCAGCCAAGCTGAGGTGGATCTGTTGTCCTAGACATTTAACAAGCAGTGTATTGGGGTTGAGAAATACAAATACAATGACATAATTGATTTGGGTTGACTTTTCTATCTTGCTTGGCATTTTTATTATATTTTGTAATAGGTAACTTTAGTTAGAAACTTAATCATGTTCCCAAGACTTACAAGTCTTTGTTAACAATTGGCAGTTCCCACTGTCATACTTTTCACCTTGGTTCTCAGTGTTCTACATGAATTTAAGAATTAAGATTTTTTTTTAATATTTGCTTCTTGCCTACACTGGAAGCCAAACATGAATTTAATAGTCCTTGAAAGATCTGCAGTCTTTTATTCACTCCTAAAATAAGTTAATTGCATTAATTGAAGCTACTGAGATTCTCACCTCCCACCATGCAAATATGTGAAGCTGAAAATCGGGATTCGATTTGTTTGCCTAAACTTAGTTGCCTAATGCTAGGTAAGATGCCTTAGGATATCTCATATGCTTTACAACCAGTGCTCCATTTACGTCACAACATATCTGTCAATTACAGATGTCTTGGATACCATAAGTACCTCAGCTTCTAATCGATACCTTTGGATAGCCAACTGAATTAAGACAGGAAGTATCCTGAGTAAGTAACAACAAACAAATGCAGAGTTCCTGTTATGCTAGTGCAAGGTCTAAAAAAACCCAATACATCTTCACTGTGTTTCCCTACATTTATGTGAAATAAGAGTTACATTAAAGTAGTCCAGAATTTGTTATTCCATGTTTAAGAACCTGCATTATACCAATGAAAAACTGCCAATTTTATATGAAACTCAATAAAGCAGGACATGTAAAATGTATGTGCAGTATCTGTGAAAGAATCTTTGAAGATTTTCATTGCCATGATATGTTTCCTTTATGAAAGAACAGAAATTATTTGTTACTTAGCTGAAAATATCACAGTGGAATAAAAGTGAGATGTACATTTTGTTCATTGAGCTTCTGCTATTAAAAGGACATGGCCATTTGCAGAAAATGGGCCTCTGCCTATCACCTAGTATAAAAAGCATGTTTCAAACTTGTCCAAGATATAAAAAAAAACTAGTTTCCTTGAATTTTCTTGACCTCTTTTTTTCTTTCCCCTTTTTATTGTCCTGCCTCTGTTAGACTTTCTGTGCTGAAAAATGACAATGGCACATCTGAAGCCAAATTGCGAGCCTGACAGTAGGGAAGAAATGGACACAGAAGCAAAATTACTTTTGTAAATACACTTGAACTTTTCAGCATAAAAGATTCTGCCTGTTGTTTGACAAATTCCATTTTTTCCCTTTTTGTCCTTCTGTGTTCAACTTTCTCTTTGTTATGTTAACACTGGAAATTTTTGAAATGCATTAAGACATAAAAGTAAATTGGAAGCACTTAGCCATTGCTATGTTATAAAACTCTCTTCTGAACTCTAAGCAGAAACTGATGTTCAAAGGATAATAAAGGGGTTTAAGTTAGTTTGAAACTATTGAACAATAGCTTCATCTGATAAAATGTTTTAAGGGAGCAGGTGGAATTTAGTAAGGGATTGATAAACTGGTTATCAGAACCAGAAAGAAAAAGGAATTTAGACACTTAAATTTTGATCCCGAAAACCTCATTCAGCTGCTGTTTCAGTAGGTGGCATAGGGCTGGGGTTTTTGGTTGGTTTGGGTTTGGGTTTTTTTTAAATCTTATTGTTCTTAGGCAAGTGGAAGATCTATTCTGGTTCATATACAGAAATGTGTTGTTTAATTAGAAGAAGAAAATCAGTGCTTTTGTCTTGCCTAGTCCTCGCTGAACTGTCACAGACTGAAGGAGAGATGAATCTCATTTAACATTGGTCATCCAACAGATAGTATCTAATTTAAGCTTGTTGTCAATAGTGATTTGTCCCTTCCTAAGTAAGATGTCAGACATAATCAGTATGAACTTTCTTTGCAGGTTCTGACTTTTCTTCACAAGCTGTAGAGAGAAAATGAACTTAGACTAGATACTAAAGATAAATGATAAAACTTGGATCAAAATGAACCCCACTGCAGCTGAAAAGCTTCTTATATACTTTGAGGCCCTCCTTCACATTATTTCAGTTTGTACCTAATTATGCACCACCCCATTAAAGCAATGTATTCCTTACAAAGATATCGTTGTGGTTTTTTTTTTTATTTCCTTAAGACATAGGTGATGCTATCCATCTTTAATAAACATTCCCTGTGATTCCAGGTTGTGGACTATGAAAGATCATCACCTTTTTACTGCATGTAATTAAAAACAAAAAGAAAAACAAAACCAGCACCCAACCAACCAAAGAAAGAAACCTTCTACCTTTAGAGAGGTTAGCTTAGCATCATCTTACAAGCTACTTAGTATAGAGAAGGTAAATCATTGGTTAAAAAAAAGAAAAACTCAAATCCTTCTGGGAAAGGGCAAGTACAAGAGTAGGTATATAAAAATGGACTAAAAAGGAAAACTATATATAGGCATTTTTTTAGAAGGTGTGGCTTCTGACCTCCATGTTATGATTTTTTAATATAAAATACCTAAAACCTAGTTCTGCATATAACTATCTGAGCCCACAGCAGCACGAATACTCTTTTTCTCTTCTTTTCTACTACACCATCTTTAATTTAAGAAGAAATAAAGAAGTGGTTAATACCCCAAGCAGTGAGATGCATTGCCCTTTTTTTACTGTAATTAGAAATAAATGTCTGAAATTATCCATCCCTTTCCTCATCAATGCCTTTTTGTGTATTATTGTGCATTAAAATACTGTGTGTTACTGTATATCTAAGACATTCCAATAAGGACTTAAGTCTGCCCTCCATTTAATTTTAGGCACTTAAGGTGCAATCTACATGGGAAGGTTAATTATCCTAGCCTCTTTGAATAGTCAGCAAAAGAAACAGACAGTTTGGATTCATGCCACTCAAATGCCTAAAATGCTCATTGGAGACCTGTTAACTATATAGAGAGGTGACTAGGCCCTATCTAGGTGTATAAGTGTGATGAATCGTGGCCTGACAAATATTGTATGATGTCAGCTACCTGGTACATGCAATTTTAACAAATGCGGAGCTTCTACTATTTGGAAGATTGTTTGTGAGCTTACACACACACAAAAGCAGGTCTCAAATTAAAAGGTTACCTCAGTGTGGTATAACTATAATTTTAATAATACCCAGTTTGTGAGACAGATAAATTTGTATTACACTGATATAGGGTCTAGAGAACCTAAAAGAAGTCATTGGAGGAGCTGAGCTTGCTTAGTCTGAAAAAAAGGAGGCTAAGGGGAGGTATAATAGCTGCCTGCAGTATTTGAAGGGCAATTATGAAAATGATAAAGCCAAACTCTACCCAGTAGACAATATAACAAGAGCCAACGAACACTACAGAATTTCATGACATAGCTACAAAGATCATGCCTCACCAGATGTACTAGCGAGATTCTTATTTTGGTGCTAGGACACAGGGCAAATCTTGCCTGACCAACCTAGTGGCTTTCTATGATGGAGTGACTACAGCGGTGGACAGGGGAAGAGCTACAGATGTCATCTACCTGGACTTCTGTAAGGCTTTTGACACAGTGCCCCACAACATCCTTCTCTCTAAATTGGAGAGATATGGATTTGATGGGTGGACTCTTCTGTGGATGAGGAATTGGTTGGATGGTTGCATCCAGAGAGTAGTGGTCAATGGCTCAATGTCCAGATGGAGATCAGTGACAAGTGGTGTCCCTGAGGGGTCCGTGTTGGGACTAGTACTGTTTAATATCTTCATCAAGGACATAGACAGTGGGATCAAGTGCACGCTCAGCAAGTTTGCAGAAGACACCAAGATGAATGGTGCGGTTGACATGCCTGAGGGACGGGATGCCATCCAGAGGGACCTGGACAAGCTCAAGAAGTGGGCCCATGTGAACATCATGAGGTTCAAGAAGGCCAAGTGGAAGGTCCTGCACCTGGGTCAGGGCAACCCCCAGTATCACTATATGCTGGAGGATGAAGGGATTGAGAGCAGCCCTGCAGAGAAGGACTTGGGGGTACTGGTAGATGAAAAGCTGGACATGACCCAGCAATGTGCACTCGCAGCCCAGAAAGCCAACTGTATCCTGAGCTGCATCAAAAGAAGCATGGCCAGTAGATTAAGGGAGGTGATTCTGCCCCTCTACTCTGCTCTGGTGGGACCCCACCTGGAGTACTGCATCAGCTCTGGAGCCCTCAGTACAGGAACGACATGGACCTATTGGAGCAGATCCAGAGGAAGACCACACAAATGATCAGAGGGATGGAACACCTCTCCTATGAGAAAATGCTGAGAGAGTTGAGGTTGTTTAACCTGGAGAAGAGGAGGGGACACCTTATTGTGGCCTTTCAATACTTAGAGGGGTCTTATAAGAAAGATGGGGACAGACTTTTTAGTAGGGCCTGTAGCAATAGGACAAGGGTTAATGGTTTTAAAGTAAAGGAGGGTAGATTCAGACTAGATATAAGGAAGAAAGTTTTTACGATGAAGGTGGTGAAACACTGGCACAGGTTGCCCAGAGAGGTGGTAGATGCCCCATCCCTGGAAACATTCAAGGTCAGCCTAGACCTTTGAGCAACCTGATCTAGTTAAAGATGTTCCTGCTCACTGCAGGGGGATTGGACTAGATGACCTTTAAATGTCCCTTCCAACCAAATCATTCTATGATTCTATGATTCTGTGATACAGATCTCCAGACTTCCCCTCGAACCACCAACAATTTTGACTGTATGATACAGGATTCTACAGAGTCAAAGAAAGCAAATGAATTTTTCAGTTTTTTAGTGCCTGTGTGATGTTTGTTTTGTCTTTTCTAAGGTATTTGGATGTGAGGAAGATAAATATCAGCAACCTGCCACTTTAGCTAGAATTCTGTCCTTCAACTGAGTCTAAGAGCTCAAAATGCTATGTCAAAGTAGTTCTGAATCTTTTTGAAAGAGTGTATGTTGCTTCATGTAATTAATCATTGTTGCAATCTCATAACCATGGCCTCTATTTGTACCTCAGTTATTGTTTATGCTTACATCTGTTGATGTTACTCTGGCAGTAAGGTGTCTAGAAAATAGTAAGAATCAGTTTCCTTCATAAGTAATTTTGCCCATGTTTTTAGCTGAAAAATATGTGATCAAAAGTATACATCTTTGTCTAATTTGCACTGTTTGTGTAGCAGAACTATTTTTACAAGCATAAATCATATCTTTTGTCTCAAGGTCAATAGTCGATCAGGTATTAGCTCTACATATGTGAATAAGGTTGGATGAAAAGAAATATGAGTCACAATTTCAAAATATGTCTTTTTATAACCTTAGTATTCTGATACTCAGATTCTCAGTAAAAGGAATTTATTGATCTTGGGATAAAGAATGATGAGTGAAAACCAAAGCAGAAGAGGACTAATTCAGCTCTAATGAGACTAAACATCAAGCTATTCAAGAATGGAAATACAAAGATAAATGATCAGCAAAGCTGTCAGGAATAGAGAAATGATCTTGTAATATTCAGCATTGTTTTCTTTTCCACTTAGTTTGGATTGGATTTATTTCTCACAACATTTTCTGTATTAATTTACTGCAACATTGCTTTTAATTTTCTTACAAAGTCCCTATTTTCAGTTAAAAAATAACATTTTTATTACTGAAATTTTGATAAAGATAAAGAATAAATGTGACACACATGTAGTTTTAGTAAAATGTATGGAAGTTCAATAATAATCTACCAAAATCTATTTTTTTAGAAATAGATTAATTTTCAACAATGAAAAAAATATTCAAACTGCTTACATGTACACCTCGGACATATTTTTGCCTCCTTCCTTTATATACATGAATAAAAGATTATAAGGCATACTGAAGTCCTTGAGGAATTTTTGAAGTCTCTGCATAGCTTATAAACTCACCTGTACTAGCATGGAACCTGTGTGGGGATTCCACTGGAAGACAACTGTACACCATGCAAGGACTTGAGAATTTAAATGTTGGAGAATTTTATCATGTCATTATATGTAATACCTAAATTGTCTCTGTCAAATGTCTCTATCAAACCTCTTTAACTGATCCCTTTATTTTCATTTCCACCAACTCTAGCTCTGATTATTGCATTATGACTATAAAGTTCATTATGTTTCTGTATGACTGCAAAGTTCATTATGTTTCTGTATTAAATTCCTGAGATGTTGGAAATATTTGTTGTTAACTTTAATTATAATTATTCATCGCACACTCTAGAAGAGTTAATATATTTGTGAGATTTTTTCCTTAAAATAAACAGTAAAATCACTGCAGATGTGCTGCAACATATATTAATCCTGTCAAATTAACACACAGTGCTGGATGCACAAAGTTAATGATTGTCATATTTGAACTCCTTTGAAAAGATAATAATGTTTACAATTTCAGCTACAGAAGAAAACCTGTAGGGTATTGGCTATCTGACCCACAGTGCTTTAAGTTCTGACCGAAATATATACACCATTAAAATCAGGGTCATGGCTATCAGAAATTTTGTTTTCATTGCTTTGGTGTTTCTGCTGTCTGGAGAATTCAGGATGATTTCATTACATCCTTCCACTATTTCCAGAAAAAAATCTCAGGTGTTTTCTGAATTCTTCAGAATCTTATTATGTATAGTATAGTATAGTATATATACAACATAAAACAGGAAAATGGTTTGCTAATAGAAATCATGCTTCAGCTTGCTTATTAGGAACACAATAAGTATATATTCAAAAGCCAGGTACTTTGATATTATGACACTACAAACATAAATAATTCAACTTACTCTACTGAGCTTACTGGGAGTTTCCCAGACAGAATCTGTCTCATTACATATGAGGTGTTTATAAATAGTTATAATTTTTGCATTTGTTGTTAGAATTTCACATTTTAGGTTTATTACTTTCCAGGAATGGTTATTTAGGTTACCTTTGTTTGTAGTGAGTAGCGAGAATATGATCAATCTTCTAAAAGCCATCAGTGCATCAATAATACAACAGCTATCAAGCAACCAAGATATCAGTATAGTACATGAATCAAGTAGGCACAGAAGATCTCTGAGGGCATTTGTTCATGTCAACATTAAATCACTTCATTACTCGTTAATGTTTTCACTCTTTTTTTCTATACAATATGCAATCATACTTCTTTTTTTCTTCTGGGTGGACTCCTCCCTTTCTACCTTCATTCATTAATTTCTTCATAATTTAAAGATCATTGCAAGTCACAGAAACTAGTGAGCCTAAGCTGTGCTAAGAATTTGAAGAGGCATCCAACAGAGTCTTATCAAACCATATAGCATACTCAAATAAAGGAACTGGGTTCCTAAACTACTTTTTCTCAATATCATTACTTACCACAGAGTTTGTAACTTATTTTCCCACTTAAAATAAGACTACCTTGTAGTCTAGTGATTACAAGGAAAGAAAGAAAAGAAAGGAAGGAAAACATATTGAAAGGAAAAAAAACCAGAAATTTGTTGAAATACAAGCCATTTTTATTTTATTCAGCGGCTACCTCTTAGTCACATCATAATGGAAGGTGATGTTTCAGTTTTACTGTGTATGAGTTTCATTTGAGTGATTCTTTTTAATCAGTTTGTCTATTTCACAAATATCTTTAAAGAGATGAACATTTAAAATTTATAATCTTATTTTATTCAGTGGGCAAATCATTACAGTTCTAAGGAACAGACATACCCCTCAGTATCTTTTCTGGAAATAAGAGTGATTTCCCTTATCTTTCATATTTCCATTTTTTGTGAACTCTCATACCCTGCATTGAAATAAAAAGGCACAGCAAAACATATCACTGCATATTTAGTGATTAATATAAATATTTTGAAGTCCAAGAAACTTTGATCTAGTGTAGTCAATATCTAGCCATAACTTGTTGGTTTCTGCTTTAATGTAAAGTAAGTGTTAACTCAAAACCCCTAAATATTTAATTTCAGTCTGTAATTAAAAATAGTCCTCAAAATGTATAAAAAAGCTTCTGCTAGGGGTTGACTTTCAAACCAGGAAACAAATGTTGCTGTACATAAAACTCAGATATTGTGACTGTAAAACAAAAATGATATAACAAACCTTATTTTCATTCAATCTTACTACTAAAATTCATTTTGAAGAAAGCACCTTAGTAATTTCTTTGTATTGGAGGCCACATATAAAATTATTAGTATTAATGATTCCTGTGTGTATGCATAACAGTGATGTAAACAAGATTTAAATGCCCAGCTCTAATGATAGTTAGCTTGAATCCTTATGCTGGGTTGCATTCTGAGGTGCTTAATTATCAGGTAGAACTCTTAGAAATAGCTTATATAATAATAAAAAAAAGGGTGGGACATCCAAATGAGGTGTCTCAATACCTGCATTTTAGTCATTATTTGTCCCTTCCTTACATATCTTGTCCTCTGACTCTTTTACCGTCATTTCTATTTCCAGCAAGTCAATAGGATAGGTACCCAGACTTCAAAAAGCTAATACAACCCTCCTTGCAAGCAAGGCCATTCCCGAGGATAAAATATCACACAGAGCAATTTGCTTAACTATCCAATGTCAAACTGCAGTTTATAATGTTGGCAAGCTTTCTTCAGAAAAGTGAATGTGTGCACACATGTATACATATTATACATGCATGATGGTATCTTTATTGATTTATTTTTTTGTATTTTTTGTTTTTTGTTTTGTATTTTATTGTACATTAAAAATGACAGCCTGTGGTGGGTTGACCCTGGCTGGATGCCAAGTGCCCACCAAAGCCACTCTATCACTTCCCTTGTCAGCTGGTCAGGGGAGAGAAAATATAATGAAAGTCTCATGGGTTGAGATAAGGATGGGGAGATCACTCAGCAATTACCATCACAGGCAAAACAGACCTGACTTGGGGAAATTAGTTTAATTTTATTCTCAATCAAAATCAGAGTAACATAATGAGAAATAAAAACTAAATCTTAAAAAGTCTTACCCCCACCCCTCCCTTCTTCCTGGGCTTAACTTCACTCCTGATTTCTCTACCTCCTCCCCCTGAGCGGTGCAGGGGGAAGGGGAATGGGGGTTGTGGTCAGTTCATCACATGTTGCCTCTGCCGTTCCTTCCTCCTTGGGGGAGGACTCCTCACACTCTTCCCCTGCTCCAGCATGGGGTCCCTCCCATAGGAGACAGTCCTCCATGAACTTCTCCAACGTGAGTCCTTCCCATGGGCTACAGTTCTTCACGAACTGCTCCAGAGTGGGTCCTTTCCACGGGGTGCAGTCTTTCAGGAACAGACTGCTCCAGTGTGGGTTCCCTGCAGGGCCACAAGTCCTGCCAGCAAACCTGCTTTGTGTGGGCTCCTCTCTCCACGGGTCCGCAAGTCCTGCCAGGAACCTGCTCCAGTGCAGGCTTCCCACAGGGTCACAGCCTCCTTTGGGTGCATCCGCCTACTCTGGCGTGGGGTCCTCCACAGGCTGCAGGGTGGATATCTGCTCCACCATGGACCTCCATGGGCTGCAGGGGGACAGCCTGCCTCACCATGGTCTTCACCACGGGCTGGTGGTTTCCCCACACCAGGGGAATCTCTGCTCAGGCACCTGCAGCACCTCCTCCCCCGCCTTCTTCACTGACCTTGGTGTCTGCAGAGTTGTTTCTTTCACATATTCTCACTCCTTTCTCCGGCTACAATTGCTGTTGTGCAGCAACCTTTTACCCTTCTTAAATATGTTATCCCAGAGGTGCTACCACTGTCGCTGATTGGCTCGGCCTTGGCCAGTGGCAGGTCTGTCCTGGAGCCGGCTGGCATTGGCTCTGTTGGACATAGGGGAAACTTCTAGCAGCTTCTCACAAAAGTCACCCCTGTAGCCCCACTGCTACCAAAACCTTGCCACACAAACTCAATACATAGCCACGTAAATGAAAAATAGAAACAACAGTTCACATCTGGCCAAACCTCCAAGGTATTGTACCAAGTGGGATTAGAGAATTTTTTTTCCTCTTATTTTCTGTACTATAAGTGTAATATTTAAAGTACCTTATCACAGCCTACTAAAAGTTTCTTAACAAGCAAGATTAAGTATGATCAGTAGCTTCACCTTGCAGTATGGAGTTTAGCTATTTGTTATCAGGATACTCTTGTAAAAGTCAGTCTTAAGATTCAACACAAGTTTTGCTGGGTTTTATTTATTTGTTTATTTGTTTTGTTTGGTTTATTTTTTGTTTTGTTACTGATGTGGAGTGGTTCTGAGTGGTTAAGCTTATGACACTTGCTTTCAAAATGATGTTGACCTTATTTTGCTTTTGCGTTGATCAGAATAAAACTAAATCATGCTGGTTTTTTGATGTTTCTTGTCTGTACACTTCTCCCAGAAGAATTAATAAAAAATGGGGAAAGTCAAACTGGATGGTGTGTGCTAATGATTTGAAAAGCTAGTTATTTCAGATTTAGAAATTTATTCTAAGGAATATCGGTGCATTTAGCTTAAATACTGTATATTTTATCTGTCTGGGACTAAGACAATAATCTTGTGCTCTTACTGTGATGCCTTTTTTTTTAATTTCCCAAGGTTTAATATTTGGAGAAAAAATAGTTTCTTTGTTCGTTGTGATGATATTTCAAATCCTAGAATGTTTAAGGACAGAATGTGGTCCTGATGTACCTTGAAAGATAGAATGTAAATGCTGTGAATCACTCTGGTGTTAATTAGAACCCATTGCACTTAAGATTCCTTTTCCTATTTTCCCCTCTTTACAAACATGGATGAATACACACTCTGATGTATCTAAAGGCAAATGATTGGGTCACTGTTCTAGACATGACAGAAAGTTATGTATTTCTTGAAACAGAGAACAAAACTGAATCTGTCTATTACCTGATTTTAGTCAGTGTTCACTGAACTACTGAATAAAACTGAAGTTCCTTCTTTTTAAGGACTTTAAAACCCAAAGGTCCCAAGGGACCAAAATAAAATCTTAACTAAATGTTATTTAGCCACACTTTTCTTTAATTGGTAAATATAAGTTAAATATTAAAGTCACTGTAATTAGATTGCATAAATAAGTAAGTAATAGAAATAAATGTCTCAGTGTGTAAAGGAACCAAAAAATTGTAGAACTTCTGCAGAAACTTTTCCCACCAAGACTCACTTCAAAATTGTCCAGAGAAAAATTCTATGGCCTTCTCACAGGGTGAAGCCTAGCCAAATGGACATGCTCAGATAAGCGAGACCTTGACTATATCTGCCTAGATCAATTTTTCTGCATTTATCTTGTAATTTATGAAAAAAACCAAAGAAGCAAGAAATTACTTTTGTTAAGTAGGTGTTGCTAAATGCACACTTTTTATAACATGATTGGAGCATGAGACCAGAAGATGACAGAAACCTTGTGGCAATCACTAATTGCCATTACGTACAGAAAAAATCAAAGATGTTGCCTGGGGGCTATGTGATTGGAGAGGCCATTGGCGGCTTTTGTTGAGAATTTGACATATGGAAGTACATAGTTAAAGCAATTGCACCTTGGGAGTGGAGAGGACCGTATCCAAGGTTGCCCAATGCCATGCAGAGGGGTAAGCCCAAGGCAGAACCACTCTGATGTGTCCGTCCATTACCAGGAACTGACATGTTGTCTGGCCAATGACTATCCTGCTTCCCTGGGTCCATGCTGCTGGTCCAAACTGGATTTGGAGGGGCCACGACCCTGACCAGTATGTGTAGAAGTGTGCATGTGTTGCAGAATAGAAATCTGGGATCCACCCACTATACACATCCTGTTTATTAAATACATTTTAGACTGTATGTCACAGATTGGTGTAGTTCTGTTCTTGCATCCACCCCACCTAAATCAAAGAATAGAAACACCTAGTGTCTAGGGCTGGACTAAATGTAGAGCATTAACAGACCTGGATTTATATTACAATTTATATGCAATTTATGTTTTCCTTTATTTGTGAGTTCTTGTTTAATGTTTTATTCAGCTATCATGTTCTTGATTTTCTTTTGCAGCAGTGCAGTCAGTTAGTAAGTGAACAGTATATATGAAAATAGAAATTAATTTGAAAATCAGAAACAACAGTGTTTAAAATGTATACTCTAAAAGTATAATAAAAGTAGTATGTCTTCTTTAAAAAAGAACAAGCTCTAAATCTAGTATCGCTCTTTCATAACCTGGAACAGATTATTGCTGTGGAAGAATAACCATTTTGAGGCATTTAGTTAGATCTGAGTTATTTTGCTTAACAGTTTCTTGTCTTTCATAATAAGTACAATGACATAGCTCTGTAAGAAAGATTGTGAGGAAGATGCATCCCCTTGATTGCACTAACCCAGAAAAATTACTTTTCATACCTCTGGAGCTTCCTTTGGGGAATACTTTGCCAGTTAACAGAAGTTCGTGGATCATTGTGTTGTCTGAGGAATAATCCATTTTCCCAATTGAATTATACATTATAATAACTGCTATATTACTACTACAGCCTTGCTATAGATTCAGTAGGATTCTTAAGATTAGACAACAATTAGAATTTCAAATCAAACATTTTCAGACATGACACTTGAATAATTCTAATTTTGATCCCAGGAATAAACTGATAATGAATCTGATGAAATATATCTCACTACAATTTACTAGCATTGGAGAGAAATGAACTTGAACACATGTGAAGAATTTGAGGTGACATTTTCATTATCTGGTAGTTAATGTGTTTCCTCCAATTCAATCCAATCTCAAACAAAGTTATAGAAATGTTTGATTTGCATTCACTAGCAACAAGCAGAGAAATGTGGTTTATTCATGGGATTAAATGTTCAGCAGTTATACAGATCTCAACCCCATAATTCACCTTCCTTTAAGAAAGGTTGGTATTGTCATTTAGATTGCGAATATAAGTACTCCCTTTTTAACTGATGATTTTTCAGTATTAAGAAGAATACTTTGTGATTCAAGAAACTTCATCATTACTAATAGTTCTGTTGTGTCAAAGTCTTTCAGAGGGTAACTTGCCTAGTTTCTGGAAGGCAGTATGTGCCACACTGCTAGCTTTATCACTTTTGCTTTATCTATACTATCTCCACCTCAAGACTGATCATATATATGTTGAGATTTTTTAACTACTAGGTTCAGCTAATTCCTTTAGACTATTTCCTGCACCATCATATATGTTTTTGTAAAAACAGAATTGCAGTTTCAAATTTATATTTATAAAATATGATGATGAGCTGGCACTTAAATAGTAAACTATACTCAAATGACTGGTTAAGTTTGCTGAAGCTTATCACAGTACCAGCCCAAAGACAGTAACATCTGAGCATGAATACAAATACATCTAAACTAACAGTCTCACTTGTTTGTTGCCTGGAAAAGAATTTGTTGGCCACACCAAATCACGTCAAAGTGTGTGCGGCAGTTTAATAGTATAGACAACCATGTCAGTTCTTAAGTGCCTAAGTCTATGTCTTTTTACTTTTAGAGTACTAGTACAGCGCAGTGTATATTTACTTGTTGACATAGTATAGTCTAAGTATTCTGAAAAAAATTATCATTCCCATTTATTTGGTGTCATAACATTTAAATAAAGGAAAAAATTTGTTGTGTTTGGACCAATACGAATCTAATTGGAGTCTTTCTGATAGAGTCCTTTACAAGAGAAAATAAAGAGCAAGCAGTATTTTTGTTGCATCATATGTATACTCCAAAAGCTAAAAATACATTTTTTTAAAAAGTAATATGGTAAAAGAAAATAAACCTGAAAACTACAACCAAAAGAAAGAAGGTAAAAACCCGTTCCTTTTCCTTCCAGTCTTGACTGTTGAATAATCGTCAGTTCATATCCCTTTTGGGATTGCTAGGTTGCGTGTAATCTTACAGTCCTTAAGGATGGGTCATGTCAGAATACATATAGCTGATGCTGAGACCCCACTGGCTCCAGTAGCTGACACCACAGGACCTGGCACCAAATTGCACTCACACACAGAGGTCTCACCAGTAGCTGGCACTGAGTCTTTGCAGCACACATACACACGGCACAGAGAGTGAAGCAGTTAAGAGAAGATTTAAGAAGCCATAAGAAGATAGGATAGACTGCGGTGATCAGGTTCAGGGATCAGCCAGGCAAGCATACTGACTGTCTCCATTTTACATGCCACAGGCCCTTTTTATACCATATTCTGTCTAAACCCCTTACTTTCCTCTCTGCCCCCCCTTCCCCTGCATGTCCCCTGTGGGTCTGTACAGCTGTATCAATTCCTGCATCCTTCACAGTCCAGGGTCGCCCTGGTTTGGAGTCTTATCAGTTGCAAAGACCAATCCATCTTCCTGGAAGTGACACCTTTAGTTTCTTGATGCTCATCAATTAGTGTGAGTGGTGAGATGTGTTTCCTGTCATTGTCTCCACATATGTTTTGTCAGGTCTATGTCTCTGTATATTTTGTTTCTGGTTTTGTCCTTTTCCCTTAGTTTCCCAATTGACAAGATCCCTCATCAGGTAACCTCACTGAAATAAACATTCTCACACTCCCACATACCCGCATCAATCACTGTGACTGACCAGGTTTGGTTCTCATCACTGCCTCCCCTATCATTTGTCGGTCAGGTTTGTGTCCCTGTATGTTCTTCTTTGTTTATGGCTTCCTCCTTTTACGATTATCTTTTTGTTTTTCTTTTTTTACCCCACTGAAAATGTCCTTGACCAGATACTCTTAAAGGAGCATACACTTCTTATATCGATGAATGGATGAATGGATGGATGAAAAAACAAAGACATGTGCCAAAGAGAGATGATCTTGCTCAAAACCTATCAGCTTCTGACATCATGTGGAGAGGGATTTTGCAGGCCTACAGCAGTGGAAAAGACCGGAAGGGGGAAAGAAAAGAAGTGTTGTCAGACAGAAAGCAGAAAAACTCTTGGGTAGTGTTCAGGTGGAGATCATAGCTGTCAAGGTCTCTGGCTCTCACTGGGAACAGCCTTCACAGTTGATGTTTGGGTTTTTTTACAGCAAAAGACAGAAAGTAAAGTCCATTCATGTACAACCAGCATAGAGCTGAATATCATTCTACTGTTCTCTTCAAAGGATAAATTGGATAAGTATTAAAGTCAAAATTGGGGGGGGCGCGGCTGCGGGTGAAGTTTGTTTGTTTGTTTGTTTGTTTATGGTGGTTATGTAGAATCATTTTCTTTCACTAATTAAAATAATTTTTTATATTGTTAGAAATTATTATGCTCAGGCTGTGAAGAGAGAAATGTCAGAAGAAATAAGGATTTCATGTGATTTCAAGTTAACTGCAGTGCAGAGTAAAAGCTCCCCTCAAAGAGTCATTCTTCTACTTCTCATATTCGCAAAGCCATGTGCCGCAGCAAGCTCCTAGGGAGTAAACAAGGAGAGAGAGAGAGAAAAACTGTAACTAGAGTGTTAGCTCAACAGCTTGACTCTTCTTGACCAACAGGTTGATTCAATAAAGGGATATAATTAAGCAGGCAAATTTTACCATTCTTACTTTTCCCATTCTCTAGCCTACACTCCATAATCTGTCTCTCTTATTTTGAGATTAGGGGCAATGAGAGAAGGAATAGAAGTAAATAATATGATAGGAAATTAGTAGGTGTTTCCAAAATCTGAACAGTCTGAAGGCCCCCTTGGTTCATAACGTATCTCATTGCATTGTAACATGACACTGGCTTGACTCCTCTATAAAATGAGACAAGGTGTAAGAAAAGGTACTTCAGACCCTTGACTTGTGATAAACATGAATACTCAAATCATGAGCAACCATGTCTCCTGCAGAGATGCTGTGGTGGTTTGACCCTGGCTGGACACCAG
>WAAD01005924.1:14811-29943 GCA_013389945.1 Fregata magnificens
TTGGCACTCTGGACAGGTTCTTGTCTAGTCTATGTTGCAGATATCTAACAATGGACACTATCATTTTCCTAGGCAGGCCATTCTAGTGATTCACTGCTTTTACAGCTAAACGCCTTTACCTAATACCTATTCTGAATTCTCCTTCAGCACTTCCAATGTGCTGCAACGGTTCAAGTCTGTTACTTACTGTCCCAATCACAAGTGACAACACATACTTGAAAATTGTTATGTTTTATCTCAGTATTCTTTCCTAACAACCTTAAGTTCTTCCATTTTTCTTTGCAGGTCACCTACCACATTTCTGATCATTCTTCCTGCTTTTCTTTCAGCTGCCTCCAGTCAGTCCAGTTTCCTTGAAATGAAGTATGCAAAATGGGATAGAGTTTGGCCTTACTCGTGCTATGAAGAACTAAAAAATTACTCCACATATGTTGTGGGCTATGCTTCTGCTTATACATCCCAGGATGCTATTTCGCCTCTCCAAGTGTAAGACCATTTTGAATTCTATTTTTGTCTCTCAATAATCTTTCCTAGAATGGTGTCATCACATAGAAATTTAATTCTGTCATCTAAGTCTAATGAGGAACAGAATGTCACAGAGTCCCACCCAATACTTTTTTCACAGTTTTGACTGTGAACCATTAACAACCACTCTCTGGATAGCTTTCAAAGCAATATTGTATCAGCCATAATATAATCTCTTCTACACCTCACTTCCACATTTTGTTAATGATAGTATTATTAGTAACAGGGACAAAAGACCGGCTCAATCAAGATTATATGGCATTTACTACTTCTTCTCCAACCATAAAACTTAGAAAATACTCTTTTTTAAAACTGTACAGACTTTGCTGTTGAATTTATACCTCAGTTTCTATCAGATTTCACAAACTGTTTCACTTCAGAATTGTTTTATGTAAAGTTAAACTACCTACCTCTTAACTATAAGAAAAACTTAAAAAGCATTCTAACACTAACTCTCTTTTGTTAAACAAAAAGAATCACATTGCTTTTACAGTTTACTGTGGGGAATCTTTCCTCTTCAGAGACAAACAGAAGATGTCTGGTAAGAACACAGATGGGGAAAAAATACCATCCCTAGTGCTTCAGCGCTCACTAAGATGTGTCAAGTTTAAATGAATCATAAAAAAAAAAAAAAAGCTTCTTCCCTTAGGGGGAATCAATTTTGAAAAAGAATAATCAAATGAGCATTTTGCAGAATATGACACAGTGCTTGGAATCTACAAATAACAGAGCACCTTCCTTGAACATCAATTACAACAATGCATGAGTTACTTTGTCCAGAAAAGAAATAACGTTTATTAGCCATGTTCTGTTGCCTTATACAGTATCTTAGCGACCTAATGGTATTACTTTAGCAACATTGTTGTTGGAGTAGAGATGGGCCCAAATTGAATTCAAATACCCTTGAGCCTCACTTAGCTGGGAAATAGGCTAGGACACAGTTGTTAGACTGGGTCAAAGAGGAAAAAGGTAGAAGAGAGCTCAGAAGTGCTGGAGGGAAGAAAAGTGAAAATGAAATGGATTAAACCGTAAACAGAAAAGAGCAAACAAAAAGGATTATTTAAAAGGAAAATGCTAAAGAACAAAAGACTTTTAGAAAGGTACAAAGAGTATGAGTAAACAACTATAAACTATACAACTATGTTGCATCCCAGCCTCCTTATTTTCTTACATGTATTTAGTGCTTGTGTAAGTAAATCACCATTTTATAGATTTGATTAACTCTACAGACTATGCAGAGTCTTATTACCCTCTATATTGACTTCAGTGGGGCTACTCATAGTATGTAACATATACACATAAATCTTTGCAGAAGCACACCTTTCCAAAGTATGTCCTGAAAACAAAACCCACAGGTGTGGCCTGGCAAGTCTTATGGACATCCTCCATATTCAAAGCCAATAGTTTGTCATTTCCAGGGAATCTTAGAAAAAGTTAATTGGGAGAAATATTTTTTCCTTCTCCTTTCCTTTAACAAATTAACCATGGCAAGTATATACAATCTTCATTCTTCTGACCATATTGTCATTAAAATACTATTTAAAGAAATTTAAAGAAGTCTTTCTTGATGTTTGAAGCAAAGTGAGAAAAATATTTGCTAGAGTCACTAATTTTGATCTTTTTTTTTTCTGTCAGGCTTAACGATGGGTCTGCTTGTCCGCAGTTCAGAATTCCTGCTTCGTAACTTCTGCATTACTCTGGCTGATGAAGTTAGAATAGCCAGGTTGGGTGGAAAAAGAGGTTATAATAATTGAAGTCACAAACAAGCCAGCATCCTCAGAAGCAACCCATTGTGTTGGCCCATTTTACTGAACTGTACATACTATCCAATCATGATCCTGAAGTTTAAAAAGCTTTTCTTGTAATGATTATAAAAAACTGAACAATTTCATGTGTCATATGAGACCAAGTAAGGTGTAACCACTTATGTTCTTCAGTTTTCCCTTCTATGTTCACAGTGTGAGAGGTAACTTCCCTGAGCCTTGATCCTCAGCTCTCCTTTGTCATGTTGGAATGCCCCCTTTGAAGCCACCCTCCTCAAAGAGATAGCCAAATCAGTTATAATATTCAGCTAAACGATTTTTTTTTTTCCTGGACATATTGAGGTTTTTAAATGTTTCTAGCACACTTTATTTTGGTATAAGCAGAAGGATGGAAATTTCAACAATTTAAAATTTTCTATCATTTAAGGCTGATTAAGCCCGATCACCCAGACATTTTGAGATGAGGTTAATTCACATAGCCATAAGACTTCCTGGCAGGCAGAGGAAAGACATAGATATGCAATACAAATATCGTTCACCTACTTCTTTGGTGTTTGTTTAAAGTTACCTTTGGAACCAGATGTCCATGGAAATAGGACAAGAGAATGGAAACAGATTAAAATCGGGGGGTGGGGGAGGAAAGGGGAGAAACCCTCCTGAACTCCTGAATTATGGAATATCCTGCTAGATAGCCTGGCATTGGCTCTATGTCTATGACAATATTATTTGGTTTCTTCTAACAGATACCAGCCTAAAGAGAAAAGAACAAGTGAGCTGCTATTTCTGCTAATTAAAGGAAAAGTTTTCAGCTTCAGTGTTGGACACATTTAGTGGAGTGTAAAAAGAAGACTCTACTTCCCTACGTATGCCTGTTTATAACTGAAGTCGTAATTACACCAACTGCCTACAATACATAGACTAGTTACATATTCTAAGCTGCCTTTCTACAGTTAACATTTTTGTGACTGGTATGTATAAACAAATGGAAATAGGTATGTATAAACAAATGGAAATAGTTCTTGTTCTGCCAGTAATTCTCACATCAAGTATCTCAATCCAGAATTATTTAATGTGCACTTCCTCATTATTTTAAGTATGCCAGCCTTGGAGACCAGTGGTGGCAAAGACCTGGCATATGGGAGGTATACTTTTTCATGGGAGATTTTCCACAAATTTTGCTACCAATTGAGAACATTCTGTGACAATGACCACAGAGTGTACCAGGATTTTAGAAGAAGTTGTTGCTAAGGAAGTTAAAGACTTGAAATAAAACCTTTTTGAAGAGTAAATTTTCTGCGCTTTCATTTTTTGTTCTACACACTGGTTATTGGTAAAGATGCAGTTCTCAGCTCCTATATATTTACAAGCATGCATGTACTTTGAGTTAAACTACATAATACAAAAAGAGAACCCTGATTTTGTTGAGAATTGCATTCATCAGAACATCTTTCCTTTTTTTTCCATCTTTTTTAGAACCAAAGCTTCTGTAACTTTACATTTTATACGTATAAGGTTTACATAACATCAGGGAGCAGAAACAGAGGGACTCTCAAATAGAAAGCCTTTTTCCTGTGAAATTAATGTGAATGGTAGTATCGTAGAAGAATACTCAGACAAGAAAGACAGGCAACCAGGAGAGTATTTCAAAGATGTGGTTGGAAGGGGGTTTCATCTTCCATTGTCCTGGCCAAAGCTATCTTCTGGTTAAAATGCTGTAGGATATAACTCTAGACTGTGAAACACAGGAACATAATTAAGCCTCACAAAATTAAGTGTCAGTTGTTTTATAAAAAGTCTGTTTGACTGACATGTATTTTGAGCATAACACTACAACTGTAGTAGTTCACTATTACTAATGTATGTGTTTAGCAGATGAAATACAACCGTTACCTAACAACAGTAGGAAATCATAAGATGAGAAACAAAACCAAAATGCAATCTAGTCAATATACTTAGTCAATACTTTCATCTTTGAAAAGAGTCCCAGAAGCTTTAATGTTCACCAGTGATCATAATCTTGACTTCATCTGCACCTTCAGAGAATACCTCCATCAGCAGTCCTTCTGCCATTACTAACTAAAGAATAATCTACTGATTTACCAACATGAGCTGGAATATAACAGAATTCACACAAAACTGGTTTGGAATGAATAGCCCTGCAATTCTAAAATCCCAATTCACTAAGCCATGATAACTTTAGTGCCATTTGGTGGAAAACACAATATAGATATCTGTAAACACAGTTAATATGCAAATGGTAGTATAATGATGTTTTAACATCTTTCCTTAAATTTTAGGTCATGTAATCCAAAACTTTGAGACGGTAAGAATTTTTTATAACGTTATAAGGGCACTGTATACTCTCTGCCCAAAGATTAAAGACTCAGTAAAGATGCTCAACTACATGAAAGCAAACATGCATTTCTATTTTCAAAAGTCAGAAGTGTAGCTATACAGCCACAATTCTTACACAGACTGGAATTCTTCTGGAATTGTGACAGCACAATATGAGTAGCAGGTTTTCAATCTTCCTTTACTAATCAAACAAGGAATAAAGGAATTAAAAAGAGATTGAAGCAATTTTATTTTTATTAAAACAGAATGGATGTTGCAGCTAAAGTTTTGTAGAAAATGCCAGACAGTTATAAACAGCTATTTTCTCTAACAGAAAAAGACATAATGATACCCAACGGTTAGAAGCTGAAACTAGACAAATACACACAAGAAATAAGGAACATTCTGTTAATGAAGATAATTAGCAACTAAATCAGCTTATTCAGCAACTGGGACAATTTCTTCACAATTTATGGATGTTAGGTAAAGAAAGCATTGGTCATTTTTTGTAAGATAAGCTTTGCACTTATCTGTAATTGTAACAATCTTTATCTGTACTGGTTCCTCTCTGAACTCCTTTTTAACACTGATAACGTGAACAGGAGACAATAGGTCTTACTGACGTCTTGTATAATGACACTAATGTTACCTTCACTTAATATATTCAAGATAATTTTCATAAACACATCATGTTGATGCCTCACAATCACAGCTGATCAGCTAATATACTCAACCATTTCTCATGCTTTGTGTTTTGCAATTAATGGTTTCCATTTTATGACAGTTTCATGTTATTAACCACTAAATCTTACAATTCACACTGTCATACCTTACTTCAATTGTACTGCTTTAAGTTCCCCATGGTCCTCTATGTAGTCTGATCCTTGTCTTTAATGGCCATGGCTCCCATCTTCATATTATTGTTGAAATTTCATTGGTGCAATCCTATTATGTCAAAACTACTAATGAAAATACCAAGACAGACCAGAAGCTGCTGAAAGCTGTGTTCCATTGAAGAAACTGCTGAGTTGTTGCTCTGAAATTCTTCCTAACCCAAATAAAAGGAAACCTAAAGTACCCCAAAAGAAGCAAGAGAAAATAGGAATGACACCATTTTTCTATTCACAGATAAAGAAAGACCTGGGACATGAATTACACATGTTGCTTGAATGGTTGCCTGTGGTTGAAATTGTTTACTGAACAACAGAGTTCTGTATTATTGTCAACTGACAAGGCACTTTTCCATAGTGTCCCTTCATAAAAAATTGTACCCACATCTGTGTTTATATGAGGCAGAGGAATGGACAGACAGAGAACAATCATCAGACTGAAAAGTCTCCACAGGAATGAGATGAGAAAATAAAGCAAGTAGTCTACCGAGATGTAGACAGTAAAGACTGGGATTCCAAAATTGTCTCTGTTGGAGCTTGACTAAGATTATCTGGTGCACTAGATGTAACATTAACCAAGAATCTCTCATCCTTGAGTCACGCATATATATTGTGGTTTGCAGGATCAGGATCACTGTGCAAAATTCTTGCCATTTCAAAATATCACTACAATATGTGAGTTGAATTAAAAAATGTAACACTGTTTGGCAGTGGCAAATATGATGAACTTAAAAGCAACAAAATACAACAAGAAAATGAGAAACAGATATAAGAAAATAATTTTTTAGTAAGATAATATATTTAGAGAAGTAAATGTTCAGAACAATAAAAGAAGTAAACCAATAATATGTGTGTTCCTTTAATAAAAGCAGAATGTGATACTATATTTTAATTCCAGTAAATTGAAATGCAGTATGCAATTTGGTATTATTTAATCTTTTACCCAAATTTCTTTTCATTTTTTTAAATTAATAAATATTTCTTAAATGATTACTTATGCAACATAGGACTGAAATGCAACCTTCACAAATCAGTTCATTTCATATTAAAAATTGCTTTATTTCTCATTACAAGAATCTTACAGAATTCTACAATGTCGTCCTACAGTCTACCTACTCTTTCTCAACTTTCTAAAAGAAAAATCAGAAAAGTTCACACATGAAGACATTATTACTTAAAATTCTGCAAAAACGAAGTCAGCTTGCACTCCACAGAACTTAGTAGATTAATATATTTGCAGGTGTAAAGTACAGGTCTATTTTTTGCAGACAGTAGTCTGCAAAGACAATCCTACAAAGGCATACACACTTTCTAACTTTTTATTATTTACCTGGAGTAGACTTATTAATTTTAAAATTAATCAAGGTACAAATCTCTACAGAATCATAGACAGGATAGTATCACTGTCTGGGAATACATTTTTGCAGATATAAACAACCCCTCAAATTCGGACAAAAATTCACTCTGTGATGTCATATATACCTTGGTAATTTGCATTTTACATTGCAGGAAATATTGTTTATTAGAATGGAAGAAGAGTTTCAAAAGGAATGCAATCTTGAAAAGTAATATACCCCTCTCTTTTAAGTCATCAATAGCTTAAGTTCAGTAAAAGCATCACTTGGTGTTTGTTTCTAAAGTCTCCATTTTTCAGTTTTTAAATATATGGCCAACATTTTCTTTATGGTTTAATTTTCTTTTAAGGGCTTCTTATTTTTATACTCTCATGTTCTATCCAAACTGAAATGATGTTATTACCTTATATTCATATTTCTAAAATCTTTCAGTACCTTTGAAGTATTATTGTCCTCATTAATATAAAGCACTTTCCAATTTAGTACAATGCAAGAATGTAATTCAAGGTCTATTCCTCCCCCAGATCATTTATAAAATTGTCAAATAAAATTAGACTTATCACCAAACCTGGCACTTCTTTAATGAGCAGCTTCATCTTGGTTGTAATTATTTTTTGTTTGTGTATGTTCAGTAATTTTTCACTCTATGTCCTGCAAATTATTTTAACTTTTTACATTTTACCCATTGGAAATCATAAATAATTTCTGTTTTCACTTCGGAATTTCTATGTACTACATGACAGACATTGGTTTATACCTATATAAAAATTTGAAGAAATAATTAATTATGAAATAAATGAAAAATGAAAAAATAAATAATTATGAAAGCACCTAGTAAAGTGCTTTGTTGTATTTTCTTAGCTGTTTTGTTATTGTTGCTGTTGCTGCTTTTGTCTGCTAATTATTACAACAGGAACTAAATTGTAGTTACACTTGTTGACTAAGAAGTGTATAAATCGCTGTCGCCTACTGGTCCATGTTTCCTTACTGATACATGCACTGTCTCCTTAAACTTTGTTCCATTATTTTATAAGGCTTTCCAGAATGCTTACCAAGGTTATTCTCTTAACCTTACTTTATTACTCTGTTTACAGGGTTTGCTGTTTCATATTTTCTGGTACTTTCCTGACAGTTGGGGTTTTTTTAGAAAAAAATGCTGAAATTATCACAAATACATTTATTAATTGCCGTTAAAACTCTCATATCCAACTAGCATACACTTCTGGATTTAAGCATGACTTTCCAAAGATTCTGCAAACAGTTTTACCAAAAATACTACCTCATATTTCCACTTTCAGCTGATCTAAACTAGAAAGAATAAAGTCAGCCATTTTAAAAGGATGGAATTAATTTCCTTATTTCCCCAATAATAGGGTTAATTTTCTTTTTTCTAATAGTATACTTATAAGGCCCCTTAGTACTTGAGAGTAAAAATCTTTCAGCATTAGAAAAAATAAAAATTACAATTATTCTCAGCTACAAAGTCCCTAACATTAAGATACTGAATGCTTTTTTCAAAGTTGAGTAAAGACAAAGAAAAAAAGTATTGCTGCTTATCCACTAATTTTTCTGACATTCTTCCCTAGTTAAGAGCAAAACCCTACTGTCAGGGCCCAAAATGCATCCCCCTGTTCCTGTGAAAGGTTTTAGCTGCCCACAGGCAAAGCCAGACCTGATGCGGTGCTGCTGTGCAATCTTACCTGAGCCTGTTGGGGAAAGAGCTGTAAGATGCAGGCACCTGGCCCCCTCTGCTTAGGAGCTGCATGTAAGCTTAGGCTCCCAACTTTGTATTTCGCCTGAGCTACACGGTGTCTACATCTGTGCCTGGCCACGTACCTCACTGACCTGGGCCCTGACCCATGGTCTTGACTTTCCAGCTTGTCATTGGCTTGTCACCATGGAATTGTATGGTAATCTGGAGACTTGGCTGAACCTGGCTACCATCCCCAGGCCTGCCCTGCTCCCCTCATCAACAAGATCTCTGCTCCTGCCTCCCTTGTCATTCTCAATTCCCAGATCCCCCAGCCCATAGGGAGCATCCCACTCTCTTTGCTCCCTAACAATTACTATTAAAATGCTACTGCTTGTGTTAGTGCTTTCTTTAGCATTCTTTTACTATGAAAATCAGATTCTTATCTATAAATTCAGCCATTTTGATTAAGTCCTTTGTGCTGAAAATCTACCTATTCAGACATTATTAGAATCTGCTTCCTGAAGAAATTATAGCCTGCAATAAAATCTGTTTGTGTATTCCTGAAAAATTCCTTTCTTCTAAATTTAAAGTCTGTAACCCTTACAGGGCATCTTGCACTCTGTTCATATGGCAAAACTAGATCTGCCATTCACAAGCAGAGATGCTGTGGGATAAAATTATGAAAATCCTGTGAATTTGAGGAAATTCCTGCCGTTGCTGTTGCAAAAGAAATATATTTCACATTTAAATCATTAAATAAATATTACATTAAAGGAATTATTTAAAATAAAGAAGAATGTAGATTTCAAGTCATCTCAGTACAATTCATTATTGCAGAACATCTATTTTTCACCACTGAAGTTATAGCTAAAATAATTAATATTTTCCTTTGCATCACAGAATTGTGGAATTTCTGACATCTACCACTAGTTTAAAAAAAAAAAAAACAAAAAACAAAACCAAAAAAAACTGTAAAAAAAAAAAAAACCACATGGCAAAATAATCATCAATATATCACTGAATACTATGATTAACAAACTGAAACTGTGTTTCAGTCTTGGAGGAAAAAGGATGGATGATACCAGAAATATGTAACATTTCAGCATGGTTTAAGATACTTAATGTTATTATCAAGTGTAGAGCTGCTGCTGCACAAACTGGAGTTTTCTCTCTTGTTTTGATTCTATTTTGTTATATGTATGTTTGGCTCTGATGAGAGGTGGTAATTTCCATTGGTTCTGAAGGGGTTGAAAAAAAAATCACTTAATATGTCTTTTGCACCTTTGTTTATTACTATTGTAAGAAACCTTAAAGGTCATGTAAATAATAGCTACATTTATACCAAAATTTACATTTTGATTAATAGAAAACAGGCGAAACTTAGCCAACCATTTG
Source organism: Fregata magnificens (assembly GCA_013389945.1). Taxonomy (NCBI): domain Eukaryota; kingdom Metazoa; phylum Chordata; class Aves; order Suliformes; family Fregatidae; genus Fregata; species Fregata magnificens. The sequence continues at coordinate 24,767 of WAAD01005924.1, forward strand.
GGGCAGTCAAGTTTTTTTCCTTTAGCACATTTTTGATACACTCTTTCCAAAGCACACCATATAGACACATTAAACATTATATTGTATCCCTGGGCAGCAGTATATACATTCACAAGGTATCTATTTTTCTTAACTCTTTAAATTATCTTTAGGACTAAAAATCCTGAGGTCATACAGCTTTCACAATTGCAGGGTAGGCAGAAATACCAGTTTTCAGACTGTGGTATCTTACTTTTTTGTGTTTCCTGTCTCATGACATTAAAAAATCACTTTTCATTGTCTAATACGGCAGCTAAACAAGCATTGTACTATCTATTTATATTTTCTATTTATGCATCTGCTATGACATTCACCTTTGACCATCAATATTCTACTTATTAATCCATGACAAGCTGTTAACCACTAAATGGAAAATGCTGGCAGTTGTTATAACATTATCATGCTCAACTTTTTATGAGTTACTCAGGTCACCTTTCTGCATTAACAAAATGGTATTAGTGAACAGCATTGCACTACAGTGTAAAAAGAGACTTTCAGGAATTTTAGTAGAAGATTCAGAATAACTGATAATGCTTAAAATGCATCTATGTTGTCTCAAAGGATTCATACAGAGAATGTCAACTGAAACTTAATATTATGAGAAAGAAACACATTCCACAGATTTCCCATATTTGATAAAATTCCTGCTGAGTAATAACCTGAAACCTGAAATAATAGTTCTGTGGCAACCAACCTTACAGCTCTACTTCCTCCAACGCTTTACTGTTCAGGGGCTATCCAAGGAAAATAAGAGGTCACAATTTATGCACTTTACTTTCTTATTTATATCTTATGATTTTGAGATTATAGTTGATACTAATGGAAGTAAAGAATTAATGTATTGATCAAACTAAAGTACACAATTGGCATAGACAATTCTTTGTACAGTCCTGACACTGTATTTCAACCTTGAAGTAGAATTCTAGTGCTCTAAGCTAGTTTAAGAAACTGAAAATTGGCACCTGCTGTTTTATGTGAGCCAGTAAATGCATACACACAAACTTGAACTAGCAGACTTGTGTGACGATATGGGTAGTCCCAAAATAACATCATTCACTTTCAGATACATTCTTTTTTGGTGTAACATTTCTTGTTTTCAGTATTCTGGTAACTCCTTTAATTTCTACAACATTTAGAAGTAATTGTCATTATAAGATTATTCACTACTTTCATTAAAAAACTAAATGTTAAAATAATTTGAAACTAAGAGTATGTATCAAGCAAGGAATGAGGACAATAGTCAAAGTACTACAAGAAAAATAAAAACCAGTTCAAACACCTGAAATCAGAGAAGTCAGATTCTGAGATTGGCACCAACCCTAGAATGAGGATATACTGTGCAAACAGGGGGTCTTACTGGAAGGAATTAACTGTGGAGCAAGAGTTTGCCCTCGAAGTGGAGCAAGACAAGAGAAAAAATTGTCTGCACACCAGGAACAAATGTGGCAGGACACAGAATCAAGGGCAAAGAGAAGAACCCTGCTGGATATGGGGAAAATTCCACTGATTATTCTTCATGTCAGGGCAAATAACACTCCCACTTCCTTGCAAGGATATATTACAGAAAAATCTACCAGACAAGAAAAAAAAAGTCGAAGAAGCAGACACAAAAGTGATCTACAAAGGAATTATTTCAGTCACCACAAGAAGGGTGACACAACATCAAAGATGATTCAAAGACTGGTATTCTGAGGAAAGTTTGGGGATTTTCAGTTACGGTGAGATATTCATAGACAGGGTATTTGAATGACACCAGTTGAGCTCTAAAAGTGCTAAGTTTCTGAGATCAAATAGCTGATAAAAAGAGCTATAATTTAAAACTAAGGCAGACCTGGTTTTAATGCACAGGAAGATCTGGTAAACATGGATATAATAAATGCTAAATGAACATCAGAAGTACAAATAACTATACTGAGGGAAGCAGAAGTAGGAAGTCTATACAGTTAAAGACATGTATTTTGTAAATGATGTATTGCAGAAGAGTGGTCATAAAAAATACCTTAAGGAAAGTAATCATGAGTTACTTCCATTCAGAATAAACAGAAAGATATGTGAAAACAGATTAGCAAACAACATCCTTTATTTCAAAAATGCACATGCTGAGAAATTATGGAAAATAATTACTGAGGTCAGCTTTACTGAAGAGCTTATCAGCTCAAAATATTCAAAAGACTTCCAATATCTTTAACTTAAAAGTGAAACAATATCAGAAACCTGCATCTGAAGCAAGCAGAAAAAAATGCAAAAGACTCAAACCAAATAAAAAAAAATAACTGCCTCATTTCTTTTCATGCACGCTTAAGAAAGAGGGATTCAAAGAGAAACAAGAAATTATGAATGCAAGTGCCATAAACAGGAAAGAAGGCATATATCTTTAGAGGAGATTCAAAGGCCTGACTTTACTGTAGGGAAAAAGGAAGTCTGGAAATTGATATGACTGTTCTCCATAAATACAGGTGAAAGAAGCAGTAGGGAGGCAGAATTGCCAGTTACTATTAAGAATAATATTGAAAAAAAGAACAAATGGGTATTAAGTGGTTATAAATACATTTAGTTAAGAAATTAGAGGGCCTCCAACTTTCAGAAGACTACCATCTGGAACAGGCTTGCTAAAAGAATATTTCATTTTAAAGGTTAGCTGGCTAAATTTAGGAATTTGTGTCCAGCATTGTATTACTTCTGTATATTTCACACAGGGGGCAGGATGGTGGAGGGATGTTCAACCACTGACCACTAAGTAAGTTCTCACTATGTCCTACTTTCCCTACTTTCTCAAATTTTAACCTTTTAAAATCAAAATCTTCAGATGCACATCTTTTTGTTCATCACTCTATTTAATTTGATTCAGCTTGGTATGAATTGATACAACATTCTTCTCCACAGTTAGCACTTTTCTATTTGACGTATATCAAAAGAGTCTATAACCACATAAGTTTTATTTTGATTCAGTAGTAGGACAATGTTCCTGTATAGAAATGCCAAATTACTCTCCTTTCTGATCTTGCTGTTGGGTAGTAGAATCCCTCATGGAGACAAAGCAACTGCTTACTGTTAAATAAGACTATTCAAATCATGAATATAATGCTGGGTTTCTCTAGGGACAAGAAAAACAACCCCACAAAAGCAAAATTATAACAAGCAATGTGCTGGTTGAACTGCATTTCATTTTCCATGCAGTTAGCAGTCAAAATAGAAAAAGAATATTGTGTTGGTTATGTAAATTTAAGGACAAAAGCCATGCTATTTTGACTTTATAATATGGATTATTTTAAACAAAATGGTAGCCATCATCAGTGTCTGTTGTTTTTAAAGGAGTATATTGTACAATACAGATAGAATGCACCTTTGCATATCATGTTGCTTACAGCTGTTACACGATACCATAAACGTAGGTAGGAATAACACCCTGGCACCTAGAATCAAAATGATCTCTCATTTTCTCTGTTGAGTATTTCTTTCCAAATAAAGTGCAGTTACCAAAAAACTGTCAGAAATGTGTTTTCTACCCTGATGTTCTGCAAATTGAATATTAGAAGTGATGCTCAGCCTTTCAGAAAGAAATCATTATCTAGTCATTAACTTTTCTTTTACTCTTCCTCTCTTCTTAAAAACCAAATTGTAAATGAAACTGTTTAAGACACTATATTGCATACAACTAAATGCTTATGCCCACACAAATGAGTAAATAGGAAGGTGAAACACAATTATGTTCATTTACAGTTTTATTTCTGACATCAAGCACTGAGTCTGCTCATTCACTCTTATGGGCAAACACCAATTTTTAATTAATTCACTCAATTAGGGAGTACAGGATGAGGAACCCAAGTCAAACTGTTGAACACATTCATAGCAATTATATTTTAAACAACCGAAAAATAGTGAATATGTATCTTATTTAAGTAAAATAGGAATCTCATTAACTTGGAAAAATACTCATCTTTAGAGAGAGGCAGAAACAACTGTTACTTAAAAAAGGAAAAACTGAACATTGCAAGTAGCACAGTACTCAATATAAATAGGGATAGTGTCAGTTACGTGGGATTATTAATACACTAGCGACATTGTCTGTAGAGAAAGACATTGTTGAACAATTCTGTTTGTTTGTTTCAGTATAAAAGTCAGATTTGATAACTGTTCAAATATTTTTTTGGCTCTTCACTGCTGTTTCTGTAAGTGCAACCATGTGCATGCATGCTCCTCAATATCATGATATTTTGAAGAATTTTGTCTTTTCTTGTGTTAAGTACAACATATCCAGAATGTCAAACATTAATCTTCAGAAAGATGCACATAAGCTGAGCATGCAAAAATGGGCAAACACACTGCTCAAACTGCAGGACTTGCTATGTTTACAAAAGAAAGCTTTTATACACACTCATCTAAATCTGAGTGGGCAGCCCTGGGAACCTGACCAACATGTTTCTAAGCTTTTAAATGCATTTGTAGTATAGGCAATGATGATACATTTATTTAATAGGTTCATATATTTAAATAATTGACAATTTCAACAATAAACATACTTATTTTTTCACTTGCACTAAACACTACAAATATCTCTAAAACAGTTTTCCATGGAGTCTACTGAGTGGTCAAATTCATGCAATCATTGTCTGATGGGAAAACTTACCTCTTACCCAGAACTTTATTATAAATGTTTAATCTCAGTGAAAATTTGCATAAAATTGAGCTTCAAATATAGTTTGAGACTCTTTTCATCATTCGACATACATCCATGACCCTTTTAATCAGAATAGGGTGTTTGCAGAGAGTGGACAATATATGAGTCTGTAAGTCTTGAGCATGTACAAAGCAAATCTTAAGTAAGTAAGATAAAGGATAAATATTTGAGAAGTTTCTTAATAAACAAATGAAGTCATCAAGGCAGAAGCCTTCTTATATTTCTGCATTTTGTCTGTGACTACACTTCTTTTTATACAGTAAAGCATAATTTTACATGAGTCTCCTTCCGCTTGCTTTACATGTTCAGAACATGCATAAAAATACAATAAAAAGGGGAAACACAGTTCATTTACAGTTCAGTGCTGAGGGATCTATCATCCGTACTGCTCAAGCTGTAAGCACTAACAATTTCTGAGTGAGGCCATTAGTGTATATGGTGCACACTGTTTTTTTTTTTT
>WAAD01005925.1:565-51694 GCA_013389945.1 Fregata magnificens
GATTTCTCAAAATCTTGCAGTAGTATATTCTGGATAATTAGGTTCACTCTTCCTGTTTGCTGATGCTTCCTGGAAAACTTGAGTTTCACTCAGTTTCATTACTTGCACTCCTACTGCAAGTTCAATCTTAGCATAGAAAGAGGCTCGGCATAGAATTTCTGACTTCCCTGTTGCATAGTGACTTCATCTCTTGAGACTAGAGATTTCCTGTGCAGCCTTTATATATTTCCCTGATTTTACCCCTGCTGGCAATTTGTGATCTTTGTTTGAATGCCCAATCTGCCACCTTCTTGGTTTTCAACAACTGCATCCTTCATTTGTCTTGGGGTGGGGGGTGAGGGAATGCATGCTTGGTGACGGACCAGGTATTAGGAAGAATTGATTACCAGTATTTGCTGAACATCTTTCCTTTCCAGCTTCTTCAAGACTGGGCAAAAGGGGGAGAAAGTAGTAGGGCCAAACTACAATTCTAGATAATGTTACCTGCAGTCCTGTAAAAACTCAAAAGGTTCTGGATCCTGCACCCTTTTCTTCTTATTTATTTAATTTTACTTGATCAGTTCTTGTTTTCTGTAGTGCTCTTCCTTCCTCTGAAACCTCTCAGCTCTTATTTTCAGCTCATCCTTCTGTCCTTTTTGTGACGTTTCAAAAATACTGATGTTGAGCATCTCATGGTGCCAATGTTAGCGCTCCATGCGGAATAGTTGTAGAGGTGAAAGCGGTAAAGAAGTTCCATTCCACATTCCAACTACTCAGGTTTATTCCATGTGACCTGACAATATCCCTTTATTTGCCTTCTCTTTGTAGCATACTTAAAGAGCAATTAAGGTTTTAGACATTTTTCTGAAGTAACAGCATATTACCTAATTTAATTACATGGTAGTTTCTCAGGTGTCGAGGCATTTTGCATATGTGAATGGCTGGCTCTGGGCATATTCTGAGGCAATGGTTTGGTTTCAACATAAATATGGTAAATTTGGCAATTGTCACAGCTTTAGTAATGACAGTCATGTTTTTTGTCCTTGTCTCAACCTGGATGAGTCCTCCAGGTATGCTTTTGGGTGGGATTTCCAAGTACGGCATCTGCAATTTTTCATCTCTCAAGCTGTTCTTACACAATTATGTGTAGGTAGGTGTGCTAAAATGACCCTTGGCTTGGCACGGAAGATTGAATTGGCTCTTGTTATTTTATATTTGGAGATTTATGTTTAAACGTAAGGTGATATTTAAATTCTGTAAGAGGGAATTTGTGATGCTTTGTGTCACAAACTGGCCAGGCAAGTTGCTTGTATAGAAACAGCAAGGCGTCAGACCTGCTTCCTTATAGTCTAAAATAGTTATAGAGGCGTTGAAAAGCACCAGCAAGAAATGATAAATTGAGTCGTAGGCTAGAAATCATCTCTAACTGCATACATAGAAATCCACTAATAGGAACAGCAACTTCCTCTACAGTACTCAGAAAAAGTGTTTCACTGACTTGGCTTTCACTTTCGTGAAACAACCAATAGTTTCCTTTTGAAGAGGCAAAGCACAAATGGTATCGAACACCTGGGGTTGCTTTTTCTGTAGTAAATTGAATTTTCCTGTCCAGAAGCAGCGATTTGAATCTCTAGTTTGCAGTGTGCATCGTCTAAGAACAGCAAGTACAGATTTCAAGATGTCAGCAAATCTTGCACAGAACTTAAAAGTTAATCATCACCTTTATTGAGAAGGATTGGAAAGGACTGAAAGCTAAACTTCTTGTGTGCTTTTCCATCCCGTCTCAAAGCTGAGACACATTTGTGTTGGTCAGAGCAAAAGAGGCTTACACAGCTTTGTCCATGATTCCTCTCTACATCAAGCAACGCACACCTTTTGCCATTTGTGGGTTAAGATAAAGTTAATTTTAAAACCTGCTCTGTGCTAAGCTGTGGAAGTGACGTACTGGACATATTGGTACAAAGACCTTGCATATGCTATGCTTATAAGTCTGTCTGTCTGTTTTCTTTCTTTTTCTGTAGTAGTAGCGTCTAATTTTCATTTCTGTATTTAGAGCCACAGCCTGTCCAGACTGTTTCAAACCAGCGAAGAACAAACAGGTAGGATCTCATCATTGTTGTAGTTCTTTTCTGACGTTCAGAATTTCACAGCAGTAGCTCCAATGAAGAATTTATCTGGGTATTCAGTCAGTGTTTAATGTCTGGTTTTCCTTCATCAAAAATCTCTCCAGTTGTCAGTTGTCTGAAAATAAAGTTGTCTCCTTTATTCAGTTAACATTTCTCTGCTTAGGAAAACGAAGCGCTTGGTGCTTTTCTTTAGGTCGTTCATTTTCCAGACTGTCTAAAGGCCATAATTTTAGGAACGTTCTCTGTAAATACCTCCCTTAAGATCTAGGAATTTGATTGTCATGCATTAAAAGTAGCATAAAAGATGATCCTCAAGCTCTCTGTGGGTGAAACAGTTCAGATAAGTCACATTGTGAAGATGAGACTCCGCGGCTGAAAGAGAATGATCACGCTGCAGTTTTCATGTCCTCTGATCTGAATAAAAGACACAATACATGCAGGATGGTTTTATCCTGTCTACCTCTGGAGGGGGGGAAGGAAAGAAAAGGGACCTTGCCACTTGTTGCAGGCCCTGAGCGCACACACAATCATTGACAGAAAAGAGGACATGTAAGAATAAAAAAACAGTTGGAGAGAAACTGATATAAGTAGGACAGTGGGTGTGATCAGAAGGAGAATAAGTAACTTCTATCAGACGCCTATGCAAGGCCTTTTATTCTTTCTGGTGAAGAGTCTACCGACATTTGGCTGAGGCAGTCTGACCCAGGAATTCTGCCTACTCTACTCCACCTGACCAATAAATGCAAGTCTTTTTTTAGAAGGATTGTATTGTTATAACTCACTGCTTGCTGCATTGCTCCCCTTTAAAAGGGGGGAAATCCCCCATAAGGAGTTAAACCAGCAGGGCCTGGCTGTTAAAACCACACAGGCAACAAGATGTAGGGGAATCTAAAGGAAAAAATACTGACTCTGAAGAGCCGTTAGAGGTTCATCCTTACAAAGAAACTGTGCTTGAAGCTAGCTTCAAGGGCTGTGTTAATCAGAGAAGTGGTGTAAAAACTGGGTTCTGAGTGAAAATTTCTGTGTCATCTGCTGTAGATACTTATTTAAACCTGCTGCTAGTTTAAGGGTTTTCCAGCTCATCTGTTCTGTGGGGAAGGGAAGTGCTATTATCTCTAGTTTATGCTTAGAAAGAGAAAGAGGAGCTTTCCTGAAGGCATCCAGGAACTCTGTGTTAGAGCAAATTGTCCCAAACTGCGACCCAGTATTTTTCACTGTTTTTTCCAAATCCCCAATCCAGTTTGCAGAAAAGACATCATTAAATTGGAAATTCAGCAGAGGCCCACCAAGACACTCAAGGGGCTGGAACACACGCCCTAGGAAGAGAGGCTGAGGAACCTGGGCGTGTTCAGCCTGGAGAAGAGAAGTCTTTGTGGAGGACCCAACTGAATCTCCCCCTAGTACCAACAGAGGGGTTATTGAGAACAGGGAGCCAGGCAGTTCATCACAGTGCATGGTGGAAGGGTGAGAGACAGTGGACGTAAGTTGAATTGAGAGGTTCAGAGTAGGTAGAAGAAAAAACTTTTTACCATCAGGACAGTCGGACAGTGGAGCAGGCTATGCAGAGAGGGTGTGCAGGCTCCATCCCTGGAGGATTTCAAGACCTGACTGGATAAAACCCTGGGCAAAATGGTTTGATCTCATAGCTGACCATGCTTTGATTAGGAGGTTCATTTAGAGACCTTCTGCTGTCCTCAGCCTTCCTAAAGTAGGATTCCACCTCACCTGTTCCAACTCCTGTTTCTGCTGTTCTGGGAACCTAAATTCTGTGTTTTCTGCCTTAGCCTCGCTTGAGTTATCAACAGCAGCACCTGGCTATGCCTAGAGGGTGGTAGTCGTGGCTCCTGCCACTGTTGTACTATTATTACTACTTTTACTATCAGTTCACCCTTGTGAATTGATGCAGCTCGGGAGACTGAAGTTGCTTGCCTTCCACAGTTCGGGAACTGCCAAGCCCTACCATTCAGAGGCCTTACTTCTGAGTACAAATGAACTTCTGAACTGTATAGACAGATATCTACTCAACAGTATTATTTTCAGAAGAACTAGCTGCCTACTGTCACTGAGATAAAAGCTGGGGCTTAGGTATACTTAACTCTTGAAAACTGGGAAGCTGGTTTAGGTTTCTGTTCATGGGTTTAGGATTTTGTTTTTAATCTGTTTTGCAAATTTAGACCTGTGCTCCCGAGCACTACTTTTTTTGTTCTTGCTTTTGCACACTTTCATATATCATCTGAAATTAGAGAGTTTCTGAAGATATGCTTAGCATTTCTTTCAGCTAACCAAAGGGCAGACTTAGCAATTGAATACTCTAAGGAGCTGGAGTAGGTTTATTTGGAAGCGTGGCAGTAACTTTAGACCTGCTGAAAGTCAGTGGCACTTGTTATTTTTTTCTGTGTAAAAACAGAGTGAGGAAACATATGCTACTGTTTGTACGTGTCTTCTAGAAAGAAAGGGGCAAATCTTAGTTCTACGACTAAATAACTGTTACGGTCCGATCTGTCAGCTGTATTAGTTGCATTGCTTTCATGTTGTAAGTAAAGTTACTTGAATAGATTTTGGCAAAATTAACTATTGATCTTTGTTGCCCTGTTAAGATCACAGTGAGTTCTTGCTGATACAGAGTTGCTTTTAGGTATAAGAAAACACAAACACAAGTCAAAAAAATTATGTTGTGAGAAGCGTACAGTGTGTGTTTTTTAGGGGTTTTTTTTCTTCCTTAGGCATATCCTTTCTTAGCTTCTCTTAGTTCTTGACTCATTTTTTTATTTCACTGTAGTCTGTTTTCACTAGAATGGCAGTTATAAAAGCTCTAGAGAAGATAAAAGAAGAGGATTTTCTCAAGTAAGTATATACTGAAACTAGTTCTTAGTATTGTGCTTTTGTATAGAATTAGGATGGGGAGGAAAATATTAGGTGGGTAAGTAGTGTTTGTTTAAATTCTGCTAGTTTACTGGTTAAAATGTGTTGCGTTTTCCATTCTTCTGGTAATAAAATGTCATTCCAGATCTTTTATTTAAGGAGTAATCTTAAAATGCTTGAATTAAGCCACAGAGGATGGAAAACTGGGCATGACACAAATGATGGTCTTTTTCCCATTGGTAAAAGTGCCTCATTGGTTGATTATCTCAGGAGCTGCACAGAGGAGAAATTGTGGGTCAGAGAGCTGCAGTTCTGCTCTGTGCTTTCGGCAGGTCTCTGGGCTGGCATTGGATTTGGAACGGTTAGAAGTGAAAACAGTTTGTTATAGTATTGCCAATCATTTCCATCCAAAAATCTTTATGTACATCCCCCCAAAACCACAGACGAGATTTAGAAATCATGGAAATTCTGTATTTTGAACCTTAGAGTTTGTAAGGCAAACTCTTCTTTACAAGAAAGACTTTTTCCCATATTTCCAAAATGTTAGGAGTTGAGTTTTAAGAAAACACCAAGTACTGTAACATGGTAAAAATCACAAACAGTGGGAAGACACCAATAGGCACTTTCTCTGTAGTTCACTGTGCTTAATTGCACTAAGTCTTTGCAGCTCTTTTCTTTGATTCCCAGCAAAGATTTAGCAATAGAGCCTGAAGATAGTTTTCATGTGGTATTTAGTTTCATTATTGCTATAGCTATAGTATGGTACATCTTATTAGCACGCTTTGGAGTGTTATACTTCGATAATGTTCGATGACAGATTGACAAAAGCATTTGCAATGCGGTGCTGTTGATTTGCTTAATGTTTATCCATTTCTTGGTGTTCCAGCTTTTAATGTGAATACTGACTTTATACTGTAGCTGTGTTTTGTGTAACTGAAGTCGTCATCTTTCGTGCCATTATTGCTATGGTGATGCTCCATCATGTTCTGGTATTACTAGTCTTTTTTAATCTTTTTTTATACAGGCATTTTCCATGTCCCCCAAGTTCACCAAAGAAGCTCTGTGTTGCTCTGGAAATTCAGTGCAATAATGGCGCAGTTTTTGTGGCTGGTAAAGTGATCCATTTATTTGCTGCTGTGTTGTCTTAAACATAACTTTATAATACTGCCACGAGACCCAGAAGATTCTTGCCATTTGCTGATTCCTGCAATTAAGTATAAGAAGCAAAGAAACAAATCTAGCTCTATGTAAGAGTAGACTTTGTTTGAAAGGGGAAGAAATTATACTTGCCTTTTCTGAAGACGTGATTTTGTCAAAAGTTAGAAATTACAGATCAACATGCTAAAATCAAAACTATTTGCCTGCTCTTACATTGTGAATTTAAATGTGGAGACTGTGTGGTGCAATATGGTTGAAGAGGAGTGGGAGCTGCAGACAGGTGTATCAGGGCCAGGGTCGGGATCCCAGGTTAGGAGCTGCAGGAGGGGAGCATGTCACTTCTGCTGCTCCCAGTGTGCACACACCTCCCTTCTGGATATTTGGGAAGATCCTGCTTTTCCTTGCCATTGTTTTTCTTTTGCTTTGAGAGATGGAAGAGTTCCCTCTTCTAGAGACAGCAGAGGATGATGTGAAGGTGAGCTCCCAGCAATGCTGTTCACTTGCTTGGATTTTGATTTAGATTCAGAGATTTTCACCATCTGGGCTTATCTGCATATTATTCCATCCAAAACTGCCAATCGTAATGGGATTAATAAAGGTTACATTTTAGAAAGCTTAGCTCTTTCTAGTTCCCCCCTCCAAACCAAGAGATAGCATCTGAAATAACTGGGTGAGACCGGTAATGCAACAACACTTGGTGTCCCTGAGTTGAGACGATTCAACTTTTCTGTCAGCTGCCTGCGAGAGTATCTACCCTTCCCCTAGTCCTGTGTATAAGCAACCATTTATTTAAATATATGCAAACAGATTATTTTTAAAAACCCTGCAATTTTAATCCAACGTACTATGTTTAAAAGGATGGTACAAATCCTGACTAAAGGAAAACGTAAAATGGAAAGAAAAAAATGCAAAAGTGAATGTTCTCCTGGCAGGCTAGTTAGTGTTCTATACATACCTGCTTCTTATTTTTAATTGCTGATTAGACAGTTAGATGTACATTTTCATGAATCCAAGATATCCAGTCTCCTTTAGCCTTTTCTGAGCACACTGTTTTATTTTCGGTTGCTTTGTTGGATGGTTTTAGCAGAATTCATCTGTATGGAGAAAGAGACAGAGGGTTAGCTTTCTGCATGTGATTTAATAATGGTTTTGCAATTTATAGGTTATAGCTTGTTCCAAACAAAACCAAAAAAAACCCAGGCAGGATGTTCTTAATTTTTGAATAATTAAAGCCAGAATAGAAGAATTTATTGAGTACAGTGCAGTTATTTTGCTATTACAGCAGTTTAAATGAGACGGGATCTTAATTTGTAAGCACAGTTTCCAAGCTGGTATTGCCCTCTTGACCTTATCTTTGGCGTTCACTGAACACTTCCCCCCCAACTTTTTTTTAAAGATTTAGCAGAAGCTGTCAAACCGAGAAACACCTTCTGGGTTTTTTTTTTTTAACGCGCTCTTGTTCAGATAAAAAGCTAGAACTATTAGAATGGGGAGCTGAGAGAAAAAAAAGATATCGTTTTCCTTTTTCCACTCTATGGAAAGAGAATTTAGCAGTGTGAAGCTGACTTCTGAATGGTTAGTCATAGCACTTTCGTTATTTGCCCCAGTGAAACAGTATTAGTCAGTTTCCCCATTTTTTGCTGTGGGTTTTTCTCCAGATCAAAATGCAAGAAGGAAACGTTGTTAGAAATAGGAAAATGTGATAACTGAAAACCAAAAAAATTGAGATGACAGAGACACAGTATAACATGCATAGCTACTTTGAACTCCTTTTTTATTTTCTATGTGTGAGGTTTCAGATTGAAACTTGTTTGTGCAGGGGGTTACTCATTATTTATGAATGAGTTCCTTGTTTTGTGCATATTTTCACTTCTTATAAAACCTGTCAATAAGAAAGCACATCTTGGTCATCCGTGTCAGACTTGTTCTTTGTTTATAGCAGTCGTGTCACGGGAGACGGCATGCTAGTGTGACATAACACGAGACTATGACTGGAATCAGTCAGAGGATGGCAATCTCTTTACATGGCAACTTTTCAAGGTTCTTGAAATTTGTGCTAGTTTATTATTGAGACGTTTTGCTCGCATGGTTTTCCTTGTAATGAGCCAAAGCATTTTAGTTTGGGTTTCTTTTGTTAAGTGTTCAGACAATGGCAGAACTTGGATTGAAACCTGAACTAATTGATACAGGGGGGTGTGGGAACTTCTTCGCTCGGGACATATATAGGTCGGTGGACAGGCATATGTACAGCACTAGTTTGGTATATGGGAGGCTGGTTAAAGACCACGGCCTGATTAAAAAAAAAAAAAAATTCCCATTTGGAATCGAGTTGGCTCAGACGAGGCACTTGAACCTCTGGCTTTTCATTCCCAGTTGTGTCAGGCTGTATGGTTTTGTTTCTATGGTTATACCTGAAGGCATGACTGCAGCAACTGGCTCTCCAAGTCTACCTTTAAGCTGGCCGTCTCGGATACTGAAACTCTCATAGGTGCAGCAGCGTGCATTTCATACTGTTGCTGTAATGCTCTTGCCATAAAACAAGTTTAAGCCTGCAAATTTACTTTCACAAGGTTCTGATGAAAGTTAAATGTGTTGTGCTGTGCAATACCGGCACTTTTGTCCATTGCTTTAGAATGATTACAGGTAACATAGTTGTTTTTTACAGGAAGATACAACAAATATTCAAGGAATTTACCTCAGACTCCCTGGATTATTGACGGAGAGCGGAAGCTGGAATCTTCAGTGGAAGAGCTGATTTCAGAGCATCTAATGGCAGAATTCAAAGCAGATAGTAAGTATCTAGGAGATCTTTTACCATATGTATTTTTCATCATTACTAGAGTATTTTTTTCTTAGTAGCGACTAACGTAATACACGAGTGTAATAGAAAAAACTGTGTTTCTTTATCCCTCTCTTATCCTTCCGAGTCCAAGCTTGTAAACTTATTTTTAGCTAGGATCTGTGAGTAATTAGATGACTGCTTTGGTTTATGCAGTGTCTTTTATCCTTCTGAAATATCTCCTCCGTTGATCTGATGATGCAAATATTATGGTTTTATGTGGTAGTATTTTTGCCTAGCCATACTTCTTAACCATTGGTAGTTCCTAAAATGACTCGTAACAAGAAGGTTTTTGCCATCCTTGTTCCAAAATATCTGCCTAGCCTTCAACCCCTTCATGTTTCTTACCTTGATTAATTTATTTTCTTCAGTGCATAGAGTTCCACAAGCTGAAGGCTTATCCAGGGCTTGTCCAGATGAAATAATCAGTGCCCATCATTTGTCATCTACTAGGCATGGAATTAGAGACATAGAAGGCCCAAGGAAAAATCGCAGTAAATATTAGTTTGGAAAAAACAGCTACTTTCCCCTCCTCTCCTCCCTCCTCTCCTCCCTCCTCCCATTGGATATGTTAGTCTGAACACTAGGAAAATCCTCAAACCACGTCTTTAGGCCAGGTACTATGTAACACCTGATTTCAGCTTGCAGAATTACCACAGGTGACTACCAGACATGCATGCGCAGTAACGTTGAGAAGAGATATAAATGAATAGAAAGACTATTGCCAGTAGGTCAAGGGGGGTGATCCTTCCCCTTTACTCAGCACTGGGGAGACATACTTGGAGTACTGGGTCCAGTACAAGAAAGACGTGGACATACCAGAACGAGTCCAGCAAAGGGCTGTGTAGATGATTAAGGGTCTGGAGCATTCCCAACTAAGAAAATTCTGGTAGTGTATGACCAAAATACACCTTCATGACCGTGGAAGAGGGTTATGTAGCTGCCGCAATATGACCAGAGAAATGAGAGAGAATAAAAACTGAGGAATTCTGTACACGCTCTGTATGTTCCCTATGGAGGAAAAAATTTTGAAATCATCAGTTTTTCAGAGACGCTTTGGAATAGAGCTGCAAAGTTACCTCTAGTGCAGTGTTTGGTCCCCCATTCCTCCTTCAGGCAAAGCTTAAAGGTGGAAGGGGTACGATGAAGGAAACTAAATACCCAACAGTACATTTTTTGTAGCTTGAAAGATGAAAAAACCCAAATACACAGAGGTTACTTTTCAGTTTGGACTTGAATTTTCTTCCTCTTTTGTCCAGGTATGTGTGATTAGCAGAAATTTCTCTGAAATCTTTGGAAGCCATTGGGTGTATTTAGGATAAGAAGTTGTGTTTTGGAGGAAGACAGCTCAGTTTGATTTTATTCATAGACTCGAATTAGCTGGGTAATAAATGAACAACATTAATTAGTAAGTGGAATTCCTTTAGGATGGTACTGCTTTTTTTTCGGACATTTTCAGGGTTGTTGCAGTCACATTCAGGCCAAGGAGCTAGGAGTGCTCTTCAAGAAACTGGTGAACCTGATGCAATAAACAATAACTATCCTGGATTTTTTCAAAACAGTGCAGGCTTCATTTTATAAAGATAGCTCTTCAAAGTATATTTGCAAACAAGTTTAGAAAGAAAATATTTCACTTTTTAAAAGCTGTAGAGAGTATTAAAAATGTAAAATAAAATCTCACCTCCCTTGTTCAAATCTGTTACAGGCTTTAATTTTTCTTCCTCTGGAAGAGAAGATGTGGATGTAAGAACGCTAGGCAATGGTAAGGCTTGGAACATCCCTTGTGAAATGCAGAAACAAACAAAATGGTTAACCTAAGCTACCCTAGTAGATCTTGCTGAGTGCTAAGTGCATAAGTGTGTGATTAGGCATGCTTTGAAATTTTATCTCGGAAACATTTTAGTGATATTTATGTATTTATTCCCAAAGACCGAACAGTTTCATAAAACCAGCTGAAAGAGGAGCCCTTTTTGAGTGTCCTTGGCTGCACAGGTGCATGGAAATGCATAGCTTGTTAGGAGTATTTTATTTTATTCTCTTCCTATGTTTAAGCCATTTATGTCAGACTGAGTCCTATCTTGTTTTCTGTTGGGTCCTTCTACTTTGCCTCACTGTCACTGGGGAGTGGGGAAGCCTTATTTTCTTTTTGAACTTGGGTCCTCTATAAAAGTCAGTTACTTTCCGATATGCTGAAGCTACTATAGCCAAAGGAGGAAGGGAAAGAAAAAGTAAAAATGAACAATGATGTGTTCCAGTCGCTGTCTGATTTGTAGTGTAGTTCTTGGCATTGCTTATACTGGGGATCATCCCTGGCCCTGAGCACAGAAAGTGCAGCTATTGCAACAGATGTTTAGCTGAGGGAGCGGGATTTAACATCATCTTGCACCTGGGCATTGCTGTAGGTGACAGAAAATAAGCTAATTAACTTTTTTCCTTATTTTATTTTTTAATTAGCACAGGCTTGTACAAGATGTCTTCTGGGAAGTCGTAATTTGCACTTATTGCTGATACTGGGGTTTAGTAGCCAAAAAAAGTCCCTTGTTTCTTTCCTTCCATCTGATGCTACCTCGCTAAACCCGCAAGTCCTATCCCTGTTTGCATAACAGCAGACAATATCTTCACACCTTCCAACCTTACTGCATAAATTCAAACGTTAATTTAGAACAACATGTTTTTATGTTTTATGACTGTGCATGTTGCCAGGAAGGCCCTTTGCAATTGAGCTTGTGAATCCTCGTAGAATACATTTCACTGCTGAGGAAATGAAGGGACTTCAGCAGGTAAATCGTGTGCACCTCATGGAACTCATAAAGCATGTGTTTCTTCTCTAACTGAGCAGTTTTGCTAACTGATTCTTTTTTAAACATCACAGACAATTAATAACGCTTCAGACAAAATACAGGTTCGAGATTTACAGCTTGTCACCAGGTCAGTATTTATCATCACTGGCAAGGGATTTCAAAGTAATGCTTTGGGAGTTTTGCAAGCGTTCTTGCTCACAGCGTTATATAATTATGCTTATGTTATGTGCGTAATTAATTTCTTTTGTTTAGAGAGGCAATTGGTCGTATGAAGGAAGGTGAAGAGGAAAAGACAAAGACCTATAGTGCCTTAATATGGACAGACAAAGCAATACAGAAAGAAGATATTGCATTTCTAGATGATATCAAGGTATCTGTAGCTCTTTTTGCTAATTTATATAGCGCCTTTCTTTGTGTTTGGGGTTTTTTTTTCATCAGGGTTTCTCTTGCTGTAGGGACTTTCATACCTCCCTTCCCCCTTCTCATCCTTCCTTTACTTCACCATTGTCATGCAAGCAATGTAGCCGGCTGGCTGTTAGCCAAGACAACAAATTATTGTATAATGTTGACCTTCCAGCAGACCAAATAATAAAAAACGTAGTGAATGGGAGAGGAAGAAATCTGGCACCCACACCCCTTTCTTTACCTTAGATAGTGTTTTGCGTAAGTGAAAGGAGCGGAGAAGGTCTTTTGTTCTGCAGGCTCTAAAGCCGTTCTTCCACAGCTGCAGCAATTAGGACTTTGAAATGTCTATGGAAAATAATGCAAAGAGGCCTTACAAAGTGCTCGATGTAACAAGCACGCTGTGTTAACGAGAACTTTCTCCAAATGTTGGTCAGAGAGATACTGCTGATGGAGAAGCGTGTTCAGTTTTTGCTGTGTTGCACCATTTCCTATGGGTCTTGGCCATGAAATCATTCGCAGAGTGAGGGCTTGAGCCCTTACAGTTCAAGGAGACAACTGTTGTGAAGCCTTTTTTTTTTTAGCGTGCCCACTCACTTCCTGAAAAGTTCCCTTTCAGACTGCTGCATCTCATTTGGGAAAGGGCGTGGGGAATGAACTTTTTAAAAGACTGTTACGAGATCTAATCTCATTTCGGGGTTTTTTTTCTCACTTTTATTTCTAGGGGGTTGGCTGTCGTTTAGACAAAGCATTTTGTGGGTGGGATTTTTTTTTTTTTATTGCCCTGAGGCTCTCAGTGAGCTTCTAAATCCTGGAGTCATTCCAGCAAAGGACTATGGAGATTTCAAGGTTATTCCTCTGTATTTGTGATTCCATTAGTTTGTGTTCATATGAGGCCTTCTCGTTTAGCCTTTGAGATGGCTGTCCTTTTTTCCTTTGATAAACATGGAAAAAATTAGTCTTGTCTCAAGAAGATTACTCAGCTACCATAATACATTATAAAAAAGATGTGATTGGTTGACAATACATATGACTGTTACAATCTGTGCAGCGTGTTGCACATTTCCTTCCTCGTTTATTTTGTTACCTCTTGTAACAGGAATTAAAACTTGACCAGAAGACACCTCTCCGCGTTCTTCACAGAAGGCCTCTAGCTGTAAGGTGTCGGATCATTCACACCATGAAATCTGAGTACATAGATGAGCATCATTTTCGCCTGCATCTGAAGACTCAAGCGGGAACGTATCCTTAGATGTCGTTACACAACGCATTTACGAAACAGGTTGCTGATTAGAGTACTTCGGGTAATGGGAAGTTTCCTGCTTTTATCACTGCGGTGTTTCTAAATCCCTGCTCTTCAGCGGTCATATGTTGCTGCATAATGTTTGCTTTTATGTCAGAATTTCACATTCAGGCTTTCATTCAAAAATGCTACCCATGTGTGTGTATTTTTGTGATGACCCCTCTGGTAGTTTTAAAGTATGTGATAGCTATAAAGAATGTACTGGTTAAAGATACACTTAAGCTTTTTCTACTTTAACTGCAAACTTTCCTCCTTAGAAAATAAGCTTTTCCGCAATATTTAATGCACTGCAATGCATACTGTAGATTGCTGCTACTTGCAAGTTAACAGTCTTGTCATAAAGTCACGGCTCACTTTGGAATAAACCAGAAGATACAGGTCGATAGTGCAGTTTTTGGCATTAGAGTCAGAAGCCAAGAATTAGGATGTCTTTTAAAGGTGGGTATGGGCTTAACAGGACGTTCACTGCAAATTGGCTTAGGAGTAGAAAAAGACACTATTTTTGCTTTGAGTGTTTTTCACCGTACTCTTTTTTTTTTTTTTTTTTTTTTTCCTTTTGATTTCTTTGCGGTAAAATACACCTTTCCTTAGCCAGTATTTCTAGCTACATTAAAGAATTTGTGCATGGAGACTTTGGAAGAACAAAGCCCAATATTGGCTCCCTATTGAACAGAACCGCTGACATTCTGGAGCTGGATGTAGAAGTAAGTTGTTTGCTATTTATCTTTCCTGGAAATTAGTAACGTAGTTGTGTTTGTGAGATGGTTTCAGTGGAATCGCTCTAACCGAATCGACGTTCCTTACCACAGCTAATAGAAAAATTGATGTTAATGCAAAAACAGTGGTTTGTACCACGCTGCTACACGTGACAGGCTTCCTCTGCTGAATTCATGTCGGGGAGGGATGGGAGGACATACCATGAATTGATGACGCTTATTATTAGCACCCACTGGAACAGAGCTTAGCAATGTTACATGTACCACATCATTTCTTTTCAAAATGGGGTCAGATGAAAAATAGGGGAGATTTTTTTACTTCCTCTTTCCGTGCTGGTTCAAACACAGCAAGAAGTGATATCTGTTCACTTGTTGGAGTCAGATGAAAAAAAAAAACAAAATTTGTTTTAGTTTAAAGAATGTGTGTAGAAATATGGATTTAATATTTAACTTTGTGGTTTGGCAAGGTTTATTTAAAACATGGGGTTTTGTTTCATTTCATTTCAAGTAGCCAGTGATCGGCATGCTTGTTCTCATGTATTTCTGGAAAACTGCCCATGTGTTACATTTTGCAGAACAGACTTGCAGGGGTTTTGCGTATCTTTTGTAGGATAATACAGGAAGAGAGCTTGCAAGGGGCACATCAGTTTGTTACCTCTGAAAACAGGAACAGCTGACTTGGGCCTCAGGCCGATAAGCATTGCTCTCATATGGATAGGTGTCACTACAGTTATTGGACATACATAACTGTGAAAGATGTCTAGGGACTTGAAAATAATTAGTCACCTTGCTAATAATGCATTTTAGCTCAGCCCAAGAGCCTAATCCTGTGATGAAGTTGTAGATTAGGCAAGGAGTAGGTATGATTAATGTAGGCAGCCTTGAAGCCAAGGCGTTGTTTAACGTGCTGTGTGGCGATCCCTGTGTTGGGATTGCAAATGGTGATACTATCGTAGTGTAGGGTGTTCTGCTTTTGGAAGAGGGTGAGCAACAAGTTTATACCCAAAGGGAATGGGAGATGGGGCCTCAGGGAGGCCAGGGAAGAAAGACATAATCCAAGTTGTAGTAATTACGACATTGCTTCTAATAAAGCATCAGGCATGTTTTGTCCCTTTTGACTAACAATCAGGATGACCCTTAACGATGCTGCCTAGATAATTCTTGCGCATAATGCTTGACAGCTTATTCTTTTAGTCTAGTTTTCCTTGCGCGGGAGGCAGATTTGGGGACAGGTGATGGTTTTCTACTCGAGCCTTGCCTTGCACTGCCCGGTACCTGAATATTTCTGTGGCATCAATCAACAGGTTGGTTGTTTTCACATCATAACGGTCCATCTGCAGGCTGGGTAGAAGATGGAGATGGTTCCTGTTTTTTCATTAACGCTTCTGGACACTGTAAATGCAGCCCAACATCAAATGATGCTGGGAAGCAGTAGTACAAGGACTTGCACTTCCGCTTTACGAAGAAAGCCCAGCTCCCAGAGAGCTCTCGCCAGACACACATGGAGCCACTAGAACGAGGTGGCTGTTTCATGCCACTGGCTCCTGCTTGTCTTGTCCCATGTCTGTTATTTTAGTGTCCTTTATTTACTGTTTCTTTCCACTATTAGTCTATAGCTGACAAGCATAGAGTTCTGAGAGCAAGTCTCTTTACCTATGTAAAATATCAAATCTGCTTCTTCGGCCTTTTTTTTTTTTTCCCCCCTCCCTGCTCTTCTAGTCTGTTGACGTTGACTGGCCTCCAACCCTGGCTAATTAACCTTCTCAAGTTGGGACGAGGAAGAAGCAGCAACTCTGTCAGCAACTGGTTACTGACCACTGTACAGTACTGCAGCTTGGTTGCAAAGTATTTCTGTTGAACATTTGGATCATGTTGATCTGCCAAAGGATACTGTTACTTTGAATCAACCTTAAACACTCTGGAACAGGTAGTGTTCATTCAATCTCTAGCCTTATTTTGATTTCTTCTGTGCATAAAAAGATTTTGGTAAGCTCATGTATTGATAGTAAGTCTTTTTAAAAAACAATTAAGAACAAGACAAATGGTGTACCATATGCAAATGGTGTACTGAGCAAGTACATTAAATCTGCTTTCTACAGTAGTTTAAAATGGTTTCATTAAAAATAACCCTCCCTCAAGCCAGATTTTTTTTAAACTCTTTTTTCATATTGGATGCTGCAGCTTTTCTTGTCTGGCTGCAGGTAGCACCGAGTTACCTGAAACCCAGTCCTAACTTTTCCTGAGCACTATTCGTGCAGGAGTATTTCCCAAAAGTCAGGGAGACGCTGAAACCAGTAGGATAGTGCCTGGAACGAGGCAGCACTCTGCTCTCTGCTGACTGCTTTTTGGTCAGTGTCAGTTTTAGAGATGGGCAAATTTGGCTCCCAGACAAAGTACTTTTCAAAGGGAAAAAACAGTTTTCAGAGGAAAACTTTCCACTTAAAACCCAAGTTTTTCTCATTTAAAAACATCAGCGATGCTTCCTAGAAACAACAGCTGAGGTACTTGAGGCCTCAACAGCTCTCTGGCCCGGTTACAGTCCTCTTCAGGCCTAGGATTTCCCCAGTTGAGTCACCATATATAAAAAGACTGGGAACTGCTGGCAGTGGTGCACAATGGAAATCTAAAGAAAAACAGGGATACCAAGAACCCCAAAGTGCAGGCAAATATAGGATGTACTGGAGAACGTTGGCATTGAGAGAACAAGTCAGAGATAAGAAGCTTCGGTTTGTAGCGTAGTACATTTTTTTTCTAGTATCCAACCTTGGCTGGATGCCTGGAAGAGTTGAACATTATTTAGGAACTTGCCTGGAATAGGGAAGACCTGAGGGTTTTTTTCTTTCTTTTAAATGTTTCACACAAAGCAGGAGCTGGGCTGCAGGATTATTTTTGTTTATTAGCCAGGTCCCACCGACTACATCTTTAGAAAAAGCCACTTTTATGCCAGTATCATCATGTTAATCCATTAGGAAGATGCTTCTGCTTACCTGAAGTACAGAAGAAAGTTATCGACAAGAAATTAGGGTTTGGAATTTAAGGGCTCTTCACCACCTAACACTTCAGAAATAAAGAGGGTAATATTTGCCAAGACAAACCACTGTTTGGGGACAGGGAGGATTACCGAGATGTCTTACCTTCAGTTCAGTGGTGCCAGGACCTCGTAATAGAAGAGCTGCATGATAACTTTAGCTGAAGGCTTAAAAAGGCGTTAATAAATATATTTTCAAGGAGGTCCTAAACACTGATCTTGAAAAATAAGTCTAAATATTATACACTCTACCTGTGATGGGCTGTCAAAACATCTCTCTCATCATTTGTTTTCCTAGTCCACTGTAACGTAAGCATAGCAGTAGCTCAGAAGCTCCTGTTTTTCTAACACAAAAATAATAGGAACATGATTCAGACAGCAGTATTTTTTTGTTTTTCATCTTAAAGCTGTTATGAGCAACAGATTCCAGGAGCAGTTGTCTCAGATAATAATCTGTACCCAGAAAGGAAGTGTCATGAATGATGGAAAACTTACTTAAGAAACTGAATTCAGAAAACAAATAAAAGACAATTTCAGTCTCTTATTGATGTGATTTCTTGAAACTCAGTGAGCTAAAATATGATTTATAAATTCCATAAACTACCGGGGAGGAGGGGGGGGGAATGTAAACAAGACTACACTCTGGACACGGCAGACATGAGAAGAGCTGTTCCAAGGGGGAAATAGAGCTAGCAAGGCAGAAGCAGAAAGGGCTCCTGCTCCTGTCGCAGTGCAAGGACACTCAAGGCGCTCCCATCCACAGCTCTTTCTGCAATACGCCGTACATTATCATGGTGACAGCGGAGATCACGTTAAGAATCACAGTGCAGATAAGCAAGGCTGTAAAGATTACACTAAATGTGCTGAGTCTAATCTCTTCTCCATACAATGTAGAGGTCCACCAAAAATTCCCTAATTGCTTATTTTTATGATAAATGTGAAGTACCCAAATGAGGGGGTGGAAGAAAAAAGCTGATGGTGCAAATACCTCTACAACAGCTCTTTAGATAGCAGTGATCATGTGAAAATAGGAACATGAGAGCTGTAATCTGGTTTTTTGGAACTCTGTTTAAAGTCTGCAGTTTCTAATACGAGGTAAACACTTTGAGCTATCGTAATCTGTAATGAATACTGCAGCAATAATATTAATGTTACAGTAAATGTGAGCAGAAAATACTCTAAAAAGCCCCGGGATAAGCAACCCATAACCTACCGTCTCCCACTTCTCTGGCTTTCCTGCGCTGAGGGATGTCATGAATCTGAGAAGGTTGCAGAAGCTGAGTACTTAGTATAACCAGTTTTTTAATTACCAAACCAACTCGTTTACAAAGGAAAACAGAACTTTGAAAATATTTAATTATACAGTAAAAACAAATTGTACTATTAAGAGCTTTCTATGAAGTGAGTAAAATGTTTACATTTAATATACTGAAAATTGAGAACTTCAAAAAAAGAGCTGAATAAACAACACATTTCAAGATTTCCTTGTACTTCTTTGGTCTTTCTATTACTTAAGACTGCAGAGGAGCTATGCAAAAGTGAGGCAAAACTGCTTTACAACCTGGAGAGTCGATTCATTGCGTTGTGTACCTGGAGTTTAGGGGAAGCAGTTTTCCAAACTTCACATATTCTACATGTTGGCTAAGGAGCGTACTCTGTCAAACCTGTGTCGTTGGTGTAATGCATTATGGCAGCAGCACCTTATTGCTTTGAATGCAATGAATTACTGCAGTTAAAGTCATTGCTCTAATATAAGCCACGGAGGGTTTTTGGAGTTCCTTTCTGCCTTGTGTACAGCTATAAGCCTCAAGTGGCTTTTTTGATTTGGGGTTGTGTTTTTTGTTTTTTATACATCAGAGTGTGCTTGTTTTATTTCTTCTTTCTGTGGTGCAGTTTTACGTTGCCAAACAGTAACAATTAGATTCGGAAGCCTTACCTGCCATACAAAACAGCTATATAACTTAAGAAATACTCATATATTTTCTTGCTGTGTTCCTTCTTAAAAAATAAGGATAATAATAAAATAGCAAAGCCCTATAACGCAGAGCAGAGTGTCTTCCCTAGCCAGTTACATAAACGCGAGTTGCCACCGAACATCTCGCAACTCAGGCTAAGAACGAAGACTGGGAAGGAAGCGGAAGGGAGGAAGTTCTGGTTTCTGATACAGAGTATAGAGGAGTGTTTTTAATTAGTACTGACTGAAATGGCCTTAAGTTGTTAATAGAGTGCATCTAGATGAGGCTGCACTAAGACTGCCTCCGGGTTTGCCCCAAAGCTTTCTTGGGGCGGGGGGGAGGCACAGGATCTGAGCCTTCTTTTAAGCAGTCACTTGCATAGCAGGAAACTGCTGGGATACCTGAGGGAAGAATAGGTTGCTGCTTTGGCTCAACGTTCGAAATAACATACACACCACAGACACACAGACACACACACACAAAAACAAACAAAAAAAAATTCCAGAGAAAGAACAGCGTGTTCCACTCCTAAAGCAACAGGGGTTTGTCGTTTAAAATAGTGCACTTTGGATGAAGTGCAGAGAAGTCCTTACTTTCTGTTCATTCTTTTGTGCAGTGGTTCATTTACAACAGAGCTAGACTATTTAAAAACTCAAACCTTCCGGTCTTTTAAAATATATCTAACAATGACATAGTCATTAAAAAAAATTTGAGAGTCAATTTGCCTTCAAAGCAAATGGAGTGTGGTGAAAATGTGAAAAATCAATGCGTGGTCTTGTTTTAGGAGAAGTCTGTTTTATACGAAAGAGGGTAAGAAACCTAAACCTTTCACGTAAGTTAAGTAGAACTTTAACATTGTTAGGTGAGTCTGAACTAGCGTGCCCACGTGCAGGTGTTTTCCCCTAATTTCTGTCCTATCGAAATTTAAATTTATTTTCCATAGCAAAACTGGTTAGTTTTCAAACAATTTTAACCCTGTGAAGTATGTGAAAGTTTAACCTTTCTGAAGATGCCAGCTTTTACAGGCCCCAAAGGTAAGGAGGATTTAAATGTTAACATTTCCCTTTTCCAACAGCCTAAAAATATGTATACAAGGTACTTTTAAGGTACAGAACCCCAAACCCCACTCCCACCTCTCTTCTTTACGGGCACCAGTCTTTGGGCTGTAACATATAACCTTCAGTTATATCATGAGACTTGCATAGTAACATTCTGAAAGAGAAAGCAGGGACTCCAGACAGGTAAGTTACTCCTCTTCACACAGCTAGCCATCTGAAAAGCTCTACGTACCCGCCTCCAGCCCGACACTGCTGGCTCAAGGGTTATAGCTCTGTAATATGTTATCAAATGGGAAAGACTGATAGAGCTCCTCAGTGTGGACACCGTCGGTGTCATAGTACTGGTTATCTGCAATGCTATTCTGATGGTTTGGGATCGGGTTGGTGGATAGTCTTGATTCGCTTAAAACTTCTTGGTCTATGAAACCGTAAACTGCTGGATCAGCTAAGTTAGACGGCGAATTAAAAGGCGTGCTGCCCGGGGCTGCTACAGACAGGCAAGCTGGAGGCACCTGATGGAGCTGCTGCCTGTGATTGCTTGCATTTAGCACTGCATTATACTTTTTGAAGTTTACACTGGTGCAGTTCATGTCATCGGTCTCCATGTTCACGATGCTGGCTGTGGAGACGCTGGCAGGATGAGTCTGGTGCACGACGCTGTTACTAGAAACGCTCTGCATGTCTGCCGTTGACACCGCCGCTGCTCCCATCCCGTTTGTGCTGCCAAAATTCCGGTAGAAGCCCGAATCCTTCTCATCAGGCCAGTTCAGAGAGTTGTCGTGGAAAGCTGGGAGAGAGCCGCCGCCCTGAGCAGCAGGCTGAGGCACATCTGCCGCAAAGCTGTTCTGTGGGTGCGCATTGAGCAGGCCGCCGGCTGAAGAGGGGATGCTGTACAGCTGCTGCCAGCACGAGGAGAGTGTGTCTTGCTTCCCTGGCCCTACCTGCGCAGGCTGAGGGGGAATCTGGTTGCAGACAGGGTAGATCTGACTCGTGTTGGGCAGGGTTCCTAGCCCCGGCATCATCAGTGTGGATGAAAACATGTTTGGTTCTATGAAAAGGAGAGACGTGACTGCATTTTAACGCCATTTTTTCTGGTTTTTTTAAAAATTACAGATGGTAAAAAGCAAAGCAAAACCAGTGCCATCCTAGTAAGATTATATGTGCGTATGCACTTTTGTACTTGCTTAACTGCTCTCCAGGGTGGACCCTAGATTTCCGGACAGCACCAAGACAGCTATCCACCTCACCCCCCTGGGGCAAATGCTGAAGGCGACAGCTACATTTAAGTAAAGAACCGAGAGGTTTAGTTGGTACAGTCAAAAGTACCAGTATCTTACAGGAAGAAACCCTCAAGAGAGTATTAGAATTTCAAGCAAAGAGGAGGGAGGGCCAGGAACTGAGCGTACGTTTGAAGGGCTGAGCATCTGAACACAGAGAAAAGCTGTAGTTACCTAAATCAAGGCTGAAAGCTAGCAATGCTTAAAGATGAAGAAGGTGTAGCCCTCTCCTATGCAAAGGGGAAGCTGCAGCCCGGCTGAGGTTTTGAGAAGAATCTGGAGGTGGAGGAGGAAGAGGAGGAGGCGGCAAAGTAAGAGACGGGTACTACTGCTGCCTTGAGAACTTCAGTGCCCCTCCGAAAAATGCCCTTCCCCACAGCAGTCGGGCACTATTCGTTTCAAACTGCTGTCGGACGGGGACAGGCGTGCAAAAACCTACCTTTCTTAATCAGCTTCCCTTCGGGAGTGACAGTGGGGAACGGAGCTGCTTTGGGCCTCTCTGTCGCATTTGATCCTGCGATGGGAGAAAGCATGAGTCTACGCTGAATGTTTGCTTTTACGTAAAACAACTCCGTCTAAATGTAAGTTCACTCAAACAAGAAAAAGCCAAATATTTTCCTTACCACAGTCCTGTATGAGCTTTTGCCAAGCCAATGTTGATCTTTGCCTTTTTGCCTTGTTGCCATACGGATCTACAGAGAAAGGAGTAGAGGGAAAAAGCGTTAAGTCCCTCTTTGGTATAATTAGCAAAGGAACTTTCTAAAACTTACACTAGTGGCCCGTAATTGTAGTAAAATATATTTAAAGGAAAAAAAAAAAATCTTTCGGACATGACAGCACTAACCAAGACAACGTCTCGAACAGTGATTCTAGATATTTTCATTGAAAGAGGGAGCAAACTGGCTATTGTTACTTTTAAAAACCAAAAATCTACTTTGTAGAAGTAGTGTTGTAGAGTTTTTACTAATTAAGCTACTGTTTATTATCAACACGAGTTCTACACTGATAATGGCTTTTCAGAAACTCAACTAATTGGAACCGTACCCTTCTCATCCGGTAGGTATCTGAAATCCATAGGTTCACTGACTTCCTGGTCTGAAGGTCTTCGCAGCTGCATCTTCACCGTGACGGGCTCGGTGATGTCTTTGAGAAACGGTGGCGTTCTGAACACAATTGCAACTTGACGGTGAACGTCAGCTTGCGAGAAGGAACCTTTGGCCTCCCAGTTGTCCAAGACAAATCTGACTTCTATATCATCTAGTCCATTAGAAACAGAACATGCTTGTTAAGCTGAAAACTGAAAACTTGCAGCAGAAAAAAGGGGGAAAGGGAACAAAACAAGGAGTCTGACTCAGAATTCAGATGCAAAGTAAATGGCTCGGCTTTAAAGGCACTGAGGATCTTTCAGAGGTGCTGAGAGCCCTTGAACCTGAAAGCTGTTCTGCCCAGCTATAAAACCAGACCACTTACACGGGAGTCTGGTGAAGGCTTAAGTTCCCCAGCAAGGAAGCAGTAGCGTCAGCCATTTGGAACGAAGGCGGAGGAAAGAAAAACTAGTCAAGATTACCTTTTTGAACTTTGTCACACAGTAGAAATATTTCGTCTCCTCCTTTTACACTTCCGCAGTTCTTGTTCACACGACAAATTCTTAATTCTGCTGTGTTGGGAGCTCCTGGAAACAAACAGGCAAATTTGATGATAAAGATATTACTGTAACTTCGTCACTATTGAAGATGAGGTGCTGGGAGTTAAGGCACGTGAAGGGAAGGCAACGGCTGGAGGAGTGTGACACACCCTGAAATCCACACTAAACGAGTTGCTCCATACAATTCAGAAGCAGGGCTTGATGTTCCACGATCCTACAGCTCTCGGCCACTCATCTGCAAACACAAGATACCAGTGCAGCTGTGCCACTTACTCCCTAACTATTCTAGAGTAGTCTTAAAATACTTCCCCGAATGACGTTATTGTGCTCAACACCGCTGCCCTTCACGCTGTAGAATTCAAAGCAGTTCTCTGAGGGACCGATTACCTGTTACAGTCATGCTTCTCTAGAAAAAGCTGGGCCAGCAAGTCAAGAAAATTCCCCTCTCTGAGTATCAGACATGCTTGGCCATCGAACCTCTCCTCTGTTACCCTCTCTCTAGGTGTTTGAGAACAGGTCTAGGAGTCTAACTTCCACGCCTTTGCTCAGGGTAGCAGATTTCACCCAAGAATGCTCAAAATTCAACTCCAGGCTGTGGCTGTACGTGGACAGCACTCATGATAGTTGCGGATAGAGGGCTGCCCTGTGCCCAATCTCCGATAGCATTGCACGTCGCAATAAATTAACCACGGCCCAAGTTTGCACACTGCATCCAAACAACCTGATGGCTGCAGGGGACTCGTGCGGGATGGAGACAAGCACTGCCTGACGGTGCCTGGCCCCGTTCAGTAGCAGCCGCTCTCCTGCAGGGTAAAGACAGGAGACTACCGCAAGGAAGAACAGTCCCCCTGGAGCTTTGTGGGCTATGTTACAATTTATTTAAAAGGGCACTAATATCACAAGATAGTGATTCAGACGTAACAAAGAACAAACAAACAAAAAAGCCAGAATGGAAGAACTCTCTCTAGAATTTCAAGTTCACCCCCTGTGCCTATACGCTGTGTTGATACTTTCAAGTACACGAGCACATGCCAATTTTAAGACCGCGTCTTCATTTAGCATACGAAGTAACTGATGCTCATTTTTCTGCTACTGTCTGTGACCATATTCAGTTTACTGCACCCTCTTCCACCCCTCCAATCCCAACAGAACGAAACTACACCGTGCCACGATGTTCCCTCGTCTTCTTACGTCAAGACATAATCTCCAAATGTGTTTAAAATGCCTGGGAGGATCTGGCTGGCGTCGCTTTGCGACCCAGAAACCGATCCTCCTACCGCCACAGCAACGTGAGGCTCCACCACCACGGGCTCCCTGTTCCAGGCACAGAGATGAAATACAGAACCAAAGCTCATGGTGTCACCCTCAGGAAAAAAATCTACTCTGCACTCTCAGTTTGAGTCAATTCCTGCCCAATCTTTCATGGTACTGTACAGGTACGCTGTAGCACAACACGGATTACGCTTAAAACAGAGCTCTTGGTAACCTCAGGCCAGACCCCAATTACGTTGTTACTATCTGCAGCTATTACTATTATTAGGAGAAGCGGGTGCTACCGCCTCATTTACTACATGACACATGCCGCTTCATTTGCTGCATGAATCAGAAACTTTGAAGGGAAGGGAAACAAAACAAACCCAGAAACAGCACAGGGTCATATGATTGACAGTGTCATTGTGCATTTTTCACAGGAAGGGTAAATTAAGAATTACAAGGAGAAGCCTAATTTTACCTTTGTTTCACTTCTGCATGCTTGAATGGTACTCGGTATCCTTTTAACACGTTTTTGGGAAGGTATCCTACGCTGCAGTTTGCTGTTTTGTCTTTTATTTTAAGGGGAGTTTAGAGGGGAGGATAAAGGAAAGAAACACAAATGCCAGCAGACGTGGATGCGCCAGTCTCTGCTGTCAGCCCCGGCGCCGGGCAGGAACACCGAGTTTGGCAGCAGCCTCAGAGGGAGACGTTTTCTGTGGCCTCCGTCACGCCGTGCTGCTTCCCATCTCTCTTCCCCCATGCACGCCCTCGCCTCCCCGCTGCCTCGACTCCGGCCCAATTCCTGTTCCTCGCTCCCCAAAAGCACGCCCCTGGTAACAAAACCCTAGAAAAACAAGCTTCTCACCAAAAATCACAGCACTTTCAACAAGGGCAGAACAACATCTTGTCCCTAACCTCATTTCTCAGAAATGGTAAGCTGCTTTATCTGACTCTTCCCAAGAGTTTTCAGCGTGGTAAGATACGCAACTTGGGAAACTTCTGTTCAAAACCAGTTGACCTTATAAGCAACTGAAAACAGAAGCTGCCTGGAATACTGAATTTGATGAACTTGCAGGCTCTGCTAATGTCATTGCCGCCCTATTACGTTCATATTATTCTTAGGTATCCCTGCTATCCAAAGCAGGTGGAGACTACGAACTATTAGAAAGTGAAGAAAATACTAGATTTAAAACGTGCAAGCTGATTTTCAGAAAAGCTCCGACTCTACCTTTTTGCTCCTGATCTGGACAGATCTGCGAACGCTTGAAATCTAACAACCTAGGATTTCCAAGCCCATTGTACTGCACAATTTTATCTTTCATCTAAAGTTATAATCTGACCTTACCCAGAGTCCTGTATGACAGAGCAGGTTTAAAAAGGCTAACATTTTAAAAAGAAATTCAGATCTGAAACTGCTGGTCCGGACAAGAGCAGCATAATTTTTATGATTTGTGGTTGCACTGTTTTATTTACACCGCTGCTACGTTACATGGAGGATTTGAGATACCTATAGTATATATCAGAAGCTGCCCACATACACCCACGCTAAAAAACCACGCTTCTCCCACCACGCAGCTATCTGTCATTTCAGCAGCTTAGCAAAGACTGACGTCAATCAATGTAGACGAGTAATCATGATTTGGCACATTTCTAAATGGCAACTGAGACATAGCTGCAAATCTTGTACATCAATTTTATCTCAACCCTAATTACTTTAGTACTACAAGGGTTCTCAATAACACAATGCACACAGTTCCAACTTCTAGGTAATTCTAGAAGAGGCTCTGAAAATAGGAAAACCACCTGAGTTCATATTCAACATTTTCATAGCGGTTATGCCCACATCAACACAATTCTAACACCAACTTAATAAAACGCAGAGCTCATTTTGTTCAGTAGTTTCTGCTAAAGTAATGACCTTAAATATTTAGCATGAAAATACTTTCACTGCAGAAATAAAGACCACTGCCAAAAAGTTTCCAATGATTAAAAGCTCTTCTGCTGTTCTTCTCCAGGAGAGAAGTCCAGCACACGTTGAGGACTAAAAATCCTCAGCTGCAGTGACCTGCCACAGCCATATGGAAGTCCAGTTTTGTGGAATACGGTGCCAAGACAGGGTGTTTCACGTACTTCTGCACTCTCCCAGAGCATGATCAAACACTCCCCCGTTACCTACCTATACCCTGAAAATAGCAACCGACCAGGATACAAAAGGGATACGTAAAAGCGTTAAGACAGCTTCCCACTGGGATAAATCTCTCTCTCGAGTCCTGTTACAGAGCCCTGACAAGGCAAAGGCGAGACTCCTCACGGGTACAAACAAGCTTTAGAGGACATCCTTGGAAAGCAGATCAGTCTTACAGCAGCCATCTATCTTGCTACTATTTATTTTAATCGCTTGGCACATCAGGAGCAGGCCTTTCCTTGTGGTCATTGCTGTGATACGTGAACGAGGGCTGAAAAAGCACCCGTGCCTGAGTTCATGGATGCGACGGACAATTCTTACTCTGGTCGGCCAACACGTCACCCTGGGATCATCTTTTGATTATATGCTCACTGACTTGCCACGTGTTAGACGTGCATCTAGCAGTCCCAAGCCACAGAAGTGACCCAGAAGACTGGCACAGACCTCAGAAACTGGCCTGGCATTTTTCATCCCAAGCAAAAAAGAAAAACAAAAGGAAAAGAAAAAAATACATGTTGGACTGAGTTGGTACTTACTGTTGTCATAGATGGGGTTGGAAATCAAAGGAGGAAGAGCTAACGTGTAGTTGCCGTGTTCGTCGGGGAGGAAAGCTTGGAAGCAGAGGCGGACAACATTGAGATCATACTCATCGATGTTGTGCAGCTGTTCTTCAGGCACTGAACAGCGGAAGAAAAGACAAGACTGAGGATTAGTCATCAAAACCAGCAGTAATTCTTTAACAAACGGGGGATGAATCTCCACCGGTAAAAGGGACGGTGTTGCCAAGGCAGACGAAATGTGCCCATAGTCCCTGCTAGCTTTACAGGGGCTCCACGAATAAAGTCCTTGTACACAATAAACGATACAGAAGCCTTTAATGCTTTCCCTTCATCAAACAAGGCTAAACCGTCCTAATTCTCCAGCTGTTTCTTGCGTCTGGTTTCCTCACCTTGCCTTCCAGATCAGTTTCATGTATCTGTAGTTTAAAAGTCATTCCCTGGACATGTTTCTCTCGTTTGTGCATGATAAAATTTACAAAATGAATGCCGCTGCCAAAGAGAAATCTTTCAATACGAGTAAGTCCTGGGACGTAGCTGAAGATTTTCAGCAACGCTGGGAGACTTCTGCTACATGCTATCATTATTTTCCTCTAGAAACCGAGATGGAAAAATAATCAGAAGGCAGTTCTGGGGGCAAGAACGAAGCCAAAACCACACAAACCGTCTCCCCCCTCCCATCGACATCTGTGTCGCTTCAGTCCCTTTGAGAAAAGGGATTAGCGGTGTCATTATGATATAATTTCATAATACAACAAGCAAACCCTTACTGGAAAGGACCTGTTCCCTTACATATTCCTCCCAGTGTAAAACACAGTCATGTAAAACACAGTAAAAAGCCAAGCTCAGCATTTCAGTTTTGTTCACCCTTTCACTTATTTTAATTTCAAGACATAGGACCTGGGGTCTCATTACTGAACGTTTCACGTACTCGTAGCTTAATGGGCGATTCTGGGAAAAGCAGCCCTCTCTGAATTCCATGCTTTCCTTTAAGGTCTGACATTAACTATTATGTTGACATTCAATGCTAGCAAAATGAGAAACTGATTTCATTTAAGTAGAAGTACTGATAATTAAAATCATTTAAAGTGGCTCTCTCTCCCAAAACCGTTCAAAGCAGCAGTTCAGCGTAAGTTCGACACTCCTCGCAATTACCTAAAGTGCACGTGTGCCAAGTCAACAGATCACAACCTCTCAAGTTCGCTCCTTCCCCTGCCCTTTCAAAGGCCTCTTGCAAGATTAAAAGATTAAATGTGCCTGCGATAAGAAGTCTGGGCATCACGCTGTACTGATTAGATTGCAATGCTCTGACCTTTAACATTTACCACTGGGTTGGTCTCCACCCTGCCGTGAGTGGGATTCCACAATGCCCACTTGAATGATTTCTTCCTTTCACCTTTTGATAGCGTGAAATAATAAATGCACTGAGCTCAGAATACTTTCCGGTGGCATTTTGAGTCTTTCTTGTGCTCTGAATATCTCAGTTTCTCCCGGTCTCTACCGTAAAGAGAAATCAAATCACCTTTCCCTTTTAGAAGTCCATGATCTGCAGTATTTCAAGACAAATACATCAGTGAGTACAAAACTAAGCAGCAACTACATACGTAACTTCAGAAACGTCGGTGCCCAGGGGAGTTCCGCCAGCGTGCACTTTGCAGGTTGGTGGCTGACTGTATTACCAGATAGGCGGAGTGAAGTTTTATAATTTCAGGCACTTCACTAGCTGTCCTGCTAACTTAATAAAATAGAATCTTTAGAAAACAGGTTTGGAACGTACAGCTGTTCAGCCTAGCTCAGCTTTGGCAGACTCCGGAGCCCAACTGCCTCTTGATACACGGCCTGGTTTNAGGGATAATCAGGAGCGCGATGCTACTTTGCTCCCAGCAGCTCAGGTGATTCTAATCCATGCTCTGACATCACAGCCAGCAGGCAACGAGCTCCCGAGGATGCTCTGGCATCAAGGCTTACGTTCATGGGTTGTATTAGCCATCGGTGACCGTGTGGATCCGGCCAGAGCGCCCAAGCGGCAGGCAACTTTCAAACCTCTTAAACGTTAAATTGAGCACAGAGATTCGATACCTTTGTCTAAGTCACCCCACTGGAGATAGAATCCAAGCACAAAATCTGGATCTGGCTTTTGATTCTGAACCAAAAGTGAGGACTTTGTGGTTGTGCAACCAAGTGTCCCTACGCAAGTTGAAGCGGCACGGGTCCTGCGCCGCGCTTTCCACAGGCACGGCAGCTGCTTCCTCAGAAACAAATAGCAGCAGACTTAAAGCTTAAGAGAACTCTATAAATGCAAAAATACACTAGATATGGAGAAAATTAGTAACGCTAATGTTCAAATTACATCATTTCCTAGACTATGAACTTTCGCAAATTCCCAATAAATCTGTTTAACCACCTGATAGAGGAAAGGTGTGGTGTGCCAATAACTGCAAGAAACAGAATGGCTGCATACAGCTCGTTGTATTACAGCAAAAACCACTGCCCCTAATTTGCATGTTCTTATAAGTGATTTAATACAATTTAAAAAATCTGTAGTTTGAAAGAGGAAGTGCTCAGTCAAGACTGATTCCTCTTGGGCTATTTTTAACCAGATGAGAAGAACATAACAGAGCAAAAAAGGAGAACAAGACAGCTGCAACTCCATCTTGTGAGGACATGCTTAAAAAAAAATGTAGAGAGGCTAGACTCCATCTTCGTATAAAGAAGCGCCCAGCCTTCATCAGTTTCAAAACATATTTCATTCCCACCTAAAAGACAATCATCCAAACAAAATAAAATGTTGTTATTTTTAACGAACGTCTAATTCTGCTCCCTCTGAAGTCAATTTGAGAGTAGCCACTAACTCGAACGGATGCTGGCTTACACCTTAAGAATATTAAAAACAAACAAAACCGAGGCAGACAAACACGCTGACTAATGCCTGCAGCACGGCCGTACAGAGGATGGTCGTGCCATTCAGCATTGTTTCACTGACTTCTCTACAGAAGGACAACAGACAGGGTTAAACCTGACAAACCTGAAGTTATTAAAGTTAAGAAACGCTGTTAAAGATTTTGGGAACAGAAAGGACCGGAGAAGAGGAGCAGCCACTCCATCGACCTGCGCAAGCTCCACGCAAGCAGCTCTACTGAAACCAGTGACATTGCACACGTGAAGTAAAAAAACGTCGCACGATGCAGCGTGTCGGGAGCAGATATGGTAGAAAAGGCTCGAACACCACACACGAATAAAAGGAATAAGTACTCTGGTTTTGGCAAGAGTTCAACTTCCTCTTCTGACTGCTTCTCGCTGGGTGGTACCACACCTTACTGTCTTCATATGAATCCAAGCAAAAGAGTTGGAATCCAACCAACAATCTCGGCATGTTCCTGTGATGGCCCAATCTAATAAAAAACTAGCCTTAACCTGGCAGAAATTCATTTTCCGTCGTTATCTATGCAAACAGGAGTATATGAAGGAATGTTTGTAAGTACAGCTCTTTTACAAGGGGAAGGAGAGCTTTCAAAAGTAACGCTTAGCAACTCAAACACAGAGAAATGACCATAATATTTAAAAAGAATTAAAATTCTAAGTTAATTATGGGACAAGCTGCCAAAAAAAAAAAAAAAAAAAAAAAAAAATCCATAAAACCACCACCAGCGCAATGGAAAAAGAAAACTAACCCCACTCACCAAGATTCTGGTAATAGGATTTAAAAAACGGTATCTAGAGTTACAATCAAACCTGGGGAGCATCAGCTGTTCAACCTGAAAGGGGCTAAAATAACTAGCAAATCCTGTCTTTATAAATCTGTTTCCAACTCTTCTGAAAGAAATGCTGATTCCCCAACTTAAAAAACAATTACCTTTGACATAAGTCTCTAATCCATTATCCACTATAACAGGAAGAGACTGATACAGTCCCGGTGCGGGCACAAAAACACCCCGCGCAAGCGAATCCATGAACTCCTTCCCACCTGAGCTAGCTAATCTGAGCAGCTCACGCCACACAGGCGTTAGGCTTGGGTTGTCCCTGTCTCGGAGATTTATGTCCCTGAAATCCAGAGATGCCCCAGCGGGCTTCTACTGAACGAAAGAACTTCTTGGACTTGCTTCTGTAAGACAAAATTGGAGGCTTACTGGGTCCCACCCACCAACAGGCAATTCCAAGTTCGGGCACAAAATTAAAGATGCCGGTAAAATCAGGCCTCCTTGTTTGTTCCAATTTATTAATTTCCAATGTTTTTTAACTATTTTAACAGTCTTCAACATCCAGAAAGGCTAATAAATACCATTTATCTGATGAAATTACTGGAGGACTAAGGGCTCTGGTGTTTACTCATAAGGTGATGCTACAGGGAAAGTGAAAGTTTATTCTGAACACTGAAGAGAAATGATTAAGTGTTTGTTTTTTTGACTGATAACGCGATACCTGATTAAATAGCAGATTCCTCACGTACAGCCCTCCACCCAGCTTCTAGACTAATGATGTCAGAAACTTCTGAAGTGGGTGGAGTTGGAGGTACTTTAGCATCTAAACTTAACCTGCACGGAAACTTCCGGGGCAAATGATGTGGTGTGACACATTCAGAGAGGGCTACGCTGAGAATACCAGTTTACCCTGCAAAGGGGCATCTCGTGACCTTCCCTTCTCAACGAGGGGCTGCGGGAGCACATGAGCCACACTAGATCTCAGACAAAGAGAATGACCTCCCGCAAACAAAAACACTTCACCAAGGAGACCGCTCGGGAACACGCATCATTAATAATCATGATGAGCTGTATTCTGCCTTTTCTCTTACGCAGAGGATGGTTTTTAATTTAGGGATACGCTGGGAGCCCAGTTTCATTTCAGTGATGACACAGAGGTGGTTTGCCTCGAGCGTTTGGCTCCTGGAGCACAAAGATACCCCCCTTAGCCCTGATACCGACTGAGCAGTTTAACCCAGCCTACGCCAGAGCTTTTGCTGTAAAAGGCCGGCTCTGCCCAGCCTTCATTTCCAACGCTACTCTTACGCTGGGACTAGCTCTCATGTGGTGAATCAGATCAAGGAACTGGCCCGGCTCAAAACTAACTTGCCAGAAGGAAAGCGGAAAAGGCTTGTTTTCAGGCAGTCGGTTCCCACGACCGCTAGCCCCGGTGCAAGGGAAACGGTGGAAGCAGACGGAGGCAGCGAAAGGAAGGACTGCCTCTTCCCAGTCCTGGTGCTGATTTATGCCAGATTCAACCAAGTCAGGGAAATCATGTGCAAGCCTCAGTGCCTGGGAGGTACGTTTCAGATTCAATTTGCTCCCCCCAGCCTACGTCTGCACTGCAGCCAGAATTGTGACTGTCTCTCGTGTAGCTATATGGCAGATAGCCTTAGAAAGGGCTACAGCAGGCTGGTAACACAGGACACACTCCATTGCCCAAGTATTTGACTGGTGCCTCCCGCAGCTGAACTCTACACAGCTAAAAAGGATCTCACCAGCTTGTTTAATGCCACATTTGCCGTTTCTAAGTGAACTACAACCATACCAGTACAAAGAAAAGAGCAGATGGCCTGGTGTGCTAATTTGTCCCTTGCTGTCAAAAGCAGAATTGTGCTCTCTTTGTAGCTGGGGTTCAGCAACTGGACACATGGCACTGGATGACGGGCCAGGCTGTTCAGCTACACGTCCAGAGGCCTAATACCATCTCCTAGCGCTTGCCGAGAGGTAGAAGCTGAGAAAAAGGGGAGGGAAGCACCGTGGCAGCACTATGTTTCTTCTCCCAATATACCTATGCCTGGTTTATACCTCTGTGACCCATGAAGAGCTAAGTTTCAATCAGTTCTGCAGAACAAAGAAACCTTTGCAAGTACCTGTAAACAGAACACGCATCAGCAACACTCAGTAATTTTTAAAAAGCAAAAACTCAGGGGGTTGATTAGTGCAAATGACTGTAAAATTCAGGCGCTAACCTACAATCAATAAATGCCCAAACTACTACGGTTACATTTCCCTGTTTTACAGAAGAAAGAAGCGCAGCGAAGGCCTGATACAAAAGCCAAGGGATGAACCGGCAATACCAATTAAAACGTTCGAAACTCAGGCCTTGCTTTGTCTAGACAACGTTTCTCTGAATCTGGGTTCTTTTCCTGTTTGAAGTTCAATCAGAAAAAGGTAAAATTGGAACAGATTTAAGCGAATATATCCATCAGCCTCTGCACATTTCTAACACAATTTTTAGCAGCTTCTGTTTATAGTACAAAAAAAACAAAAAAAGAAGTCAGCATTTTTTGTGTCTCTACTTGGTAATTTTCCTTTTCATTTTTAAACAATTTGAAAAGCAGCTGTCCTTTAGGTTAATATAAAAGTTTCAGCATAAACAGCAAGAAGCATTTGCATGAGGAACAAAAGAACAAAGGGCTTTCCAAAGTTAAAAGCTAAAGTCATGTTATGATCAGAACATTTAGCTTGCCTCAAGTTGATTTGCTCTCTGCCTCTTAAGAAGCTGACAGCTCTCACTTACCAAGATTTTCAGCTTGAGAATTTAGTTGGGGGGGGTTACACATTTGTTTCTATTTAAGGGCAGAAGTTTAAAGTTTCTTTTAACATCTGAGGCATTCATTACAGAGGACTCTGCTGCTTTCCACTTTCAAACCATTCCCAACTCCCAAATTCTTGCTCAGAGTCTTCTTTTGGTTCGTAATATTTTGCTTATTTGCTCACATAATCCGTGGCCCGATAAGCCCCCCTATAATGCAGGCGCTCCCCTGCAGCAAGTGGGCTGCAGAGGGGGGATCCTGGCGAGCTCGGCCGACGTGGGCGAGCGGCGTCAGAGGAGAGGGGGGTCTTACGAGCGCAGCCGCCAGCAAGGGAAGCTGCGGAGAGGGTGACTGCGTGCGTGGGCAGGAAGCGAGTGTGACTGGTGTGGAGACGAGCCCGGGCGCAGCGCGGGGGCGTGCAGGGGGTGTCGTGGAGACTGTGACGAGTGCGAAGCTAACGCGGGGTCAGCTGCTCGCGGGCGGAAAGGGGAAACGGCAAAGGAAAGACTGCGGAGGCAAATGGAGCTGAATTAGTTGTGGGGTACAGGGGAGAGCCTAAAAATTAATTAAATGCCTATTAGCAAGAGCAATTGCAAAGGAACAGGAACCTTAAGCGTACGTCAAGCTCCAGGGAAAGCCTATTCATACCCTCTTGATCAACGGCCCGAAGTTTGGCAATTCTCTGGGTTTCTCACTTTAAGACAAGTCTAGGGTTTTCATGCTGTCATCCATTTGGCTAGAAAAAGGTTAGTCCTCTGCAATACTTTGCTAAGTACAGTTTTCCCCTAAATTTAAAGAACGCGTTTAGGGCTTTTCCTCATTGATAATTAACTTGAGTTGTTATTAACTCGATTGTTGTCTCTACGTCAAGTCACACCACCCACAAAAGCTCTTAACTGAAGACTGGCTCTTCTTTTAATTTGAGTTGGCTGTACATCAGACAGTACACGGGAAGACAAGGATATAGCACAACTCAACAGCTACTAAAAGAAAACAAACACCCTAGAAAGCAGACATGGACCAGCTCCACTGGAGGAGTAACTCTCCTCCTTGGATGCTGTGCTATTTATATCATCATCACGCCAAGGAGTCCTAGTTACACATTAGGCTGCCGCTGCGCACCATTTCCCTGGTGTGCTTGGGAATAAGAGACAAAAGAGATCTCTAGAATTGTTTAGCTTATTAAAGGACAAAAATGCATGGGATGTACCTTGTGAACGCACCAGATCATGAACACGTCCAGAGATGGTGTGGAAACAGCAACGCTCTCAAACAAGGCTAACGCACTCAGGCCGCTCCTCTTGCAAGTCATCTGATTTGCATCCTAGTGGATGCACACAGTTTGCACAGCCTGTGCCGAACTTCACAAGGGATAAACGCTGTCAGCCAACAGTGGGGAATTCATAGTGAAACAGCCTTACAGGTACGCTTGCAGAATGACTCAGATGCAGACAGCTCCAGCTAGGCACATGGCATGATCTGCAAACACCAACTTCTAACCATCCAGGAGTTCAGAGGTGGACATCAGTGGCTTCGACAGCATAGGCAAGAGTGCTGGAGAAAATGATCTTAAAACCCATACATCTTGACCAAGCAAGATCTGCTCTTGCCGATTATGACCCTTATTCAGCATGCGTCCATACCATACGCTGGAAGGTTGTGGAGGAGGGATGACACCACCAGCGAATTTGTGTTAGGGCTCACTCTCCTTTCGCCACCCCAGGTCTCTGGGGCACCTGGGCTTCCCTGGAAGACGATGGCCTCTTTACACAAGGAAGTTTGGAACGCAACTTTGCGGACCCACGCCTTGCTATTACTTCATCCCTTACTGAGAAGACAAGTAAGACATATGCTGGCAGGCTGGAGGCATTCTGCATCTGTTAATAGGGTCAATACTGAACCTCT
Organism: Fregata magnificens; assembly: GCA_013389945.1. Classification (NCBI taxonomy): domain Eukaryota; kingdom Metazoa; phylum Chordata; class Aves; order Suliformes; family Fregatidae; genus Fregata; species Fregata magnificens. The sequence continues at coordinate 36,112 of WAAD01005925.1, forward strand.
GTCCTGAAAGGACACTCAGGACAAGGACTGTTTGACTGTTCCAGAAGAAGGTGGGAAAGGAAAAGAAAAAACAACCAACACGCAAGCACCCTGAAGGCTAGTTTTCAGCTCCATGAAATTTCTTTTATGATGTTCATACACAAAATGAGTAACACTAACTTGCGACCTGCTTAGAGGATGTACCTAACTCCAAAACTTCCCTAAACAGAAAAGTCAGAAGCCTTTCTGAAGACACATAAAGAAAGCACAATGCAGGGTGGATACAATACAGCCTGTGCAATCTTGGAGAATGTAGCGATACTCTTCTGACCTTAAAAAACAAACAAACAAACTAAATCCACGCATAAAACTTTCAATCTTATCAAGCGGCAAACATTATGGTGACTGCTGCTAACGAAACCCTGTTTTGATCAACTAAGTACACATATAAAAATATTTCTGTCACTAGTCCTGTTTTATTAGACCTTGGTCCTGTGCCTTTCTGGGCTCTGCTTCGCGTGGGACTGCCCTGGAGCGGCTCTGCTTTGTGCTGACACGTTAACAAGTGCTGAAAGGCAATTATGCAGGCTGGGGATTGCCAGCCGCCCCTTCTCAGCACAACCCCTGCCGAGAGCAGGGTGCTGCCCTGTGTGTCACCCAAGCAAGGCTCTCCTCTGCGTCTGGACTGGTGGAAAGCAGCCCAGGATCTGACCTGATGCTACCAAGCGCAACCTGCGGTAATCACCCCAAAATGAGTAGTGAATTTGGAGTTGTGTGCCAACCACCGTAAAAATCTACTGTCAAATGATTGTAGTTAAACATGTCTTCACTATTACACCCAGCAGCGCTAGGAACAGAGCTAACTATGTGGTTGCTGAAGTTTCTTTGGTGAAATACACGTACAGAAAGGGATTTTATCGTGTCCTTTTACCGCACGACATCAAGAGAAAATGTCAACTCATTTTTTATTTATGGAGTAGAAGAAAGCCAAGAGGGCTGAACAGAAGAGTTCCCCTGTTTTGTCTGCAATCGAGGTAGAGCTGGCTGAGTCAAGGTAACATAATTAAAACACTTAAACTGTTTAAATGGTGCCGATGGACTAAACTCATGTAAAAACAAATGCTATTGCGTGCATACGTTATCCGAACCAGGATCATTGTTTAGGTGGACGACCATTAGGACCATCAGCCTGACTCCAAACGGCTGTCCTAAAAATTAAGAAAGTCATCTAAAACATTTCTCATTCTATAGCAAGTTCAACATGCTTCTTTTTGTCCCAGTGCAGGACAAAAGCAAAGTATGTATTTTGAAGCTAGCCAGAAATCCAGCTCTCAACTCTCTAAGCAGAGTCTTACCTGAATTTAGGAAGACTTCTGTGGGTGTTAAAAACAAACCCCAAACAATATTTGAAAAATCTCCAAGCTCTTGCCACACTTAAACAAATACATAACTGCATTCATAATAATGCTTAGCTAATAGTTCGGGGCNCCGCTCCAGCTGGCCCTACAATTTGCTGCGTGTTCCCCACTCCCTCTGTGCATTGAACTTAGCAGTTACGTAGCTGTGAGATGAATTGGTTTAGCAAGTTGATCTGAAGGGAAACCACTTTTTTTTTTTTTTTTTTTTTTTTTTTTTTTGCAAGTTGGTTTTCCATTGGAGCAATGTGCTGAGTCTGTTCACCGTGTAACCACACAGCCTCTGTATCTGGTGTGAGGAAAGTGGTAGGAGTGTGCGATCAGGGATGGAGGGAAGAGCAGGATGACTCTTTTTGAGAGCAGCCCACAGATCAGCTGTCATATAAAACTACAGCCTGTGGGTAGCCCCTTACAGGTGTGGTTCCATGGCAGCACAACTCGCCTCAGACTCGACTGAGGCCAATACTGCTGTGGATTTCTTGAGTGCCTGCACCAGCTCCCATGCTGTAAAATCAAGCAAGGGGCAGCTTCGAGGAGTCTATCAGCTCCCTGAGCTGGCTGGCTGAGGGGTCACAAACACCAGTGTCACAACAAAAGAAGAGATGGGACGGTGGCAAGCTCGATTTATATTGGTTTAAGTTGTTGCAGAGTTACGCTAATTCAGTCTTTCATTCGCATAGCTGCCAAACCCGGGGAATCTCATTCCTGAGATACTTGTAAAAGTTTCCAGGGAAGGTTGCTGCTGCTATCCCATTGCCTCTGTCCAAGCAGCAACTCACATTGTTGCTGGGGATAAAAAAAAAAAAAAAAAAAAAAAAAAAAAGGGGGGGGGCAACTATCCAAATAGATTCATCACATGATGACAGTGAGGAGAGAACAGGAAGAACACAGAAGGGGAAGAGTGTTTCTCCAAAAAAGATATTTTGGAAAAAATAAAGCTCCAATGTAAAAGCAAAGGCAGGACAAACAAAATCCCACCACCCTGCAAGTGAACCTGCTAAGTTCTACTCACCATTGAAAGGGTTAATCTTCTTCAAGATTCGTGAAGAAATTGATTCCTTCAGGTCTTTCTTCTTCACACACTGAATGCCCAAATTCTGAAAACTGAAGCACACGTGGCAGGATTTCAGCAACTAATAAAATCTTCAGCGTAGAATATTAAATAAATTATTTGATGTTGACTAGTGTGATAACATACAGAGTAAGAAATGGAGACAAGAAAAGCTCATTTTGAGAAGGATGTAAAAGATCTGAAAAGCAGGGATGTAGTTTTTTCTAAAAAAAAAAAAAAAAAAAAAAAAAAGGAGCAGAAACAGAAGTGCAAAATACTAAAATAAAATTCCAAAGAATTTATATTCTTTATTAAGAATATATATTTCTATATTAAAAATTGTTACTCCGCAGTAAACCTACAGTGATTAAAGTGACAATTATTTTTGTTATCGATAAACCCGCTGAGTTGCATTAGTTAAGGATTTGCCCTCCTGCTTTTACCAGGGAATGTAAGTTTCAAACCCTATTTTAAAGGTTTTTAGAAACAAGGCAAAACAGGGTTTTAAATCTCATGTAGTTATGGAAAAGTTCTGAAGAGCTGCAGCTCTTCCTTATTTGCATAAGAGTGCAGGTCACCCCGATGCAGGAGGTGGGGGGAGTCCCAGGCGAGCTGACTCTTTCCCACATGGAAAAACCATGACATCATCAAAGCTGAGTGGATGTAAAGCAGGAAGTAAAAAAAAAAAAAAAAAANAGGAAAAAAAAAAAAAAAAAAAAAAAAAAAAAAAAAAAAAAAAAAAATCAAAAAAACAATTCGTGTTTCATGATGATACAATAAGCTCAAGAAGATAGGTCGTGCCAGCAGGCATCTTTCTCCAGAAGTACCAGCAATTTCCCTTCCTTTGAAACTCCACAAAAGTTCTTTGCTTTAGCTATGCCTAAGAAACCACCTTAACGCACCTAAAGATACTCCTTGTTCCTGCCAATGCTCTCAACAATAGTTCTACATTTCCCTGCCCTGAACAAGACTATCCTAGCACAACGTTAAGTCTAATTTTCTTAAACCCCCTCGCCTGCGCCCAATGCGCTCTGTTCAGAGGTTCCCAAATCCTCTGCGATCAGGCTCCGCTTCCAGAACCTTTATTCACTAGAGGAACGCAGAAGCTGCCTTTTGAACCCCAACTTGATACAGTGACCTAGAGGAAAATAAAACGCAGTAGCATCTCGTAATTCATTAAAGCACTTTGGCTTCATATTGGGGCTACTGACATTCAAGAGTTGTACTGTACCTTGATGAGCAACCCTATTTCTATCTTGTCTTGTAGGTAGTACTTTTTTTAGGGCTTGATCACAGCAGATATTACTTCCCCCCCCCCAAAAAAAATACCCACTGTATTCCACAGATTCGGTTTGAAGCACGCTTCAAGTCTCTGAACAGGCCTGGTTCCGTATTATATCCCAGCATTGCCATCCGGCAGCCCCAGGCTCTCCGGCCATCCACCGTCAGTTACAGATACCAAGCAAGCACCCACATAGAACCGGCCTTGAAGAAAAGCTCTACCCGGCTATGCAAGGACGAACGGCCATTACTCTGCACCTTTCAACCGCTGTGAAGGAAGCCTCTCATGGAGAGAAACTAGGCTTTTAAGCACCCCGTAATTCTCAGATTATAAACGTTCTCTTAATCATGCCTTGTCACAGTGAAAGTGTCTACTTAACTATCGCTAAACAGAGGGCCGGGTCAGAGGAGAAACTGTCGAGATCCTCAGCAAGGCTGCGGGGTTTCACATCAACGCTAGCTGACAGGAAGCAAGCAAGATAACGAGAAGAGTGAGGGAGAAGTAGGAAGGGAGAAAAAAAAACGAAAAACATTTTTAAAAACTATGAGATCATCCATGTAGAGAGACAGCAAACTAGGAAGTAAAAATCTGAGTACACAGGCAGTCACACAAGCTCCAACATTCATACTTTTGCCGTGATGTTTTGGCCAGGGAGGGCTCTGATCAAGTTTAGGCAGCAGTACAGAGATCATTATACCACAGGCAGAACAAAACACTTTGTTCAACCGGAACTACATGGGGAACTTTAAACAAGCAGAAAGCAGAGTAATTACTCAGACCAGCCCAAAATCCGGGATTGATACCTCCAGTTCTGAAGAAAAAAAAAGAAAAAGAAAAGGGGGGGNAAGAGTAAACAGCCAGAACCACCACCAAGAGAGGACATCTCCTGCTCACTAGTATGAGGCTTTTCTCCAACACGGACTCGAAGAGAAGAATGTGAAGACTGAATCACCAGCCACAAAAAGGAAAATGACTTTAAACATCCAGATCCAATTATGGATCATACTGTTCTTTCATCTTAAAGCGACCAATGATTTGTTAATAAATAAATAAATAAATAAATGAGTGTACCGATGCTGGAAACATTTCAAAGAGAATGTTTCTAGCCTCCTCCCATCAGGACCTCCGATGTCAAGCTCAATTGAAGCTTGCAGTTTTGCACTATCAGTAAAGTGAAAGCGGCCCACTTACTGCTGTGTGGGAAACCGAGAGGCTTATAACCTAACGATGTTGAGAAGAATTGATGGATATAGCAATGGCAAGTGCCTTAAGTGAAATGGAGACACAGCATTACGGCAAAGAACCGGATTTGATGCACGCATATAATGGAGGTGAAATCAAAATTTACAAATAAATTTTTGCAGAGCATCCCAATGCTTTCTGGCATTACATCCTACAACGGCCTCTCTACAGGCTTGCCTTGAGCTTACACGCTTAACCTTGTGCAACAACACGCCAAGAGGAAAAACAAACATCCCCTGCACCTGGTGAACGTAATACATAACCAGAAAAGGTGTTAAGCAATCGAGCTTTTCTGCTTCAGATCAGAAGGCACAGAGCTGAGAGCAGGAAGTGGGATGGGCTAGAACGGCAGGCATCCTTTGACCTCGGGCGAGGAAGCTTGATTTGAGAAGACAAAGGAGAAGCGGGTGAGTGGATGGTCAGGGGAAGGTGCAAGGTCCCTTAACAGTTTAAGCTATTTGCAACTGCCTTTTAGACGAGGTGAAGGGGAACTCTATTTGCAGGGAAGCCGACGGGGATGAGGTTACCACAATCAAGATGGAAGGTAAGTGCCTGAAGGGACAGCCCTACCTCTCTAGAGAGGTTTGACAGCGGGGGAAAAATTAGAGGAATTACATTTACTAATCCTTTTCTACCATTTGCCAATTAGGACAGCATTGTGGACAGAGCTAACAACAATAAACTAATAAAATTGTTAGCATCTGTAACAGCAAAAGACAGTACAGTCAACAGGCTACGTGCCACCTGAATACGTTGCAGCACATTCACGATCCCTTGAGCCGGGGCTGCATGTTGAAGAAGCATCCCCACTATTACAACTGTTTATTTCACCATCAGGCAATCATCATCTTCAAACAGACCGTGTCTTCAGTCCTCTCCTTTAATAGCGTTCTACTGACTAAACCCACATAAATATGGAGTAATTTCACAAACATCAACAGAATCACATCAGCCTGAGAGCAGTGCGTAAGAGCTACTCATACACTGAAATATTTACCTTATTTTCTTCCCAGCTCAGTTATGTTTACCCCAAAGCAATAGCCTACTTCCAGATTTACTACATCGCAAACTGTGAACCACAAACAGCTCGTCAATTCTAAATTCCCCTCTCCGGCAATAATCACTCGACATTTGTAGCAGTTTACTCTGCTTTTACTTTATTACACAAGATTTGGCAAACTTACAGGAAATGCCATCAAATACAAGTGTATTTTAGATAGTCCTAACATCCCTCTGGATAGCACAGAGAAACACATCTCGTACAAAGCCTGAATTTTCCTTACTGCATCCGCAAGTAGATCCTTCCCCGGCACGCTTGCTCTACAGCGCTGGTCCTGAGCAGAACCTGTATTTTTAGTCAAAAAAACCCCAACCCAAACAAACAACAACAACAGCGACAGCTACTAACACGTTTCTAGGTGTGTCGCAACCATTACGTGATACTCAGCCAGTGCAAACATTCTCCACCGCTTTCCAGAAAGTCCAAATATAATTCCCATGGAAGACATCAATTTCCCTAAATCTCTTATCACCACGAAGTACTAATTCTAATGTTGTTGCTACCCGTTCTATTACTCATCATTTTCACACGTAGGAGAGTCACGCTCAAGAGTAAGGAGTGTTACTGAACATGACTAAAACAAGCAAACAACTGGGAGAAAGGAAAAGGAGACAGACACTGGGAGAATGAACAAAGGAAAGAAAAGGGTGGTAGGAAAAGAATAGGACCAAAGATGAGTGTGTGAAGTATTGAAAAAAGAAAGAAATACTTCAAAGAGAAGTTGCCCTCTCTCTGAGATGGATTAGTAATCTTCAAAGACAGCATACTAATTGCCCTTTTAATCTCTAGTCGGAGTTTTAAAACGTAAGATTAGCAAATCACGTGCATAATTAATCGAACGTCCAAGCAACATCGTTACTCACGACAGGACTCGCCGTTCTGGCCCAAACTCTGCTTCGTAGTAGCCATCTCTGCAGTCTTTTCCAACCAGATCATGAGGGTGTGGCTTGTAGGGTTCGTTCTTCGTTACCAAGGTAGTTCGTATTTTGACTTTTCCAAAATAGTTCAGAATCTACAAAAAATGTGAGATATTTTCTAGATTTTAGATATCAGGGCTAGTAAAGTCCCCATACGTAACAGAAAACACATTTTATCCCAAAATACTCTATGGAAGAAACACCACCGCTAAGAAAAAGGCCTTATTGCTTCATAATGGCTAGGGCCATTCAGCAGTTTTGTTCATTCCATTTCATTTCTGTTCATTTTACACGAAAAAACCCAAGTGTTTGGCAAAATATGTGAAAAGTGAATATTTTTTTTTTTTCAAAAGTATCTCTCATCTATTTCAGAAAGTAAAACAACATACTTCACCTGCTAGCTTTGCCAAAGAAGCTGGTTATCTGTAATAATAAAATTTCGCTGGTGCCACTATTTGACATTCAATCCATTCAGTTCTCTTCAACTACCCTACTGCAAGAATGGGAAGGAAGTCTGAAAGGCTCTGAAGAATCTTTTAAAGAATCTTTTTTTTCTTTCCTCTTTTTTTTTTTTTCTTTTTGAGGCTGGAGATCTACTGCTTCACAATCTTACCAGGGTTCTTTATACAAGCTGAATTCATCCCTGTGCAAAAGGCCAGAGGTAATATAGAAGCTTAGACCTAAGAGTAAAACAGCTTGTAATGCTGGAAGACCAAACGTAACAGGACGTATTTCGTTATCGTATCTAGCCTTACGATGAAAGATGCAAAATTCTACATAGGTGACCACATACAAATGCTTGTCGAAGGACAGGTCTAGCTCCAAAGACCTTAGGGAAAAAAACTCCTAAAGCCTCAGGGATAAGGATATTACCTGTGCACGGAACACTAAGTAGGGAAAGAAGATCTTAACAGATACAGCATGATATAATCCCCTGTGAAGACTTTTTTTTTTTTCTAATTAATTCTCAGATGAATATTCAATCTTAGATTCAAGAAGNGAAAAACAGTTTGGCCTAAATTGTTTGAAGCATAACAACTTGAAAGCAAATACAAGACTTGCTCAGGCACACATTTGTGCAGAGGCGAGCTCTCCTCCTCCACTTCCCCTGCCCTATAACTAACTGTTCCTCTCCTCCTCCAGCCCTTTCTTTCCTCCTCCTGAGACTCCAAGGATCCATCATATATCCTTTTCAGCCGACACCTCAAACCTTTGACTTGACCTGTGCCTTCTAGCTTCCCATCATCTGTTAGCTTCTTCAGCCTCCAGTTTGGCTGCTTTCTTGGCCTTCATACAAGCCACCATTACTTTGTACCCTTAAAATAAAACTTGAACCACTCCTTCACCTTCTTCAACTATTACATCATTTCTCCCTCATTTAACACCCAGTCCCTTGAACTTGAAGCCTGATCTAGCCACTTTTGATTCTCCAGTTCCTCCTTGATGTTCTTCATCTCAACCGCATCGCGAAATTTAATCTCTTCCTGGCCTCTCTGTTCTCATCCTCATTGATGTTTCCATCTCTAGAGGGGACTCCCCTAGCAGCTAATCAGCACTAAAGCCTCCTACGGGCTTCAGGGAGGCAGGAATTCACCTAGAAATCACCTGCTATCAGTAACAATCAGCTCTGTCATCAACAGTCACCTTTAAAAAAGAACAAACTATGCCAGGATTGCACGGTCACCTACCACGTCCCATCTTCCCTTTGGGTTCTGGCTGGCCTTCATGTGCAGCACAGTCCAGGCTAAGAGGAATCAAGGGCTTATACCGCCTGTTCAACTTGTGTCCTGACACAGCCTTTGGCTGAGAGTCTGAAAGTATTTACTCTTGCCAGCAGCCTACGTAGTTCCTTGTTCAATTGGTAGAGTGCTGAAAAAAAGCCTGGCAAGATCTCGATTTCCTGCATTCCTTAACCAAATCTGGCACTGCGATAGTCAAGGAGGGAACCTTCTTGTTTGCTTCTTCCCTTAGTAATTCTGGCTTCAGGGCTACAACAGCTTCCACGGTTGCTTCATATAGTAGAGGCTCACTCTGCCGCTCAACACATGACCGCCAACGCTGTCTTTCTCAAACTGTCCCTCTCCTTAAAGAGCTTTTATGCCTCGGCCTAAAAGATGTCATATTTTTCAGAGTTCACGTCCTCTGAATCTGTTCTTTTTCTGCTGCGATTCCAAAGACTCCATCTTTGGCTCCACTTTTTTTTTTATACTTGCACACACTGCAGACACAGATACACAGCTTCTGCTCCTGGGCACTGTAACGTACTTCAAGATGGCAAGTACTCGTAACTTCCCATTTATATTTGAGCTTTCTCTTCTAATCTCATCTCTGAAAGATCTTCTCCAAATTGAAAGAGATCAAGGAAACACTAGCAACTCAAACTTCAAATCGGAGACCAGAAATTCTTCTCCCTTACCCTGCCTGTCTAGGGTCTCTGACACATTCCTTTGTCCCACATATGAAAGCTACTGCCAGAGTGCTTCCATTCCACCTCTCCTGTCTGTATCTTTGTCCCTGCTTTGATCATAGCTGCTAGGGCTACTCTGAATCCCTTCATTCTGGATTTCCCAACCCATCCATAATGCAACCACCCAAGTCGTCTTCATTGCAGGTGCTCTGACCACATAATTCCCCTTTCTCAGCTCGTTTTTAAATTCTGTATCCCCTTCTGACTTCACATACTTCATGGTAGTTTCTTTTGCAGAGCCTAATCACCAAATCACTGGCTGCAAGTCACTTTCTTACTTTGCTCACTTGTACAAAGTGCCGTCTTTCATGTTGCGCCCAGCAGCTTTTCAAAGCCTTTTCAAATTTTGTACGCAAACTCCTTCAAAGCTCTCCCAAAATTCATACTGCAGCCCAAACAGTAAAAACAAACTCAAGTCACATAACTAAGAAACCAGAACAAATGTGCATACAGAAAAAGCTAACAACGAATGATTCCCAGACAATGAGTAACTTTACTGAATTCCCTCTCCACCAGCACTTTGTTAACTCTACACCTTCTCCTCTTCTTCTAAATTTGAAACAAAGTCTTTAATGACGGGAGCAAAGAACTCTTTTTCCACTCTGTTGCAACTACATTTGCATGCCAAGGAAAGAATAACAGCACATAAAATGAAAAGCATTTTATTTACTGCGCCGAGTCCGACGCATAGCTACAGCGCAGTGGTAATGTGGGCAATGGTAATTCATGGATAAAAGCGGTATTTACCTGTATGGAAGGGAACGTCTTATTGTTTTCAGTACTGTGTTCTCCTGGAATGCTGCCTGCCGACCTTCCCTCACATTTGTATCTGAAACGCATGCCCCTTTGCCTGGGTTGTTCAAACATTTCAATGTAGGGCTCAGGGCCACCTTAAAAACAAAACATTTTCAATGTTAGTACCCAGTAGAGCTTAACAAGCAGCGGCAGATGTAAGAATTAGAAAACCTAGACTCTCTGAATTGATATTACCATCTTTCCACTTGGTCTACCTTCTCAGACAATGTACTCTTCTTTTTAGGTACTTTGCACACATTGAAGGTGAGGGGGGAGAATGGATTTTAAATGAAGCCTCAGGTATCAATGCCATCTAGAGTAATTAGCAACGGACGCCCTCCCTCCATCTCACCTACAACTTAGCTTCTTTCAACTATTAGAGAGTATGCGTCTGATGAAAGAGGATTTTATACAACAGAAAACAAATCATTATTTTGCGGGAAGGGTGGATATTTCTAATTATAATACACTTTTAGGAATGGCTGTCCTCTCAAAGCACAGGTACTGTCAGTCCTATGAAAGTCTTAAATGTCCTCTGAAAGTGAAGATGTTTTCTCAGAATTGATTGATTGACCTCCTATTATAGTGAAGCAGAAACTATGCAAAATATGCAAAAAAACCCCTCTACTGGGCTGAATACCATCACTGTGGGCTCACAAAATACTCGATTGCTGGTATTGAATTCTACATCTTGAGCTGCCCACCTCCCACAGGGTCAGCTTTTAGTTGTGGTATCTCCTCAGACAACAAAACCTCAGTAAAAGCTATCGGGCGGTTGTCAAAAAGAGGTTTTCAGGAAACACAAGTGATAGACGAGAATAAGAGACAGCAGAACTCTTAAATGGGGGGGTTCGAAAGACATTAACTTCGCAGGAGTGTAAGTACTTTTCAAGCGATGTTTTATTGCCAGACAGTAACAAGCTATTTAATATATCTTACTAAGAACATCAAACAGGATCGTCAATCAAAGAGTGACAACAGTGGGATGGCATGTGAAAAACAAATAACAGAGGGTAAGTAAATATTGTAGAAGTTGAATCATCATGGTGCAGCATGATCAGAAGAACATAGCTTATGGAAATGTCTACTGAACTCTCTGTCATCTTCATATAATAGCATCCTACTCAAGCAAGGTCGAGCATCACAAACAAACGTGACAGGCAACATCCTGTGGTACCAGCACTGAAAAAAGTGCTTGGACTTCAACGTAATAAGCAAAATAGTTATTAAATATATTGAAAATGCTAGAAGGGTAAAAGATCCCCTACTTCCTTTTGCCCAAGGTCTATACAGCCTAAGGTCCATAGCATACGAGTTTTGGCAAAGAGGTGGATTCCAACCTTAACTCCATAATAAAAGCTTCTCTCTTGTTGCACCTACAATGATTTAGGTATAGTTGCCAACACAAAGCTTGAACTTTATGCCTGGGATTTGTTGATCGCAAAACATTTCCAGTGCTACAGTGGTTCCTACGCAAAGCAGGAAAATAACCATCACCTAAAAGGTAAAGTTAATTACTTTAGAGAAGGAGAGAAGGGATGGAGAGAACTACATCTCCGAGATGTCACCTTGGCCTTACGTGAATGCACGTTTCGACGGTAACACACCTACAGACAACTGTGGAATGGCAGTATGCGAAAGCAGCTCTGATGCTGGCTTTGTCTTCAAGGACACGTGCCTTTTCAAATCTCAAATGCCTTTTAAAAAGGCACAATGCATTTCAACTCCACGCTGTATTTGCTGCCGAACGTTTGAGAACTACGGTTTAGGACTCTCTCTATTCCTTTTTAACAATTTCTCAAAATGGGGTATCTAAACCGATCACCTCCCATCAAGGAGATTTTAAATAATTTTCTGAAAGTAGACCACGAGCTGTCACATTAAATACACGTGAGCCACTGCTCTAGGCCCAGTTACTTAAAAGGATGGTCCCTTTTCTCCCAGATTTTATCTAACCCTCCTTTAGATAAGCTTTGCATATTTTCTCTTTCTGGAAAATAAGCAAGCCCAGCAAAGAGGCGGGGAGGGACGGTCATTGACAACAAAAAAAGCCTAGAAATGACGTCAAGCTGGTTTCAAAGAGAGAGCAGAAGTCTGAGCTTCTCACAAAACCAAGCTCACGCACCAGCATACGGCTATTTAACTTTCACGCTTAAATTTTCGTATGCTATTGTATTTATCAGCACAGTCCACCGGAGCAGACAACAGAGGACTTCTGCCAGCAGCGAGGAACGGCTGCTGCATATCAGTCAGCCTCCCCTTTCCACCGTGCAACTGAGGAGAGAAAAGAATCTCACCTTTCCATTCCTACGTAAGACGGTATGCCGCAAATACAGACAGGTATCCATATACTAAATTAAAAATCTATTTTAGAAGTTCTAATGACAAAATTGCAGCAAAGTGCCTACTAATCATCTTACTTCGGAGATGCACGTGCTTACATAGCTGCTAACCAGACGCACAGTACACCCACGTACGTTACGTATTTGTCAAAACTAGCTAGAGCCTTGCTGTTCGAAACCACTATAGAACACAATCACTTCAAGTCTAACTCTCTCCGCTTTAACCAATAATTTCCCTTCATGCTCTATTAATACTCGCTTAAGAGGACTTTTTTCTCACCTATTAAGAGCACTTTATTTTAAAACCCTGGGCTCAGCGATCTTTACAGGGCTGTGGTTGAAACGAATGTCATTGAAGGCGAACCCACTGCTGAACAGCAGGTGTGTTTGTGGGAAAGTAAAGCTCAATGATGCGGTAGCCTCCAGAGATTAAACATTAAACTTCATTTTATCTCTGTTCTCTCTCACTCTGTTTAAGAATCACATCATCACCTCTACCGTGATTATCGGTGTCATCATATTTTGCGTACAGAGGAAACACATAAAAGCGTTTGCACGAACTAAAGGTATTATCAGCGCTCTGTAGCAGAGGTCTGTTCAGTGTTCCCTATTTCTGTAAATCAGCATTGTGCCTGTGAAGTGGCATGGCTTAACTATTTCACAATCTACTCTCACACACAAAGGTCTGTTAGTTCCCACACGGTTGCTAGAGACCTGTCCTCTTCAGGTCTTGCTGTGTTTGTCAAACAAATACGAGCTATGTCAAAAAACAAACTCTCTTTTGCTGATTCTGGAAAAGAAACGCACGGCTACTCATACTACCTACCTGCCCACGACTACTCGGAAAAGCAGTTGAAATGGAAGAAAAGCAAAAATCTAGCTAATCCTTCATCTAAGTGCTGAAGCGTTTAATTTGCATTTGAAATTAATTATAATTGCCTACACACATGCTAGCAATAGAAACATTACGCTACAGACTACAGCCTGCCTCTTGTTCTTTTTGTTATTGTTTGCTCCCCCCGCGCCCTGAATACTACACTAAATAATTTAAAAGAGAGTATAGGAGATCAAGCGTCCCAATTACGTAGGCAAGGGAAATAGGTAAAAGCAGTAACAGCTCCAAGAGTTCAGCCAGCTTACACTCATTCAAGAACTCAAGGCTGGTTTATTCTAAACTGTTTTGAGCAAGACAAAAAAAGAACAAAACGACAACCCCCAAAACTCAAACCAACACTGCCATCGGGCCTCTCCACGATGAGAAACCCGAGCCGGTTTAAAGTTTGACACTGCCTGTGCCATTAGGGAGGAAGTGTGACAGGCTGCCACCAGGCAGAGCGACAACGGGATCGAGGGTTCATACGTTTTGTCTTGTTCCTTTGCTCAAAGGAAGCAGGCTCTGGAGGGATTACACGATTTGTAATTTTCTTGCACAACTAGTAGGGCCCTGTGAACAGACTCTCCAGCAACATCTGCGCGTGAAAGCAAAGTAGCTGCGGGTCTTTGTGGAAGATGTGAAAGTATCACCCGAAACCCTATGAGCCGAGGTGACTGCACTGAGACACAGAGGGCAGAAGTGTTGCCCTTCAACTTTGAAGTCACTGCTCTGTACAGGTGACTGGTGACCCTACGTCCTCCGCAGCAACAGCCAGTTCTGAAAAGCAAGAGCAGACAATCTGTACGCTTATAACCTTCTGCAACACCGCACACAAAAAGAGAGGATGGTGGAAGATTTGCTATAGCACGTTCTAGCTCAATCTAAAATAACCGACAGTGTAAACACTTTTTTTATTTTAGGAAGCAGTAATCTACCCAGGATTCCATAAACTGTACAGATTCTAACAGAGAGACAAAACTGCTCACGAGCTTCCTCTTTACTATCGTGTTACATTACAGAACAGCAACCAAAAGAAAAAAAAAACACAACACAACTACAAAAACTAGCTAGCACCAGGAAGTGATGAACTTCCCCTACTGAAAAATTCTTCATCTGGTTCCTAATTACACTGAAAATACGTTAATACATGAAGAAAAAAAAAGCGCTATCTGCTGCTTTGGTTTTGCCACTCTGAAATACAACGTAACATTTAAAAGATGCCTCCGTACAAATCCAGTTGTTTTCTCTCTCCGTTGATAGTTCGCAAGCCTATATATTTAGCAGGAGTGAAAGTTCAGACTTTGGTAAGGGGTAACAACACACGCACCGAAGTTCTGAGGCTGGACAGCATCTTTCCCTAGAAATGCTATTCTAATTAATGATGCCAAGTCTTAAGGTTTTTTTTTTTTTTGGAGGGGGGGGGGGGAAAACCCTAAGAAAGATACCAGAGAAACACCTTCTGAAAGGATGCCAAATTCGGTTTAATTCAGCCTAAGGAAACTTAATTGTGCTTTTTGTTGTAATTACTCAATGCACGATCCCTTATCTACGCTATTTTGCCTTTATGCCATCTCTGTTTCTCATTCATTTGCGTTCTCATAGGCGAGTTCCTATGCGAGCAGGATCCCGCCGAGCATCACAGGGTCTTTGGCCTATGGATCCCTCCAGCCCAGGTACGAGACCCACGTGCTTATTCAGCGCCTCAACGTTTTAACGATGCAATTTTAAGGCTTAAAAGATGCCTTCTGAAACGTAACAGCTTTGTGGGACCCTGGCGCAACGAAGCCGAACAACCCCACGACGTTTCTTCGTTATCTTTTTACGCAAGCCTACTTCACGAGCTAGGCGGACGTGGATTTAATATCGAAAGCGGAGGGTGGGGTGCCCAGTACGAGGACCGTCGCCCTTTCTCCGGCTGTTACTCGCCCACCTCCGCTTGCCTAGGGGCTTAGGTCGAGAGGGAGATGGGGGAAGAGGAGAAGCAAACCATCCCTCACAGCATAAAGATGAGAACCAGCCGCCGCGTAGCGTTTCCCCTACTTCAGCACCCGCTTCTTTCCCGACGGGGTTTAAACAACGAAAGCGACCGAGGCAGGGCGGAGGGGGCTCGCCTCGCACGCCGCCCGTGCCGGGAGCGGCCCCCCGGCGCTGCGGGGCTC
>WAAD01005925.1:51928-62259 GCA_013389945.1 Fregata magnificens
CCCCGGCGTGAAACTGCAGGGGACGGAGGGAGCACGCCGGCCCCCCCGCGGGGAAAAACCGCCCCCGCCGTGGAGGAGTTTATCCCTTCCCCCCCCCTTCCTTCGTGGTGGCCGGACGTGACACGGAAAGGGTTAAATTCCCCTCACTAGACTCCTCTCGTTTCAGGGCAGAGCAGAGGTACCCGGAGCATGTTGCTCCCAAGCAGCTAGGCTAACCCCTACCCCTCATCCTCCTTTTCAGCAGGCTTTTTCAGCACCTCAAGCCCCCCTATCTGCGCAAGCATCCCTACATCGCTCCAACAGCCCGCTTTCCCTCTCCGTCAGGCTCTGGAGACCAAGTTCGCCCATTATCCGCCGCCTTCTCGGTCACACGCAGCCAGCGCTAACAGAAAACCGTACGTACTAGGGATAGACTGATATCGAAGGTAAGGAAAAACTCATCAGCAACAAGCTGATTCGGTCACAACGGTCAACGTAAAATCTACCTAACCTTCAGAGCGTTCCAGGTCCAAATCTGAAACACACCCCGCAGCTTGGCCCTGGCACAGCTAGACCAAGTCTTGGCAAGGACGCAGCTCGAGCAGGTGGGGAACAACCCCACAGGCCCAAATTTGGATCAGGTGGAGGGGTCAGGAAGGAACAAGCATCTCCAGGGCAGTTAACACACCTGGACAGAAAGGAACACAAAGGAACACCAAGGCCACGCCTAGCTGTGGTACAAGACCACATTTAGTTAGCAACGAGATTGAAAGGGGTTTTTTTTTCTTAAATCTTTACTCTGGGAGTGCAATATACTGTCACGTGTGAAAAAGCAGTTAAATGCATTAGTATTCTCGAAAAGGAAATACTAATAAAATAACAAGAAAAGCCTCAAAGAGCACTCAAGCAAGGTACATAACTGGCAGGTTTTTACTTTTTTTTTTTTTTCCTCTCCTCGCTGTCCTTTTTAAAAGCAAAGGTTATTGGGATGTATAGAAGTGAACCGCAGCAGAAAATGCTGTTCTCTAATCTGCAAATCCATACGCTAAGCCAGGTTAGTTAAGCAAAAGAGACTGCCCCATGCTTATTATTCTTCCTGCTCTGTAGTCCATCTCAACAGGACTTTTCTTTCTAACCCTAATTTTGCCCAGCTAGCATCGTATTTCCTAGAAATGTAAATTATCTTTCTCCATCCTGCAAGCAACACTTTCCTTATTTAAGATTCACAGTTAGTCATAGGGTAGGATCATTCCAGCCCTGTCAAATTTGTAACTGAAATCAGAATAGAAGAATCCTAGGGGGCACACAGGATAATCAAAACGTCTGTGACATTAGCTCTAGAAGATGAAGGGGAAGAACAGCTACATTATTATATTTAGATATTATGCTGAAATAATTTCATGGTTGCGGCTTAGCTTCTTGCCAGAAGAACGTGCTTTCTCATTTTCTTTCCCACAAAGGAAACCAAGAAAGGTACAAACCAGCAGTGCCCTAAAACGATGACAAATTAGGACTAGGTCTTTATGTCTTTGGGGATTTCTTGGATTCCCCATGACTGATGATGTAAAATAGAGCAGGAAAGTGGTTCTAATATTCTAAAAATCAAACTTAGACTTTACCTACACATACACACACAACCCCAAAGCATGCACCGACAAAGAGACCTCAAACGAAACATTCTTCAAGGTGGTAGCTGAGGGTTGAGGGGAAGGTGGATGCATTTCTCTTGCATTTTCAGCGATGGGGTTAGAAGATGCCAACGGGATGGCACGTTAACACAGAGGGTGCTCACAGCTCAGCGCCTCCTTGCTTGCGCTGCTCTGTGGTAAAAGAGGCATCGAGGCAGCAAATAGGATGACACACAACCCGGATTTCTCTCTGCTAAGCGCCTGCATCCAAACACATTAGGTCATTAACGTCTAATACTAGAAGCAACTTCAGTTTTTTAATTGATCACCTGGCTGTGGCACAACAGTTTCGGACAGCCTTCGTTCACAAGGTTGAACAGCTGGAGAAACGCTCCCAATTTGAGGGCATCCCCGCAGGTCACAGGAACGATCCGGACAGGGTTATAAAAGGGAAGGGGGTTGCTACTCCCCTTGGCTAGCTGAGGCTGGAACAGCCCTGGGAGGTTATTACCCAGGAGCCGGAGCGTAGATGTGAGTTTTGGTTTTGGATGTTAAGCAAGCTATCAGTACAGGCACATGAAGCGACTAAACACTTTTCCTTTCTTATCTTCAGGCTGGTTTGCAAAATCTCAGATAGTAAACTGCAGCCTTTCAGGAAGAATGAATTTAGGTGCTTCCCTAAATACAGTTTATATCCCTGGTTCCCACCTACTTCTCTAGCCCGTGATGCTACTGAATAGACACAGAGCAAGGCACCTAGGAAACTCTGTGGCTCAAAACAGAAGTGTCTACTCATTTCTTCAGAAAGAAAGTGTTATTGTAGGGTATACAGTCTAAACTGATGTGAAATTAAGGGCACTATTCCAGGCAATACAAATACCATGTTATGACTAAAACAGCAATAAACATTCCCTATTTTTCCCCAGCTCTTTTGAACTCTACCTCTTAGGGCTTGCAGGAACAGGCTACTCAAAGATCATCCTTAAGACTGCACGTTAGAAATTGAGGCAGTACCTCACATACACACCAGTGTCCATGCTACAAACTGCTTCTTGGTATTATGTTTGAGAAAAAGATGAGTGGGTTGCACTTATAGCATCCCAAAAGCTTTAACTCTATCCCTACCCCCTCCCTAAAATGAAAACTACCTATAATAAAATCAGAGGAAAACTAACCGTATGAAGTGTTTCACTGTATAAGATCTATACGCTCCCACCATCTGAATACACGGAGACTAGATCTGGCTCAGGCAGTCCTCGAACAAAGTTATTGAAGGAGGGACAGCGTGCGTGGAGACATTTTCTTGACGGTTTTTCCTCTCTCCGACAGTAGCCATAAGCTGATGCCCAGGGAAGACCACAATAGCGGGCCAAAATGATCTTTTAGTCTTAGCCCCTGGCTGTTTTATAATACATTCATGTTCCTAAACCAGAGGAAAGTTCTACACAAACCGAGAAGCATTCCCAAGTAAAAGGCAAAAACCTAAACAAATTAAAGAGGCCTTACTCAAAATCATGCAAGCACATAGATAGATCCTTCTATTCCTGCGACTACCCCGTATGCTATTTTGTTCTGCCGTGATCTGAATCTATGGCACAGGGATTGTCCCATGAGAGTGATGTGAACTAGAGAATTGCAGTATAGCACTGGAAGTTACAGAAACCTGGTCAGCAACTGACATGAAGTGTAAGAACATGTCATAACTTCAGGCATATGCAGATCTTTGCAAAAAGCAGGACGGAATTCCCCTCCTCTAGCATTGCATAACAAAAGCCAGGTGCATCACTACTATTTTTCTCAGCTGACTTTGGCTATAGCCAGAGGCGAGATACCAGAATTCTTAGACCAGTTTGATCCAGCGCTTCACTTCCTGTCTTCCAGTAAAGCCAGTGTTTTAAGATCCCATTTTTCTCCACTTATCAAGTCCAAAGACAGGTCCTCCCTCCTGCTCTTCACTGGCTGCTGCACTAGCACAGTTAACACCTATGTTGCTATAAAGAATTAAGCTTCCTGCTCTGGCAGAGAATGTCACGGGGCAAGCAAGAGGAGAAGGGGGGGGGGCGCGAAACCCCACCACCAAACCTTCCTACAGCGAAGGATTGAGTGTTTGACATGATATTTGTCAAGCCTAGGATGATGGCTCTTTAGTGGTGCTTAGCACAGGCATTGCCCAATAAAGTCTGCTAAAGCCTGCTGGGATGCAAAAGCAGCACAGGCAAACTGTTAAGTCTTTATTTCCTGTTCCCAGCTATCTGACTTCGATCAAAGATAAGCCACTTGTCACTGGCCTGGTTAAGCAGCCAAGCAGGCACTAAGGTACTTTTAGAATATGGCTCTCCTAATAAGGTACATCATACTGGGAATAAAGATAATAAAATCATGCACTTCTCTCCTTATGGAATAAAGTTAAAGGTCCTGTTTTCTTGCCCACTGTATCTCAAGCCTCACACGCTCCCCTGATTAGTAGTTTCCAATCCTCTATGCCTTAAAAAAACCTGTTGCTGTTTGAACTGTGTTTTTTTAATCTCAAAGGCCTCTTATTTAAACACTGTCAGGCCTTTTCATGGTTAAAGCTTTTGTGGTTATTGGTGCTGAGGAAGGTTCTAATGCAGAAGCCATTCCAAGAAAAGTCATGGCTTCCAGATTAATGATAAACTCAAAAGTTGTTCAAGCCATTCTGCTGGAAGTGTTCCGGTATCATGCTTTGAGCCTGTTTGCCATAGAACAATGCTACTGTGCCTCCTCTCAAAACAGGGTGGAGGGAAAGGAAATGCTAATAGAGAAAGGTTGGTCTTGTGGATAAGGCACAAGGCGGCTATGATTCAGGAGACTGGAATTTGGCTCTCGGCAAGTCAGCCTTTCTGCTCTTAGGCAAGTCGTTTAATTCTCTGAGCCTCAATTTCCCCAACAGAAATCAGAGAAGATACTTCCTTGCTCCCACACCTCTACCTGATTCACTCATGATGCAACTTCTTCAGGGGATGAACTGCTCATTATAGGAAAGTGCCGAGCACAATGAAATGCTAGTTCCATGAACACTCAAGACTGTGGCAGTGGCAGTGAAAGGCAGTCTCCCCTCTTTCTCTCCTTACCTCCAGGCAACTCACTCACGTGCGTTCTTACGCTGTTGCAAGCACTCCTTTGGTGATATGGGAGCTTGCTTAAAAGTAACCTGGGGGAAACAAAAGATTGTTTTTCTGCTGGTTCAGTTTTTACAGAGCCAGTTCCATGTACAATCACAGAAATGACTGTGCCAGCAGCAAGGAATGTGGTGGCACCAAGGCCAGAACAAGTTTCTGGAAAACACATTTGGGCAGAGGTACCTGCTTTGTGACAGAGCGCTACTAGCTTCATGGAACTGTAGCATAACACTGTATTTTTAGCTTGAGAAATTGATAAATCTCTCTGGAACTTCTAATTCACAATCCTTCCCAGAGTTAGTTTTCAGAGCAGAAGTTCTCAGGCACATTCTCCCCCAGCCCCCTCAAGCGTTTCCTATTCCTTTCTCCTCATCCCAGTGCTACAAACACATACCACAGTTTGGGAGTTGCTGCATTGTTTTAATAGAGAAACATCTTTCACATCTGTTGGCAGGTAAAGAAAAAAAACTGAGGAGTGATTTCTTCTTCCACTGCACTACATAAAAGCCTCATACTACAGTGAAGCTGATCTAGTGAACTCT
The DNA here is from genome assembly GCA_013389945.1 of Fregata magnificens. NCBI lineage: Eukaryota > Metazoa > Chordata > Aves > Suliformes > Fregatidae > Fregata > Fregata magnificens. The sequence continues at coordinate 57,218 of WAAD01005925.1, forward strand.
GAAATGGACAAACTGAAAACTTCTTCCTAATGCCACAACCAAGATTCACGTGATGCAGTAGTGGTGTGGTGAGAGGACTTTGGGAAGAGATGAGCTCAGGCTGAGCATAAGGAGCTAAATCAGCAGAAAACTTTTTTCTGCCCAGAATTATTTTTCAAATAAATTCGCTCTCGAAGCCAGGTCGCTATTGCTGGTACAAAAGGAGGCAATAGAATTGCTCTAGCTACAAGCCACAAAAAAAAAAAAAAAAAAAAAAAAAAAGGGAGGCAGAAGGAAGGATGGGAACCATCCCTTTGGCAAGAGCGAGCTGTTAGAGTACCTCAGCTGTAACACAAAAACTACATACTGAAAAAAACAGGCAATGTATGCTCGTATTAATTCTCCTGCTCTCCAAAACCCCGGAACATACCAGCCAGCCATTATGCGCTGGATCCCCCTACAGAGGATAACAATCGCTCATCCAGGCTTTTATTACAAGACTTCCCTTTTTTCTCAGGGCTCGCAACGAGTTTAGGCTACTGAACGTCACCCTGAGCTTCAAGAGTCTCAGAAGACCATATCTGCAGCCAATAATAAAGAGATAAAAAGGCACATTGTTTCAGTACGTCTCCACCAGATATATCTCCTTTTAATTTGAAGTCTTACACCTTATTTTTAAATCTCTAGCCCAATGACTCACGTAATTCTGATTTGTACAGTTAAAGGCTTACACCCAGGAATCACAGAAGGTGACACCACTCTTCAGGCTGAACATAAACACGTAACACCTTCTGGAACCAGTTTATGCATAAAGTCCTCCTACATATGCAAAGCATATCTACAAGTTGGAAATGGGCCAGCTACACATCTTATCTGGGCCTACATTAGCCCTTTTTACAGGTTGCCTGGGGCTGTGTGTCATAGTGCCACCTCACCATGCAAAGTCTTACATCAATAGTTGCGATTAAGCCACAATCAACACCGCTGCTTCACACCCTTTGAACAGTTAGTCTCCACTGTGTCTGTCTGGACTTTGTGTGTGCCTATACATCCAATTTACTAGTATGCTGCAATAAAATAAGTTAGATTTACTGAAAAGGCCAACATTCTAGTAAGGCTACAATTATTAGTCTGAGCTTTCTTAATTACAAGGTTGAAAGCCCTTGCTGTCTCACACAGAACAGTGACGGGCTTTGCTATTTCATAGTCCTTTTAACCTCTCATATAACAATACAGTTGATAAATATTCATTCATCTGCACAGCGATTCCACTTATGAACCTTAATATTGCTGAAAACAGATAAAATCCAAACAACATCCTCCGGGTTTTCAGTCTGAAATATTGTGCCGTAGGTATAGTAAGTGCGTCAGCCACCACGAGACTCAGAACGTTTTCCGATGCCTAGAGAAAGTACTTTCCTCTATGTGAGTAAAGAATATACACATCAATCTTCTGACTTTTATTTGTGATTAACAGGAACAATAAGCCAGGAAAAATAATAATTCTTCAAGACATCTGTTGCACAATACACGCATTGAGAGACAGGAACTGATCGGGTTCTTTGCCCTGTGCAGCGCAAGAAACAGATCTGGACACATAGCCTGTTGAATGGAAATAACACAGACACAAAGAACCACAAGCTGCTTCTGGCAAGTAAATGCAGGAACTAGAGGAAGGAGAAGGCCTAACCCCAGAAAGAAATGACAGAAATGAGCCAGTGGCAAGAAGGATTAATTAGAACACGGCCTAGAGGTGGCTAGAAGGGAAACATCGTATATAAAGTTGAACATAAAAACCAAAAAAAAGATAACTGCAAATTGGAAAGGTTCCTTAACACGCAGATGGAGAAAAGATGAATAATATATAGTAAAGCCACTGATGTCCTAGCTTCACTTCTGATTAGTCTCCAGTGAGACCCTGGGGTGCAAACCAAGTCAGCGGTGCTAAAAATCAACCTGTTAAGAATTATATGGTTCACAAAGGCTGAGACCAGTAACTGCTAGCTAAAATTTTCCAGTGCACTAGCCTCAGCAATTAGAAGATAAGCATTACAGGCTCCGGTAGCAAAAGAGTAGGAACTAAGAGGGAGGGGGGATTTGGAACGAAGTACCCGATTACTGTTCTACTGGCCTTTCTCCTGGCTGTCACAACAGCTTGTCCTTTAAGGGCCTTGATGCCACTCCCCCACCGATCATGAGTAATACATTTAGGTTTGCGGTATCTTGATAAAATGCCCCCTCGTGGTCACTACAACGGTTTCCTGAAAGGGCATGCAAACTACTGCCTTCCCAGTAAATCTCACTACATCTGCTTCTAACTGCTTGTCATACTTGTGTGGTTTCACGCTTCTTCCAGCGCAAGAGGGTAAAGACCTTCATGCATAAAGCCGAAAGCTTTAGTCTCTGTGGTATCTTGAGCTCTCATCTCCAAGAAACAGTAGCCAAAGATAGCTGAGTGTGCCTTTTCCAGGAGTTTCCATTAAAAGGAAACCTGCATAAATAATGGTCTGCATAACAGAAAATAAACGGAGACCAAAGTTCCCACTTGAATTTACAAAGTATTTCTGTGAATCTACATAATCATTTGCTTCAAAAAAAAAAAAACCCACCAGACAAAAAAGCCAAATCTATAGGTCTACTTAAAGAGGTTTGTTACTTTTTAAAAATTAACACAGCTGTTTCAGTTTTTGTTACCACCTCCTCTTACCCTGTAAAAGCAAAAGCCAAATGAGTAAACCGACTCAGATTTAATACCACTTCAAAGCTTCTGAGAGACTAGAGACTCATGGTTCAATAAGCGAGCTACCAAATCTGTTCCCAATAACATGGAGATGCTGTGTAGTCCAGTAAGAAGTGAATTCTGTAGCCGGCTGATTCCAGGAGGCTCAAACACAGTAACGGCAGGGAGACTTGCCTAAGGTACAACTAACTACTACACTTAATTAATATTCATTATGGTCCACATTCACTTATCTGTAAACAATCTGAACAGAGACTGTTCCGATTCAGAAATTGGCACTGAGATTCACTTCCGGATACTTTTACTGCTGCAAGTCTTTCAAAACTTATCTGGCCTACCAAGTGAGACTATAGGTCCCAGGAGGAAGGTCTTGCTGCAAGAAAAGCTTTAATTCCAGCTTTCTTCACAGCTAGCGATCAGCTTGCTGACAGATGCTGTCTTTCAAATTGCTTGGTGCTACCCTGTTTTACCATCTTCACCTGTTCTCTTACTCTGTTTTGAGACTGCTAGGGCTTTGGGGCAATTTTGGGAGGATTTATCATCCTGCTTCCACAGCACAACAAGGTGGTCTAAGACTACAGCTCCTCAGCTGCATGCCAACCCCATGGTCCATCTAATCTCTTACATGTTTAGGCAACTACATGTGATACTATCTACATATAGTTATACAGTCTCTCTACTCCACGAGTATATATTGTGTTTACTCTGCCATCTACTTAGCAGTCAGCTCTACAGGCCAGGAGCTATTCTTTTGTTTCACAGCGATTCAGCCAGTGGTACACCGATTTCGTTTTGGGGTTATGCTACTGCTACTAATTCTCTTTCTCCAACAGCGGGCAGCTCTCAGAATTCAAAAAGCCCCCTAAGAACTAAACCTGAAATAATTACATGTTTCTTCAACAATCCGTGTCGTTTAGTGGCTGGATTTTTTAAAACTAGGCTTTATATTCCTTTTACACATCTTAGTTACACATGGTATTGTTTCTGCTTCCTGAAGACGCACCTTTAAGCTTTAATGTCAACATAAATACTTGTACAGCTATGCAATTACAGCACTTTTGCTTCGCCAAATATTCCCATGACCAACGTCACAAAAAACTCTGTGGCAGGTGACCCAGTTACTACAGTCTTGGTCAGTTCAGGACTTCACACTTGCAACACAGTTAAAACCTTATTTGCAAAACAGCACTGCTGTAACTGGTCAACCATGTGACCTGGCGTGTTTTTAATTGTAATGTAGACAGAATTTTTCATTTACGTAGCCTAGGACTAAGACATACTTCTGTTCTGATGCCAGAGGACACCAGAAACGTAGGAAGTGAAAAAAAAGAAAGAAGGCCGCTTGAATAATTTACTCAGACAATTACTGTCTCATCATTACTATCCCTGCTTGGAAGAATGTTTACTAGTGCCCCTAGAAGAAGAATGGAAAAATAAAATTAAATATGTAGCTGAATGGAACCACAGAATAAATTATCTTTAGCATAGCAATTACAGTTTCTCCCAGACTATGTGTATTATGAACAACCTATATTTGTGTGGTCAACAACCCTGCCTCATGAACATCCCTGTAATTAATTTGAAATAACAAAAAACAGGGGTAAATAAGTGTAATGTTATTTTTGCTCCCTTTAACAGAGCGTTTGGCTCCTTAGCTATATACAGACAGCTGATTCACCATTCAACTGATGAAGCAGAAGTCTCCAGCCAGGAAAGAAGGACTCAAGTGTGCCGGGGATGAAGGTGGCAGCAAGAAGTTCCTAAAGTGATAAAAACCAAACCGATTATGGTTTGTGAAACCAATAAACAGCAGAGTAGCTACTGCTTAACAGACTAAAGTGGGTTTGTTTTTTCCCATCCCCTTAATAGCGACCACAGCTACTTTATTCTCTAGCAGTCCTGTCCAGTTCTCTTTCTTTTGCAATACCCTCCCCGTCATAAGCCTCTAACCCACAATTCTTTCAACCTTTGCAAAAGATATTGGCTGTCTTCCAACCCAGAGCTTTCTAATGTAGTATGCAGAGCATTGCTTTACGAACAGAAGTTTGGGATCTTCATAAATTCCTGTTCTGGCTCAGCAAGATGGAGGGGAGCCAGAATTCTCTGTGGTTCCCTTTACGAGAGCGTCTCCATCTTTGCTCATAACATGCTCAAGCAGCAGAGACTGATCAACACCTTTATTCAGGAAATCTAGGAAGCCTCACACTCCTAAAGCTGGAGAGAAGGGGTATGCCAACTTCCCTCAACTGAGGGTTTCTTCCACCTTCATTGGAGGGGCTTTAAGCAACTCACTAAGCAACAGCACATTCTTAGGCCCTGGAGG
>WAAD01005926.1:1133-18642 GCA_013389945.1 Fregata magnificens
CATCATGCACATGTATTCACTTGCATCAGCTCCATAGGGCACGCTCATGCACAGCTTGACACAGCTTGATACAAGCATCAGTGCAGTATTTCTGTCTCAGCTGTGGTCTGCTCAGGTGTCTTTGCATCAGCACTACTAGCAAAACCACACCTATGAGTGGGAGTAGCATCAGCTTGGGTAATCCTCATCTGTAATATAGTTACATGCCTTTTGACAACCCTGCAATAAAAGTATTCAGCGATCCAAACTCCAGTAAAATGGCTGGATAAAAAACGGGGAAAATATAGAATATTAAACATTATATGGCTTTCTGTCTTTAGCCATCATGTAATTTTTTTAAAAAAATAATTCAATGAGCGAAGCTTACATAGTTGTCCACAAACAGCCAGATTAAAATTTTGTTTAAAACAACTGTTCCTAATTACTGATACTATAATTAAAATCAACTTTGCTATGTGTCTCTGTTATAAAACGCGATACTAGACTACTAAGGGAATATTTGTCTTGAATCATTACTGTTTGAGGCAAGACATTCTACTCGGTAAGCAACACCTTGTAATTTCTTGTAATATTAAAAGTATATGTCCATGTGTTTAGACAACTTTCAACTTCAGTGGACAACATGGGGCATAGACAAGATTTAGACACGGTGCAGTGACAAGTAGCTATACTTGACTCAGCACTGACGTTTTTTTCTTGATTTCTCGTAGGAAATATTTCTGTTTTCTTACAGCTCTGCTGTAAAATTTATGATGTCATGAAGCATTAGGATATTGCTCAAATGAAGGACAATTATATACTTGTCATTATCTAGAAACTACCTTTTAAAGCACCATGAGCATCAATTTAATAGTATAAGTGCAATAAGATTTGAAATACGCTTGTATTCATTTCTTAACCATCAGGGTTTTTAGATTAATCAGCAGACAAATGTATTCTATAATTATTAAGCCTACGAACAGATGGCCATTGACAGTGTTAGTGAGGCTTGTCATTTCCTAGAAACAAATGCTGGCATATTTTGCATATTTGCTGGACATGCCCCAAAATTTGGGTAAAGGCTCTTTAAAATAATTATTTGTAAAATACATGTTCAAAAAATTAATGTATTGAACTCTCATCTTCCTTTTCTCCAGTCCCTAAATTTGATACGTGCTTTTGCTTCTCCAGACCCACACCGGTAATTCGCTGGATTAAAGAGGGTGGGGAACTGCCAGCCAACAGAACATTTTTTGAAAACTTTAAGAAAACTCTCAAGATTATAGATGTTTCTGAAGCTGACTCTGGGAACTACAAATGTATAGCAAGAAATATATTAGGTTCTGCTCATCATGTCATATCAGTAACTGTGAAAGGTAATACTAAAATAATGCTTAATGTAATATTGTCAGTGTCCAGAATGCAAGACTGAAGTAAGCTTTCTAGGATAAAATATAGCTGAAGGGATGAATGTTAATGGTAAGGAAAAAAAAAAAACCCTGAGGAAATGATCATTAAACTGACTGAATTCTACCACTGGAAGGACTTTACTCTCTCTAATGTCTTTTTTTTTGTTTGTTTTAATATGTCATTTTATAAAGAAGCAGGCTAAATTGAGACTGTACTGTAACAGTAGTAAAATAATTTCTTAGCTTGTACCAGTGCTACATTTATTTTAGATCATTTGATTAGCTATAATTAGGCTGCTTCTTTCCCTTTTTTTGTGTCTCCCTCCCCATCTCTCTTCTTCATCTCCTCCTTATTTTCTCCATCTTTTCTGCTCTCCATTCATAAAGCCCAGATTCTTTGTCTTCTCTATTTTACTATTTGTCTTATGGTCTTATATTCTTCTTCCTTTTTCTCTCTTAATTGTCATTTCTGGTTTTCTATCTTCTTCATGTTGTTTACGCAAGATGGTGTCCTACTAGTTCTAAAGATACTTACAGTATGTTTGTCCAAATAGGAATTGTAAGTATGTTTTGAATACCATGAAACAAAAAACCTGGAATGACAGCTAATTAGTCATTGAAATAATCAACTGTAGTGCTTACTTTGCATGCTAAATAGCCATTTATTTTGTTGTAGACCAGCATCATTTTATGATCACATTCAACCTCCTTTTTAAGAGCAGAAGTTTAATTTTCTGTTTGCATCTGTCCATCAATCCAGAATCTGAAATTTAATTGCAAGATGTGATAACATACTCTATTTGTGGTTATTTATTATAAAGGAGGTGGAGACACAGATTAATATCTTTTGGTAAGGACAGTGTTCCAGCCATTTTGATCTCTGTGTGTTTTTAGCTGTCTCAGGTAAACATCTGGCCCCACTGCAATCACCCAATGAATTCAGTTAGACGGAGGATTTTGCCATTTCTAAATTTCACCCTTGACATGAAATATTTTATGTAATCAAACCTAAATTCATTTCTAACAGCCTAACTACTGTGAGCATGGATATCTCTGAAATTAATCAAAAGACCACTCCAGTCTCTGCAGATGCCATACTCAGATAAATTTTGCTTTCTCTAGGAAAGGCAAATTAGTTTCAAAGCAGGCAACTCTAAAGGAAACAAAGAACCTCTTGTTGCTTATCTCAGAATTTTAATGCAACGGGTAGGCAATAGCTCAGTTTAACCAAATTATAATCTACAAGTTAATCACTGAGTATCCCAGATATTAAAAAAAATTGCCAGTGTAAGTCTATATCTATACATACCTTGTTTGTTTGAATTATCTTCCGGTTACCATGACTGTGCCTTATGATTTTCTGCACATAATTTTGGAAAACAATTGCCTGTTTCTCTTCCTAACCCCAGCTGCCCCATACTGGATAACAGCACCCAGAAACTTGGTCTTGTCTCCTGGAGAAGATGGAACGTTGATCTGCAGAGCTAATGGCAACCCAAAGCCTAATATAAGCTGGTTAGCAAATGGCGTTCCTATAGCAAGTAAGTTTCTTAATTACCTTACTGAAGGATGAGTAAGGGAATATGAGGAATATCAGGGTGTTTTTTTCAAATATAAATGAAGAGCATGTATTTGAGTAGTTTTTGCCTGACAGGTAATGCTAAATTATAAATGAGGTGATAAAAGTACTGCGGTTCATAAAAGTGGGACAACAAAATGTGCCTCTAATGTGCTTGAGAGCACTAAAATTTGTGACACTACTCCTGGTTATTCTGTCTGGTGTTGCTGGTAGCATCCTTGTGGAGATGGGGCTGTAGTAACAAAGCTGCGCCAAGCCCCTTTTACAGGAATATTGCTGGGGTGTAATTTTTACCGTTGTGTTGCCATGGCAGTTGTGTTTGCTAGATCTCTCCTTTGCCGCCCCACTGCAACACTAATTTTGTCTAGGAATCGTAAAGGTGACCTAAAAAGTCCTCACATCTGTGGATGTACAGAGCACTTTTGCAGGATTTGCAGCTTAGAGTGTGTTTCAGCCTTCTAGTCTTCAGCACTAAAAAGCAGCAGCAGCAGCAAAACTGACTGAGTGCGTCAGCAAGTGCCTGGCAAACAGCTTGTGCCAAGTAGGTGTCAAAGAAAAGGAACCCCTAAGGCAGTGAAACAGCTGTTTCTGTGTGCATGGGTAAGAAAAGCAACCCTGAATTGGTGATTGAGTCACTTAATTGTTGCAGTGTTACGACTGGCAATGCTGTATGACAGACACAAGATAGCTGCTATATATAGCACAACTTTACTTGGGAAGAACTTGCTGGAGGACACTGCAGTGTGGTGTCAGTTGGGTTTGCACTCGGCATAGCCTGTACCGTAAACTGATCCTTGGTTCTTCTACCTTTATCCTTCCTCTTTCACAAAACGATCTTATAAAAACAGACAGTCTACCACGTTGACTCGTGAGAGATAATGTGCTCTAAAATATTGGTCTGTGCTGACCTATTGAAAGTATGACAGTGTAACTTTCAGGAGATGTTTGAGTCTGTTGATGAAGTAAATGTACGGAGTTTGGGACATGGAGGAGGATTCTCTACAGTGAGAATCTAAGACAGCAACAGGTAAATGAGAACCCTCATTAGATATATTAAAAATATTTGGGATATCCCAAAGAGAGATTAAACAGAACTGGAGGGAAAAAGATGCAACTCTGGGGGGAGAAGTAAGGGTATATATTGAAACAAACATTTAGCAAAGAACCTGTTTCAGGAATTGTAATTAAATGTAAGTTGAGATCTCTAGCCTGAGATTTAAAATTAGAAGTTTCCATTGGTTAGATAAGTTATGTAAGCTGACATTAATCACCTCATCAAACGATGGTATTACAGGAAAACGTCAATTTTGTATATATTGTACGTAAATATATCATAATGCATGCCTTATAATCAAAGTTTGGTACCTGTCCTGCTCTTTCCTTCATGGGTTTTCAGTGGTGTCATCTTCCTTACTATTTTCTATATAGTTTCCATTAACTTTTTTTGGTTTGTTTTGAGGAGATTTTTATCCTGCTGTCCTGACAGTTTAACTCTTCTTTTCAGGCCTTCTGAGTAGTAAAATCTTTTTCACCTGGCTATGAGATTTGCCTTTGCTCGCACTGTTTCCTTGTCAAAACTGTAGGACATGCTGTTCAAATGACAAACAAGTGCAGTTTCCAGAAAACCAGTGATGTGTTCTGCATTCTTGCAGAATAGCAGTAAAACGTTAAGAAACAGAGAGTTTTCAGAAGCAGCTTCAGGATGCCACCTAATTTCCCAAATATGGGGCAACATATATTGGCTGGCTGGCCTTGAGGAATCAGTACACAGAGTCTTATTGAAGGGAACTCAGTAAAAATTAAGAGACTTTAATTAAATTACCCATTCAACCTCAGTAGGCAAAAAGAGAAAAGAACACAGGAAATAAATAACTGGGTAGCTCAGCCTTATGTTAAAGGTCACTTTCACTGCTGAGAAAAGCTGAAGTTTTATCCACCTTAAATATTTAAGTGCAAGTTGATTGGGTGCTGTAGTTACACTGAGTCCGTCAGGGCATCTAAGAAAGAGAAGCATCGTGGTCACAGAAAGTGCAGTTCTTAAGTTTCCTGTGATTTTTTATTATTCTGAGTTGTCTAAAGCTTGGAAACTACCAAGTACAGTATGCCTTTTTGTTCACTTGTTACTAAATTATGGAATTGAGCCCCTCTTCTGCCAGCTGAATGATTAGTAAATCACTGTAAAAGGAAACTAAAGCAGCTGTTTCAGCTTCAGGGTAGTGCTGAGAGAGCTACACCCATGGCAGGATTTCAAAGAAAAAGAGCTACATTTGAATTTCAAAGCCCTGCTGTCATCATATATCCCACAATGTGCCTCCTGTGGCCCAGTAATCTGTTTGCAATACTTTAATTTTCTATTGGAAAGCACAACTGGGAGATGCTTAATTCTTCCAGTTTTGTTTTTCCATAATAGAGTCAGACAAGGAAGGGGGAATGTTGGAGAAAGAACCATTCGTCCATATCTCAGTCAAAGGGTGAGGCTTAAATACTAAAAGGGAAAAGGGAAGAATAAAGAAAAATGTAGTATGTCTTAAGCACCTATGAAAAAAAAATTGCAATGGTGTACATTTTGTTCCAGATTATATTAATCAGAGTAAAAAGATATTTTTAAAGGAAGATTTAGCTTTCTTTGAAATAGTTTAATTAATTTTCTTCAACAATAACACTTAAAAGAGAAACTCCAGCATGTCTGAAAAGAAAGCTGCTTCAGACATGCTGGAATGATAAGGACCTAACGTCCTAATGTTTACTCACTGGAGTAGTTTGAACTCACATGCACAGTCCCGTTGAGGTCAATTAGAATTACTTTGGCAAGTAGCAACTGAAAGTTCAGGCCATGACTCTGCCTTGCCTTGTGCTTCAATTAACACTCAAGATCTGCATTATTTATACCGCTGCATAATCCGTTGTGTTTTATTGCTTAGATATTCAGCATGGTTTTACAAAAGGGAAACCATGCATAAAGTATCTCAACTTTTAAGAAAGTAACAACCCAGATTAATTGGGAAGGGGAAGCACTTTCATAATTGGACTACAGAAAGGCATTGCAAATACTGCACAAAAGACTAATTTATTGGTTCAGTGGTTTATAGTTCATGATGAGCTATTAAATATTAAATACACTCAGGTTTATACAAAGTAGTGCACTGAAAGGCGCTGTTTATCTTCTTTCAACATGTTCTTCACTTGTTTATATCACATTTCACATTGAATCTTAGGTTTTAGTTAGTCTCCATTAGTAATCACATTGAATTTAAGGGAGAAACATTAGCCCTTAGATTTCCTTCGTGAAAGGCCTTGATAATCCCTGGCTCAGAGGTTCGTCATCCATCATGTTCTCTGTGAGTACACGCACAAGCTGTTTACCACAGCCATGGGAGGGTGGGGAGAAATCTGCTGGTCTCTGATGCCCCACGGAGTGCAGTCTCGGAGAGGAGAGGACTGCCAGGGCAGACACTTATCCACTGCTTCTGCTGTCATTGTGTTGGAACTGTGCATCTGACCTAGGAACTGCAGCAGATATGAAAACCTTTGATAATCAGGTTTTTTTGTTCTGCACAAGATAGTCAAAGGATGGTCGTGGCTAGTACAGGTAATAACCCTCTGTCCCTTTGGAGGTAATAGTACTGTCAGAAACTTGGAAACAAGGATTTTCAGTGATCACAGGAAAATATTTTGCTGAGGAGCAAGTGAGATTGGTAAGAAAAGGAAAAGGGCATCTTCTTCCATGTCTCATCTCTTCCAGAATGAAGTCTTTGTCAGTTCACTGTGAGGGGTAGAGTAAGGCAAAACTGGATTACTTGTTTCTTGTTTGTCTTGCTTAAGTTCAGTCTTGATTTGACCCTATAGGTTCTCAAGTGTCTGATGCACTATACTGCCGCCCTTGCTATTTCACTACCAGTTTTGTGTTCAACTCCAAAAGCATAGCTTCCAGCCCCGCGCCCCCCCCCCCCCCCCCCCCCCCCCNATGAGAGATGTGAGAGAACAGGTCTGTCTTGCATAATAGCGCCTGATTTAGACTTTCAAATGTTGTGGGGAAAGTCAGCTACAGCCAGAGAAATGTTAACTCAATGCTCATTCATAGACCATATCGTTTATGACCTACAGAAAACCAGGAGGTCCCTCCATAAGGGACATATTTTCTTATCAAGTCACCTCGATGACTACACACTGGATGCTCCTCCCAGTTTTCTTGGCTGGTTGATTGATAATGTTAAGTCCTGGTTCTATCACGTTCTCCTGTTGTCGTAGCTAATCTATCTCAAAACAGATGTCCAAAATTAGACAAATAATTCTTAAAAAATCCCATTTCAGTCATTCAACTGTAGTTAGTTTTAACCACAGAAAAACTTTTCTAGTTTTGAAAACGGTTACTGTATTCATAAATTACTCATGAGTTTTTGGAAGAATAAGCAGGTCAAGATGAGTGGAGATTGGAAGATATGGAAGATAGGGTACTTCTAGCAAGAGCTACTATAATACAAATGATCCTGTGATCCTGTCAGAAGACAAAAAGCATACATGAGCATCACTATACAAGGACCATATGTTTCTACATTCATACCAGAAAACCTAACCTTCTGTCTTTGCTTTCTTCATATATTTCCACAATAACAGGGTCTTCAAAGCTATCTCTGAAGTTAGAGTTGTTGAAAATCATGGCTTAAGAGTCAGTACTAATCTCATGCTTCCATTTACATTCACTACTGTTTGTGCATAAACTTAAGGACAGAATTATAGTAGTAGTAGAACTACAACAACAAATGTTCAGTATAAAAATCTAAATCAAATAATTGTCTCAGCTTCTCTGAGAAACTAATATTCTGCTATTGATGCAAAATGACAGCTCAGCTTTACTAAAGAAATGAGTGACTAGGCACTGTAACACTTAAACAACAGACTTTGTGTTATTACATTCATTTTCCAACAGTCATATACAGTCACTGTGAATGCATAGCAGGAGCCATTACTTTTGATTCATAACTTTGATTTGCTAAAGAAGATGCAGGCATCTAAAGACAGTGATGAATATTTCTGCTCTTTTCTAAAGAGAAATTATTCTCTGCTTTCACTATGTTTTTCTGTGACATTTTGCTGATCTAGGTAGGATTAGCTCTTAGACATGCCAAAGATGTATGTGTTCTCCATGATACAGGGAAAAGCAGTCAAGGCATTTTGTCCCTTTCTTTTCCAGTTTGTTTTCAGCCAGAGGGAATCTCTAGTGCAGCATCTGAGGATGACATAAGCATTTTCACTATAGGAGAAACAGTTAGTACTCACATATACTACAAACTATGATTGTAATCCACAGCATGCTTCTGGAAAAAAATATGTACTACCTTAGGTTACATCATCCTTCCCAGGCAACAAAAACCACCCTAGTTCAGTACCCTCTGGGACCCAGAGTCTAGGTTAGTAGAGCTGAGAACTTCTGATGTCAGCTGGATCTCATACTCACTTTCTTGTATTTCAGAATGTGGTAACAATATAAGGAACTCTGATTTCAGGAATGATGATTTTCACATTATTAGCTTTTTTAAACAATAGCAAATTACAGAATCACAATCAAAGGTATATACCTCCTTCCCAGTGAATTATTTTCAATCTACATGGTTTGTTAGGTTATTTTAAAACCACAGTATCACAGCATAGCTGAGGGTGAAAGGAACATCTAGTCCAACCTGTCTGCTTGAAGTAGGGTATTACCTGCATCTGTTTGGTCAGGACTGTGTCCAGACAGATTTTGATTATCTCCAAGGACAGAGACTCCATCACCTCCTTGGGCATCCTGTTTCAGCGTCTGACCACCCTCACAATAAAAACTTTCCTTTTATGTTTAAGTTAAAAAACAATCCAAGCAATGGATTTTTTTTTCCCCAGTTTTACACAGAGCATAAAGATCTGAGCTAAAGATTTTAAAGTCGGTAGACCAATTTCATGTCTTAATAATTTTCTGCCCAAAATACATATCTCTCTTACAGATCAGGCTGAAGTTTGTATCATTTATTTGGACTGCTAACATTATATTATATACTGCATCATCAGTTGACAGTTGTTCTGTTCTTCATTGTGCTTAGCTTCCTGAATTTGCATAAGTGCACATTGACCAGCAATTAAAATTGATCAGGAAAATGAAATACTTCAATGGAAAAGGGTAAAACATCTCAACAAAATCTGAATTTTTTTCCGTCCAGTTTTAAGAATAATAACTGCTTTTAACTGCTTCTGTTCAGAGAGCACATTTCATTCTGTCTTTTTTCCCAGGAAAAAAGTAATAGTGGTGCCATAGTGATTATTTAAACATACTAACAAAAGTAATTGCTTGGGCTGTCTGAAATTTATGAAACAGATGGAAGCATGCATTCAGATCATAGAATCATTAAGGTTGGAAAAGACCTCTAAGATCATCAAGTCCAACCATCAACTAACACCACCATGACTCCTAAACTAGGCCCTGGAGTGCCATGTCTACACCTTTTTTGAACGCCTCCAGGGTAGACGACTCTACCACCTCTCTGGGGAGCCTGTTCCAATGCCTAACCACTCTTTCAGTAAAGAAATTCTTCCTAATGTCCAATCTAAACCTCCCCTGACACAACTTGAAGACGGAGGCAGATGAGCAGAAGATATTCAGGGTGCTGACGACTAACTATGACAAAAGTATCTGATGGAGGCTATACCTTCTCTGTACAGGAATATGCTGTATGTGGCTATAGAGTTAAGAAAGTGATGGAAGAATTAGATGAAACCAGGCAATCAGGTCTTTGTCCAGAAAGGACAAAAACACATTCATAAGCTGAGACTCGATGTTACCAGGAGTAAATGTTGGCTGTTACAGGGTACACATTCAATTGTCTGTTACAGCAGCAGAACTCCTATAGCAAATTCTCATAATTCATTATCCCAATTGTATAAAACTTTTTTAAGTATTATGTAATTCTTTGCTATTTTGACTATCGATGCCAAATTCAGATTTGTCAAACGTGTCAAACGCATTTTCTCCTTTTCGTGCAGCTATCCTGTAATGTGACCAGAATTGTAAAGGCAAACAAGCAGTGCTTGAGTGGCCCTGCCATCACTCTCTTTCCCCAGAAAGAGAAAAAAAAGGACATGGAAAGGGCGGAAGTACTGCATGCCTTCTTTGCCTCAGTCTTTACTAGCAAGACTGGCCTTCAGGAATCCCAGGTCCCAGAGACCAGGGGGAAAGGCTGGAACAAGATGTACCCTTGGTGGAAGAGGATCAGGTCAGGGAATACTTAAGCAAACTGGACATATGTAAGTCCGTGGGCCCTGATGGGATGCACCCACAAGTGCTGAGGGAGCTGGCAGATGTCATTGCAAGGCCACTCTCTATAATCTTTGATTCATCATGGTAACTGGGAGAAGTGCCTGAAGACTGGGGGAAAGCAAATGTTACTCCTATCTTCAAGAAGAGCAAGAAGGAGAACCCAGGGAACTGCCTCACCTTGATGCCTGGGAAGGTGATGGAGCAGCTAATTCTGGAAACCATTTCCAGGCACATTAAGGACAAGAAAACCATCAGGAGTAGTTAGCATGGCTTCACCAAGGGGAAGTCATGCTTGACCAACTTGATACATTTCTGTGATGAAATGACTGGCCTGGTAGATGAGGGGAAGAGTAGAGGATATTGTCTACCTGGACTTCAGTGAGGCCTTTGACACTGTCTCCCATAAGATCCTCGTAGACAAGCTGTGGATGTATGGGCTGGATAAGCAGACAGTGAGGTGGATAGAAAAATGGCTGAATGGCCAGGCCCAGAGAGTTGTGATCAGTGGCATGAAGTCTAGTTGGAGGCCAGTAACTAGCAGTGTACCCCAGGGGTCAGTCCTGTTTAACATCTCCGTTAATGACCTGGATGATGCGTCATAGTGTACCCTCAGCGAGTTTGCTGATGACACAAAACTGGGAGGAGTGGCTGGTACACCAGAGGGTTATGCTACCATCCAGAGGCAACTCGACAGGCTGAAGAAATGGGCTGATAAGAACGCTGAGAAGTTCAACAAGAAGTGCGAAGTCCTGCACTGGGGGAGGAACAACCCCATGCACCAGTATATGCTGGGGGCCACCCAGCTGGAAAGTAGCTTAGCAGAAAAGGTCTTGGGCGTCCTGGTGGACACCAAGTTGGCCATGACCCAGCAATGTGCCCTTGTGGCAGAGAGGCTAATGTTATCCTGGGCTACATTAGACAAAAGTATTGCCGGCAGATCGAGGGAAGTGATCCTTCCCCCATCTGGACACAGTCCTGGGCAGGTGGCTCTAGGTGGCCCTGTTTGAGCAGGGGGTTTGACCAGAGGACCTCCAGAGGTCCCTTCCAGCCTCAACCATTCTGTGTGTTTGAGTGCAGCAGTGCGTGCTTAAGATGATTAAAGTTGCTGGATGATACAGCATCTAACTTCTAGGCCCTGGCCCTGCAAAACACAGTGTAGTACATAGGCAAAGATGTGTAGGTTCTGTTGGTGTTGTGTGGGAGGATGAGGTATGTCAGAAGACAGACTGTTGAATAGACGCCAGTCTCAACAGGGAGCTTTCTAAAATTGATGCCCTTCAGCATGCAAGTGGCTAGGCGAGTCAAAAGGAAGCACTGACTAACCTGACACTTTCCTCAGTTTGTTATTTTTTTCCTCTTGGGACCCACAGCTTGAAGCCTTTTTCTGAGAGCAGGTACCTACCTCCTTTCCTTCAAATAACTGAAGAGGGATATCTCTTTTTTTCCTTAAATACAACAGTGGGAAGAGAAGATGCTGCCCTTCTTATATGATAGTTTCATGGTTAGATCATTCTTTTAAGATCAGTTCTTTCTTCAGTCATCCTCCTTCAGAGGATTGAACTAATGGCTTCCATCTCTCTGAAGGGGCCCTACCATCAGTCTGTAAGGTAGTATGTGTGGGAGTGTGTGTGAGGGGGCGAGTATGTGCACCCATTAAAGCTCTGTCTGTGTGCAGAAAATGCTGCAGGATTCAGAGGGCATGAGTGGAGGGAAGCCCAGAGCCCGGGGCAGGAAGTAGCCATAATTGGAATGGCCGTGGGCTGATCTCCTACCTCCTAGGAGGGTGGTTGTGCATATTTTCCATTTAACAGTGATTTGTATGCAGAAACAGACCACTTCTCACAGCTGACTGGCCTGCCTGCTGGGCTACTCACCTGCTCCATCTATTTTCAGCCCATGAATCTTTTAATGAAAATGGCATTTACATAGAATAGGAAGCAGTGTGGAACATGGAACACAATAGGAAGTAAAGCAAAAGAGGAGAAAAATAAGTGCCAGCAATCCAGAAGCCCAGAGAACAAGCATTTAAAATTCCAGTAGTACCCTTTTATTCCTTTCCAAAATTTTTGAATTTGTGATATTGATTTGAACTCAGATTGATGGAAGATAAGAGTTAAAAATGGAGTTGAAAACTGTTCTTGAGGCATCTGTTTGGAAATTGGTTTAATTACTTTACATGCAAAATGGCCTAAGAGTTCACCTCAGATGGAAATACCCTTAAGCAGGAGCACAGAACTGTGTTCCTCTTGATCTGTCCCCTTTTGTTCTTCTCTCTTAGAGAATTCAGTAACAGATACTTCATTAGATTTGAGAAAATGTAGGAGAAATTTCTCCTTTTTCTTTACAGATGAGTACTGAGATATTGTCTGAATCAAAAGGCTTTGCAGCTTAAAAAAATTGATGTTGATTTAGTTAATTGATCTTTTCTATGAATCCAAAGAAATGAGAAAGGATTTTATATGAAAATGTCTTCCACAAATATACTTATTTTCTCAAGTTCCAATAATATATTAGGGTGTCAATATTGATGATGCATTTATTTATGCATATATGCATTTGTTTTTAATATTTATATATAAATAATGTCACCATTACGTTTCAATATTAATAGTACATTGATGTGTTTTGATTTAATATTTACTTAAAATACTAAACTATAGTTTGTACATTTTTCTCTGTTATATCTCTCTAACTCCATCCAGTTGTATCATAACTGACAGCTATTATTCTTCAGTAATATCTCAGAATTTTATTTTCAGTTATAGTCTCGATTATTCTGGGATGCAAGAGCTGTTTGACAGAACAGTTGAGGAAATGGCATTGTATAATTCTTAAAAAAGGGAAAGAGTGCCACCTACTGAATTAATATCACTGCTCTTGTGAAGACTTGATTTTGTGTGAAAGAATTACTTATGTTTACTCTGAGATAGCTTTCAACTCAGTAAGGCTATTTTTATATTTGAATCATTATTTATGGTTTAACAACTGATTTGAAAAGCTGAAACCTTTAAGTCACAGCAGATTATGAAGTTCCAATGTCATTCTAACAGAATTTTCTTTTGACACTCAGAAATATTTCATTATTGTTTCTGGATATTTTCTGTATTTGTCTGAATCTTGTCATATCAGTATTTTTCCTCTGTAATGCATGCAAAATATGATCTCAGCTTCAATTCTGTGAAAAACAAACAACAACAAAAAGCCCTCAAAAAATGGGAACTCTACCATCCAGAGTTAAATATTTGTAGAATTGGAAGAACTTCCTTAATCATAGTGAAATTCACATCTTAACCAGTGAACAGTCACCCAGGAAAAAAGAAGAAAGGTCATACTGGTCTTCGAAATTCTTTCTTCTTTTCATAAGTATGAAACATATCATCCAACAGCAGTTTAGGAAAAACAAATTTTTTTTTCTTTACACCAACAGTTGCCCCAGAAGATCCTAGCAGAAAGGTAGATGGTGATACCATTATTTTCTCACATGTGCAAGAAAGGTCAAGTGCTGTCTATCAGTGCAATGCTTCTAATGAATATGGATACTTGCTAGCAAACGCATTTGTGAATGTTCTGGGTAAGAAACAGATTTTATATTTTTCAGTTTTCTTGCGTATTCAGTTATCTGCTGCTACTACACAGTTTGCATGCTCAAGCCTTGCTTGAGGTCTTCAGTGGGAATGGACGTATTTCCTGAGCCCTGTAAAAGGCAAGGGTATACATACCTTGGTTTTTGTAGGATATTCCTGAATTTCACTTTCACTGTTCCTAAGTAAGAAGGACAGTTGTGAAAGCTGGGGAAAACTTGGAAGAAATTTCATCTCTTTTATTTGTTTATGTAAATCAAGTAAACGGAAGCATAACAAATAAGGCAGGAATTAATATTCCTTAAGTTAGTATATTTCAGTACACTTTAATTGATTGCGGATGTTTTGGATCAGTTAAATAGATGATCTCTAAATTGCTATTGCAAGGGAACATGATTATGCATTTGTCTTGAAGGCCTCCCAAGAATGTGTTTCTAGTTTCGAGATATTGTGACCTAATTCTTCTTGGTGAATTTAACAAAGCTAGTAGCAAAATCCTAGGCAGAATGGCCTCTAAAGACTTTCCTGCATGAACTGCCAGATCTTTTGATTGAGACACACTGTCTTTTAAATGAAAAAACTCACTTTGGTTCCATGGTTCCTTTAAAAAATGTAGGTGTTTCACCAAAAATACATCTTTGCTTCTTTCTGCCTGCAGGTTTGTTTGGAATTATGTAGTTCAGTCTGTTCCCAGGAGTTTCTCCTCTTGAAGTATATTCTGATTTAAATTTTCCAAATGAAATCGTTGCCCTTGGTGCCCATCCCTATTATGTGTAAACGGAAAGAAGCATTTGTTTATCACAAGATAATTCTCCTACATTAATGTTTCCTCAGGCTACTGGCAGTAGAACGTATTTGGACCTAGACTGAGACCAGAAATCACTTCAGAGAAGGATGTTAACATATATTTCTTTAGGCCATTCTTGATGTCTTAGTATTTTGTATTTGCATCTTTGTGTCTATATCCAGATATCTTTGTCTTTTCAGCTGAGCCACCAAGAATTCTAACTCCTGCTAATAAACTGTATCAAGTCATCGCAGATAGTCCTGCATTGCTAGACTGTGCTTATTTTGGTTCACCTAAGCCTGAAATTGAATGGTAAGGTATAGTTGTTGTGCTTAAGTTATGTAAAAGAGAGCCAGTTATATCTATGGAAACAAACATTTAAGGCTTTAAAGCTATTTTTACTCTATTTACAATTTCAAAACAGTTTATTTTTAAATATATGCTGATTACAATACGCTAATACAATATTACATGTACTTAACGTAACAACAATGAAGTTATCCCTACTGTCAAGTTTAAATTTCATGATGTGATTCTGTTTCTATTTTCTAATGTGGCAGTTCCAAGTTTGCATTTTCTGATAATAAAATACAACAGAATTTAACTATGATGTTGGATAATGATATTACTTTTTATATAAAGGTTTAAGGGAGTAAAAGGTAGCATCTTGCGTGGAAATGAATACGTTTTCCATGATAATGGAACCTTGGAAATTCCGGTGGCTCAAAAGGATAGTACTGGTACATACACATGTGTAGCAAGGAATGAATTAGGAAAGATACAAAATGAGGTGCAATTGGAAGTTAAAGGTAAGAAATTAATCACTCTTTCATCACAGGTTAGTATAGAATTTCAGACTTTCTAAATATCTAATAGTAATTTTAAATTTCAGATCCAACAATGATAATTAAACAGCCAGAATACAAAGTGATTCAGAGATATGGCCAAGTTTCATTTGAGTGTATAATAAAACATGATTCTACCTTATTACCAACAATTATATGGTTGAAGGACAATGACGAACTGCCAGATGATGAAAGGTATGGACAAAATAATTTTCCTATTTTTAATTTTCTAGTTTCTTTTGTCTGCTCCTTTTCCTGATCTTTGAAAGGAACATATTGACCTATTGACATTTTCCAAAGACAACTGATAAATATCATCACTATCCCATATTTGGTCACTACAGGACTCACCTAGTGTGGTGAAAATGTTAAGGTAGAATTCAAAATAAAATGAGATGTAAAAATTTTTAATTGTGCACATTGGCCATGTATATCAATTGTAAGGAGAAGATAATTGGCATAAGGAGCCAAAGGGATAATGGAAGACTATTTTCATAGAATCATAGAATGCTTTGGGTTGGAAGGGACCTTTAGAGGTCACCTAGTCCAACCCCCCTGCAGTGTGCAGGGACACCTTTAACTAGATCAGCTTGCTCAGAGTCCCATCCAACCTGTCCTTGAATGTTTCTAGGGATGGGGCCTCCACTACCTCTCTGGGCAACCCGTTCCAGCGCTTCACCACCCTCATTGTAAAAAATTTCTTCCTTATATCCAGTCTAAATCTACCCTCCTTTAGTTTAAAACCATTACCCCTTGTCCTGTCAAAACAGGCATTGCTAAAAAGATTGTCCCATCTTTCCTATAGTCCCCCTTTGAGTACTGAAAGGCTGCAATAAGGTCTTCCCGCAGCCTTCTCTTCTCCAGGCTGAACAACCCCAACTCTCTCAGCCTGTCCTCGTAGGAGAGGTGCTCCAGCCCTCGGATCATTTTTGTGGCCCTCCTCTGGACCCACTCCAACAGTTCCATGTCCTTGTGTTGAGGGCTCCAGAGCTGGATGCAGTACTCCAGGTAAGGTCTCACCAGAGCAGAGCAAAGCGGCAGAATAACCTCCCTCGACCTGCTGGCCACACTTCTTTTGATGCAGCCCAGGATATGGTTGGCCTTCTGGGCTGTGAGCACACATTGTTGGCTCATGTTCAGCTTTTCATCCACCGGTACCCCCAAGTCCTTCTCTGCAGGGCTGCTCTCAGCCCCTTCATCCCCCAGCCTGTATTGATATTGGGGTTGCCCCAACCCAGGTGCAGGACCTTGCACTTCGCCGTGTTGAACCTCATGAGGTTCACATAGGCCCACCTCTCCAGCTTGTCCAGGTCCCTCTGGATGGCATCCCGTCCTTCTGGTGTGTCAGCTGCACCACAAAGCTTGGTGTCATCTGCAAACTTGCTGAGGGTGTGCACAATCTCGCTGTCTATGTCGCTGATGAAAATATTAAACAGCACTGGTCCCAGTATGGACCCCTGAGGGACACCACTTGTCACTGGTCTCCATTTGGACATCCAGCCATTGACCACTACCCTCTGGATGCGACCATCCAACCAATTCCTTATCCACCGAACAGTTCACCCATCAAATCCGTATCTCCTCAATTTAGAGAGAATTTAGAGAGCAGGATGTTGTGGGGGACCGTGTCGTTCATGAAAGGCAGGTCCTGCCTGACCAACCTGATCTCTTTCTATGACCAGGTGACCCGCCTAGTAGATGAGGGCAAGGCTGTGGATGTTGTCTACCTGGACTTTAGTAAGGCCTTCGACACTGTCTCCCACGGCATTCTCCTGGAGAAGTTGGCAGCTCACGGCTTGGATGGGCGTACTCTTCGCTGGGTAAAAAACTGGCTGGATGGCCAAGCCCAGAGAGTGGTGGTGAATGGAGTTAAATCCAGTTGGCGGCCAGTCACGAGTGGTGTTCCCCAGGGCTCAGTTCTGGGGCCGGTTTTGTTCAATATCTTCATCAAAGATCTGGATGAGGGGATTGAGTGCACCCTCAGCAAGTTTGCAGATGACACCAAGCTGGGTGGGAGTGTCGATCTGCTCGAGGGAAGGAAGGC
>WAAD01005928.1:0-40289 GCA_013389945.1 Fregata magnificens
CCAATGATTCTATGATTCTATGATTCTATGAACATTGGTAACCAAGGTCTCCATTCTAAGCTTTACCCAAAGTAAGTTCCTGCACTCCAGCTTTGCAAAATATAACAGTTAGGGGATAGGCTGGTAATTAGATATTCACTGAGGGCAGCATTCTCTAATGCTCATGGACATTGCTGCAAAGTCCCTATTGATTTCAGTAGGTCCTGTATTATGAATGAACTGTACTTCCTTGAAAATTCCTTTCATGTTGTCTGAGCTGTTGGCTCTATCTTCGAGCTCTGGTTTTCCAGTCAGCTAGTGTCTTTGGCCTCTCTGGCCATAAATTGGATTCAGTACCAGAATTTTTGTTTGGAATTCCTTCTATCCAGGCTGAATAGCTTTGATGTACTGCTGGTTGAGCAATTTTTCATAGACTGGAAAGTCTATTTAACAAATTTCGCTACTTTCCGATTGTAATGACTCAAGCCTGTATAATATATAGGCATCAGCATTTCACTACTTTGCTTCACAGATGAATGTACGTATTCAACTGCACAACTTCTCTTCCCGTTCTAAGGATTCTCTTTAACTGACATGCAGCTTATGTAGGTAAGAGTGATGTTTCTTAGCAGCTGTATCTCTTTTTAAGGATCATCATGGTAGTCTTCCTCTCAAAGTCCAAGGGAAAAGACCTGCCTTAGCTGTAGAAAGTGCTAAACAATAGCAACATAAGAAGGAACAAATAGTAAAAATGTGCAGCCTGACTTAGTTCTCTTTTCACACACATTGTTTGTGCTATGATACATTTTAAAGAGGAAAGTTAGTTAAAAAGGAGAACTTGTGCTTTTGATTTCTCTGCATTGAGGGGAAGTATAACTTCTAAGTAAATATGATGCTGCCGAAAGTCTACAGCTGATTTTGAAATCCAAATAATCTTAGTAAAACCTTAGCAATTCATTTCCCTGGTTTTCCTAGGGACAGTGAAGCAGCTGAAAGTGTTCTAATGTAGGCCAGGTTACGTCCTTCAGTACCTGGCATCTGTGTATGTCGTGAGCCTTAGTAGATTTTATCTAGTGTCAAGATAGTAAGAAAATGTTTTTATTTATACATATGCAAAAACAAAAGCAGAAATAGAAATCACATTTAATTATTTTCTCAAAATTGCAAATTAGGACTAGCAGCACTAGAACTTGAATCAAGTTTTCAAAGCTTAAGCCACTGTAGTCCCCTTTCCCTTATTTTGGCCTTAGCTACAAGATAATCAGTGTTGAGGTCAAAGGCAGAGTACTTCTAGCACATTATTGCTTGGTATGTTTGCCTATAGCCCCGCAAAAGCTGGGGACAGCTGTATAGAAACCGTGTTTCCTCCCAGATGATGATCTTGCAGATCTTTTTGGAAAACTCAGGAATCCTTAAAACATGGGGGAAGAGTAGAACAGGAATCAACTTGAAATCTTTATATCTTAACACCTATGCAAAGGCAATCCCACTTTTGATCTGTCTCAAATGTAGACATAATAGAAGAAACAATATTGTAGTTGGGTTGAAAAGCCTATAATCTCCTATTCATGGTGAACTTTGCCTGGGCACATTTGCAGGTGGAAATTGCTTAAGGTGTGAAACACTTGCAGAAAAACTGCTTTTCTCACGCTTAAGTGGCAATCATGATGATGTATCACAAGGTATTTGCTCACTTGCTTGTCTGCTTCTGGAGGGAACTGTCCTATGGAGGGGAGTTATTTGCCCACAAAAAGAAATCTACCATTCCCACATCATTATATCCCCTCACAGTCAAACACACTTATGCCCTGGAGCACTGAACAAGGCTTTCTATATCTGGCTTTTGCAGAGCTACGGTGCAGCAGGTCAATGAGTTGCAGAGACTGGCTGAGGATTACAGCTTAAATTGAGTTTCTTCTTTTAATACACAGCTTCTCATGTGGCTTGAACTCTCCACCTCCCATCAAGAAGGAGACTTCTTAGTCATGAGAACTGCTGCCTAGAGGGGCCTTGAATGTGACTGATGATGCTGAGAAAGGTTTCTGAAAACCTCCCTGGCCAAATAATGGAGACAATACTGTTTTTTAAATCTGTTGAACCCATTCAAAAGCACACTGATTGCAGGAGAAGCTGAGATTGAGACCGTCTCTCTTCCCCAAGCTGTAGTAAACTCATTCAGATTTGCTGTGATAGCAAGCAGTTCCCAACTTTCTGCAAGGCAAACCCCTAGCTGCCTTCAGCATGTGTTCTGCTCCACAAGATGGTAAAGTACAAGTGGAGGCATCTTATTCAGTGCAGTTTTATGTTGATAAACCTAGGGGAAACAGTCCTTTTCATGTAATACCTCAGGAGCAATGCTACTCTGAATGAGTTGGAGCTTATTCCTACTCATACTTCAACAAAACTAACGTTGTCTCTGCTGTTTTGAATCAATGTAGGCAGCAACTTTAAAGGAAAATATATTTAACAGAGAAATTCTGAGTGAGATAAGAATATGCGTGAAAGATCCAAGGGATTTACTTTTCCATAAGGAAAATAAATTCATCTGCTTTTCTCAGTTGCCATTTATACAGTTACAGTAAAACTTGTTACCTACCTGCACTGCAAGTCAAAATCATGCTATTAGATAATGAAATAGCTTATTTTTCCAGTGTTTCGCATGCACTTCCTGATATTGAAGATAAACATGAATGTTCGGAAAAAGCAGCAAATTCTTGTTATTCTACAAAGATATTTTGGATCTTAACCAGAATTTGCAGTAGTGTACTTAAAAGTTTTATAAAGGTTTAGCAAGTTCTTCGCAGTGCATTTTTTCTTACCAGGTGGAATTATTGCTCCACTTTCAAATGTGTCCGACGGTGAAAAGAAATAATGGCAATATTCAAGGTAGTAAAACCTAGTAGCAAATAAAGAGAAAAATATTTAGATTCTATTGAATACTTATCCCATACTCAGCCTACAGTCTTGTTTAGGCAGCCATGTAGCAGACTGGATTTTAAAGATCACATCTGTAAGGTCCCAGACAGCCCTAGAAATTTTGCCCCAGTATTTATTTCAAGGCTGTAGGTTCTGCTATGACAATGAGGTATCTAAAAACAAAGTAGAAAAAAACTATAGTGTAAACTGAATTATTAGTAGTTGGTAACTGTTTATTTAGCCACTGCCATCTTTATAACGCTGTTGCTTCTATTCTAAAATACTGAAGTACTCTTCTCCAAACAGTAACAATGCCTAAACACAAGCCACTGAAAAACATTGTACAGATCATTAAGTAGAAAGTTTTAAATAGGCATAAGGAAAATAAGTCAGCATTAGGAAGTACTGGATAGAATCTGTTTAATTTTAGATATTCATTTTTATATATTTGACCCTCATAAAACACATTTTCATGATCAAAGATCTGGAAATGTAAAACATATTGCCTTTAAAAAGTTATATAGATGAGAAAATTAGTTTCATTTACAGTATTTTTTATATCTCAGCAAAATTGGTAGTTTACTTTGCATCTTTAACAAATTGTTAGCACACGTAGCTACTCTGAGTAAGAACCATGTTAATAGAATGTCATTAACCCAGCTCATAAATTGTATATCTTATTTTTGCTTACAACATGACTGATGTTCATATTTGGCTCAGAGGTGCTTATGTTGAACACATTAATGTTCTAGTAACTAATGATGTTCTTCCTTTTGATGTTGGCTTTGTAGATTTATTCTGTGTTGTGCAGGCAGTCACAAGATACAAGACTGGTTAATAATCTTTGCACTCTTAACAAGAAAAAAAATACTCTACTTGTAGATATACATTTTACTGATCTGATCAAGATAATTTGCCATGTTCCTTTTACTCTGCTCTTACTGAACACTTGG
This sequence comes from Fregata magnificens, assembly GCA_013389945.1. Lineage (NCBI taxonomy): Eukaryota > Metazoa > Chordata > Aves > Suliformes > Fregatidae > Fregata > Fregata magnificens. The sequence goes on from WAAD01005928.1 coordinate 3,849, forward strand.
GGTTTTTCATTTTTAAAGTTATCCAGTCTGAAGGCACCCATTCTTTATTTTACTCTCTGTTAGAAAATGTTCTTATGGCAAAGGTAAGACACTATTGATTGCATTTGGAAGTCTTTGAAGTGCCCTAATTAGACATTGCCTAGTCTTGAGCTCTACAACAGAAAAGCAAGAAATGGCTTAAGGTGGCAATATTAAAAAAGACTTCGTAATAGTTTTGAGCTGAATTGAGGGCTCAGGTTATAGTACGTTTGGAGCTGTATTTTAACAAGTGTTTGGTGGTATGGAAGATTTGCTACTTATTTAAACTGGGGACTTGAAAACTCTTCGGTTTAAGGAATTTAACTTAAAGTGTCTGCCCCTTGGAATATAAGTATGTTAAATTTGAATAAGAATATATGGTAGTCGTGCCCAACTTGTTTCCTAGTTATTTTTGTTCCTAATAACTTCAGATATGGCAGAAACCAGAGCCAGATTTGGGATAATTTTTTAGCCCAGAGTTTTTAGCCTGGTTCTAACCCATTTGACTTTCATGAAAGCAGAATTTATTCACAACCTAATCTCTGATCTTACATTGGAGTCTCCAAGCTTTAAACCTATCCCCAGAGGATATGTTTTGTGCTGAAGCTTTTGGTACTGTTCTGATTCAGCAATGACCTTGCTGGGCCCACTAATGGGTCCACACTCCACCTTGGCCAGGAGACAAAGATCCACCTATAGCAATCCTTCTTTAATGGGATAAATTTTTTTTTTAAACTATTTTTTCAGGTGACCATGTTGCTGATTGGAAAATTGTGTTTTATGAATGCTTGGAAGAATTGTGCTGTTGTGTCATGTGTTTGTTTCATCAAGAAGTTATTTGTTGTTGGAAATGTTATTTAAAGGCTTAATCAAATGAGGAAATATCTCTGCTATTGCAGGCCAAAGTCCCTTAACTTTTTTTTTTTCACTTCGTCTTTTTGACGCTGACTGAGTGGATTTTTTTTTTTGTTTTATTGAAACAGTTCAGATTTTGCTCAGACCTCCTTCAAACGTCTTCAGATGCAGGTATGAATCTCTTTAAGGAGATCCTGCCTAGAGTAAGGAAGATTCTTTCAACTGCTACAGCTTCTGATGACCATGCATTGCTTAACCTCATGCTGAAAGAAGATGTGATATCCAAGGGGTACCATCAAGCCTTGCTCCGCGAAAAAGACAGAGAGGACCTCGCAAGGAAGATATCTCTGACATTTGTGGAAAAATGGGACCTGTACTTGAACACTTTGGTTCCCCTCTGTCGTTTAAACCTCTATGGCAGTAAGCCTCAAAACATGACAGATAATGAGCCAACAGGAAGCAAGTACATTTCTGGTAAATCAGCTTTTTTTTTCTTTTTTGCTTTGTTAAAGATTTACTTTTGTTTATTGCATTTTGAGATTTCGTCATGACAATGCAAAGTACATCAGTGGAGAGCAGGTGGGGAAGAGAACAGGGCAGAATGTAATGCAAGAGCAACTAAAAAGACATCCACCCATTCAGGGTAGCTACCGGATACCCATTTTCATAGCCAGGCCATAATAAAACTTGTTCTTTGCCACCTTTTGCAGAACCAGAAATGCAGAGTAGATTAAAGAGACCACAATAAGGTCAGTTTTTCTCAACTGACATACCAACCATTGATAGTCTGAGTAGCATTTGTTCATGGCACATGCTGGCAACTCATGTAGGGAAATCTCTTATGTTTTTCAATCATATATGGGAGGAATGCTCTCCACTTTAAATTCCAGATGTCTATAAGCAACAAAATTGCACTCTCCACAAAAGACTGCTGCAGATTTAAGGAGGGAAAGTACTTAATGACTCATGAGGCTGGATTCAAGAGTTTTGAGGTTTTTAGTGGGCAGCAGGAGAGATAAAAATGCAGATGCCTTGTAATTCTGAGGCAGTAAACTCACTTTTTAGTCTGACCCACCAGAGGATTAATGTATATTTTGCGGGACAGGGATAGCTCTGGGACAATCCTAACATTGTCCATCCTATGTAAAATGTCAGAACCCCAGCCTAAATTATACATTCAGAATTACTTTTACAAAACCAAGCAGCTGTAAAAGAAGAGTAAAAGAATACTTAACAGAATATTGGGGTAGTCCTGTAAAACTGATGGAAGGACCTTGGGCTGCAGTGTAGTGAGGAGTATAAATTTTTTCCTCTCCTAAAATACAGTATCGGACATCACTTCTCAAGGCATGGATGAAAGTACAAGAGGAAATGCTGGGGAAAAGAATTAAGATAGTTCATGAGAGGGCAAAATACTGACCTGGAAGATTTTAGCTCTATTATTACACACATTCAAATTAATGCCAAGAATTAATATTTTAAATGTAGACTATCATAGCAAGTGGCCTTGTGTCACTTATGCTGGCAGTATATATAGTCTGATTTCTACTTTTAATTAAACCCCTGAAGTGCTTGGAAAAATATCTGCTCCTTCTGATGTTTGTAATGGTAGCGCCTAAAATCTCCCTTCAAAGATCTTGATCCCGTCATGCCTGGCTCTGTATCTCTGTCACAAAGCCTGCGTTTATTTGAGACATGACAGAGGGAAGCTGAAGTGCATCAGAAGACGCATTAGTCTTCATCCATCACGTGTTCAACCATTGTCACTGTTCTCTAGATTTTGTAGTAGAGATGGGCTTAAAAAAAGTGGTTTCAAAGACTTTAATTCAGCAGGAAATGACTCAAATTGTATTAGAGACTTCAGCTTCCTTTGAAGCAAATTCTTTTCTGACTTTCTTTTTGAAATGTCTTAATTTTTCAGCCTTATGTTCAATCATTGTTTCACTCTGAAGAAGCCTTGCAAAGAAAACTTGGGTCAGGAACAGATTGATATCAGCAGGTTTCTCAGTAACTACTTAATGGTTTTGCAACTATTTCTTCTACCACAAAACAGATCTTTACAATTTCTGGACAAAAAAGTCCCAGCTTTCCCCCTCTTACAAAGTGCACTATTGGCATCCATTTTGCAGTGCTTCCAGTACTAATCAATATGTTCTGTTCCCTCCTTTTGCAGTAGGGCAGCATATCAGCAAACATTGAAGCAAAGAAGCTGATGGTCACCTGAGAAGCTTAGGCAGTTCTCAGCTGTCTCACAGCCCCTTGTTTTCCAGTCTCCTTTTCCCTCTGTCTCTAAGACCATCTGTATAGACTAGTCCACTAGATGAACCAGTACTCTGATTTGCTATAGCAATTCCTTTCTGCTGTTTCTAAGCAGCTATGGGTGTTGTACAAAAAGTGGACAACCAGTCTTTGCTGCAGTTACGGACTGGAATCACAGTAAACAGATGAACTCTTTTGTTCCCCAAACTTTCATTCTTGAAGCACATAGATCGCCTCATGGGATTGCAGCCTTAGAAGCTGGTAAAGAAATCTGCCTGCAGGGCTAGTAAAGGAGCTTATAACTTGTAGGGTTGTGCTGCACATTAGAATAGGGCTAACAAATTTTGTAGGGATTTCTTTTGTAGTGATTGTATTATTGTCTCCCATGAAAACAGAGTGCTAAAATACAGAATCTGTATTTGTGCAGCCTTTCATTATTTTCTGCTCTGAATGCTGTTATACCGAGATGTTGCTTTTCTTCTAATGTGCGTAGAGGAATTCCAAGAACACAGCTGCCTGGCTGGTTAGAGAGCTCAAAGAGGCTGGTGCTCTGCCTAGCGCAGGCTGGGCCCCGTATCTCTGTAAATACTGGGAACAGATCAGCCACTCCCAGGAGGGAAGCATCTTTATTTCTTCTCAGTGAGCATGTTCCATGGAACCTGGTGGAAGTGGATCTCCTCTGCAAAGGGAAAAGGTTTACACAAGTCAGCAGGTGCTTTGCTTATAGGACCTGCTGCCTGTGCAGAAGCCATTTGTTACCGAGCAGCTGATTAAAAACTTGCCTTACTGAAGCAGCAAGTCCTGGATGTCGTTGACATCATCAAATCCCACTTCCTTCCTTTCCCCTTCAGGCTCCGGTGGAACTTTTGTTATAAGCTATAGCCAATGGAATAATATTACAAAAAGTAATTGCTCACTTGAGAATATATTCTCTTTCATAATTAATTTCTAATTTGTGTAGGTCTCTGCATGATAAAAAATAGAAAAACAGGCAAATAAGCTTGCAGAGCCACGCAGAAGCAGCTATAGGTATCATGATAGGAACACTCATGAATGAAGTCGGTTTTCAAAAGGCTGTTTGTCTTATGCCAGGTAGGCGCTGGCAGGGTAAGCGATGATTAGATGAATAAACATTCTGTCAGATGCTGCTACAAGCAAACCCTGGATGCCATGTATAAGCCAGACAAGATTTAGGAGCTCCAGTTTCGTAGAACATCCTACTTGTTGTTTTGGGCCAATGGCAAGAGAGACTTGCATAAGATACCGAATTAATTGTGTATTGGTAGAGTCTGTGAACATGTGAAAGAAATACTTTCACTTCTGTTACACCAAATGGAGCTGCAAGGTAAGAGTGTCCGCGTGCTGCTTGCTTTATTCTTACTGATGGACTGTTTAACAGCATGACTTTGGGACAGATTTGAACTGGAATAAAAAAGGAGAGAAAGAATTCTGGGGAGCACTGGAAATTGTTACCACTGGCTCTCATCCAGTTTCAGTTTCCAACCGAATAAATCAGTCTGTTCCTAACTAGTGACAAATGCAAGCTCTTTTTAGCGGTGACAAGTGACCGGTAAAGGTAACAGTGCTTATTATACAGGGTTTGCTAGAAGGGAGGTTCCTCTTAATTTTCCTGTTTGGAATTCCCCCTGAGGCTTTAACTTTTCTGCAGTGACTGGTCTGGCTCATTTCCTCCTTTCTGGTGTCACTTTCTATAAGCCTTGGGCAGTGATAGCAGCTCTCCTCGGTTTTTGGTACTGAATCCAGAGTGAAAGAACAGGAACTGTCCAGTTTCCTAAGGTCAGTTTTTCCTCAACTCTTGAATGCAGTGCTTTCATCGTGGTAAATTCATCTTATCTTACCTTTTGTAGATATTGGTAACTACAGTGCGTCAGTATCTAGACTTGTATTGCTTGAAATATTAGTAGGATGAAGTATGAATGCGGATGAAATTTTGGAGAATTTGTAGCAATGTAGTTTTGTGGCTAGCCCTGTTACTTGCTCAAAAGGTTGCTGTAGTTTGTTTCAGATATTGTTAAGAATGTACTTGTTTTTTGTATAGATGTTGCTCCTACAGAAAGTGAAACTGAGGATCATTGAAAGGAACTGGCTTATTTCCATTTTGTTTTCACAGATCTCACAAGACAACCTAGAGTTTTACTTTCCCATTTGGGAGGGCTGAGATTCTGTCTTGAAGAAGGTCTCTGAGTGCAAATGTACTTTTTCTGCCAAAAAAAGCTTATAGGCAAGGTGTCTGCTGTGCCACTTTATTTCATCTTACTGCTGGGATGAGAGAGCTGGGCACAGCTGTAACACAGGAGGCGATACTGGGTATGAAAAGGCAAATTCTGCTCTCAAATCACAACCCTGACACCTGCAGGACAGTACGTTATTAGTCTGCCTGAACTCAGCTGTCTCCAGTGGAAGGCTAGTAACGTTTCTTTTATCTGTTGTGTTGCTCACTATAGAGCTAAGTTCACTGAAAGGCAGAAGCTCCTTTTACCTGATATTTATACTTTTTCTAACTTCTTTAAACTCATCTCTAAGGGAGACAAAGGGAATGTGGCAGGATATAGAGCAGCTTTTTTTCCAGCATCATCTCTGTTCTTCTTCCTTTTTAAACTATGAAGCCCACGGAAAGTAGCACACCACTCCATCGGCAAGATAAAGACTGTCGGTAAAAGTAGTATCTTTTGTTAAATTGGGTAATGCAACAGAAAAAGTTAAAATGGCTTTCAGATATATAAGCCTTTCATAGATCTGAAATAGAAAATAAACCTTCAAAGCTAAATATAAATTGAGCACCATTACTTGCAGTTTACAAATAATCAGGCCATCTCTGAAATGAAAATCTGTTTGGTATCTGTGGAGCAGAGGAATTGTTAGTGATGGATTTGGGGAGAGGAAAGGGACACAGGTGACTGTAGCATGGAGGGGACTTCATCTCTCCTCGCTGCTGGCTTGCCCGCCTCCCAGAGAGCATTGCCCCAAAACACTGCCTGCAGCAAAAGCCAGGAAACACATCCCTGCCCTCTGGTGTGTGCGTCGTGCACAATGACATAACCTTTGGGGGGGCACAGAAGAAGAGAGAAGACTTTCTAAAGTTGTTTTTAGAAAAAAAAGGCTTTAAAATTGTGGCTGATGATACTGAGCTTTCAGCTCAAAGTACCAGTGTTTCACTGGACTCTTTATTTAGAGTTTGACATAATCTGGGTTTTGTCAGCTTGCTTCTGCCAGATTCATGTGTAGCACTTAATGGGTGTGGGGTGTTGCAAGAAAATAACATTTTTTCAGCAATCTTTGTGTTTAGTTTTTCAACCTCCTGTCTTCACAGCAGTCCCACTCTCTTATTTTTCTGTAATCTAAGACTTGGAGCTGTAATGTTATGTCACCCTCTGGTTAAGAAATGTGTGATTTGCATGGCACTACTACTCTTTTCTATGAATTATCCTCAGCTTCCTAAACTGCTACAAAAATTAAATCGGGGGGGGGGATTCCTCTGTTCCTGAAATAACTTTACATATTTTCATTTTCTTAACCTCTATACTCATGTGGGAGATTATTTTATTACCTGTCAGTTCAGATGTCAACAGAGTTTTGGGAATGAACCCCCCTAACAAATCTCCTCAGCAGCATCCACCTTATTTTTGGAGTAAATGTTACGTTATTGTCTGTATCATCCTTCTCTTTTCTCTTAGATACCATTTGAATTTAGTTAGTAGGAGACCCCTTTGCCTGGAGTCTTTAACATGTTGATCCTTTAAAATGTAAGACATGGTTAAATCAAATTATTGGAGCAAATTGATAAATCACAACCACCTCTCTTATCTTTAGAAATCTAAAATGCCCCATCTAACTCTTAAGACTTGTATGTGATTTAAGTGAACGCCTGCTCCTTCTTTAACTGGATTCTTTGTCCTGGTACAGTGATGTTCGCTATTTCTTTTACTACTTTTCCAGCATTTTTAATTTATATGGTATCACTTGGACTCTAAAAGAGCACTGAAAAAAACATTGAGAGTCTTAGAAGTGAATCATATTGTTGTGCTGTATATGCAGAATACAGCGCTAAAACAAATGCATCCCAAGCAGAAACCTTGCTGTAGCAGGTATGCACTGAATCATTGCAGAGGTAGTACATCGGGAGCACAGGTCTACCAAATATAGCAATGCAGCTGGAGTGTATAGGCTGCTGGAGAAAGGAAGTGTTATTTAAAGATTTCAAGAAAAAAATCTGTCTTAACCTGTGTCCAAACAACAAAGGATTGAACTTTCTGAATGGCATGGAAATACATTCAGAAGTACGCTCTGTCTTCCCCCTCCCAGCACATGCACTTTGTGCATGGAGGCCTGCCACAAAGGAGAGCGCAGGCATCCCTGGGGACTTCAGTCCTATGTCTTGCAGGTCCATGCAGGGTCTGTCTTCTTCCCGCTGAGAGCTGGCTCTGGTGTTCACAGCCCTAACACAGAAGTTATTATCACATTTTTAAGTCCTCTGATGTGAAAATATGCCAAACGCCCATTTTGGCAGCACTCTATGGGACCCCAGAGGGAATGTATTATCAGTAAACTGAGTTAAAATCATGTATGAAACAACAGAGAAAGTGCTGAGCAGTATAGAGATTATTCATCTTTGGTCTCAGACGGGACTGCTGGGATGCTGTGAGAAAAAAGGGGAAGCCCTGGGAAAGGAATTGCTGTTGTAAACAAGCTTGATAACGTCTGGTTTCATTTTGTGTGCTCCAGTTACAACACACAGCAAAACACTTGCTGTCCCGGAGGTGTAATTTTCCTTGCCTCTGGCTCTCTCAGTGTAGAAATTTTCATCTTTCAAAAATTCACTTCTTTTTTCCTGCACCTTTGGACAGAGTGCTTTCCATGGCAGCACCATGATTTTAATGCAGCAAAGCACAGCTGCTATTAAGAATTTGTTGGTTCAGCTACAGAAAGAAGTCGCAGCATCTCAAATCTAGTGTAGGCAATAGAAAGACAGCTATGTATAGATCTGTGTCATAACCAACGTAATGAAGAAAAAAGAGAGTAAGCTGAGGGCCATTCAGACCAGTGAAACAAAAAAGACAAGTAATCAAGTTTTTCATTCTTGGAAGAGTGGCAGTCTTCATTCTTCCCAAGGTAGAAGCCTATGTTTCTCTCACTCCTGTGCTCCTGGGTTATAGCACCTTTTACATTCTGATTTTCAGCTCTGTAGCTAGCCTTGGCACCGGCAAGACTTCCTCTTGGTTGCTTCCTGACTTCCTGACCATTGTAGCTGAAAACATTTTGCATTACTTAGGTGTTTATCCCCAGGGAAATGCTATTGAAAGAAAGGTTTAAAGTATCAAAAGCTCTTATGACTATGACTTAATTAAAGCTTAGTATTTCCATGAAGATTAAGCAGGCCTACTTAGTCTCTTTCCATAGGACTTGCCCTTTTCTTTGTCTGCTGTAATCAAGCAGTTTACTAATCACTGAACTTGGAGTGATGCATTTGTCTGTCTTGCATTCCTGTTATGGCTTCTGCCCAATTACTTCTCTGTCTCTAACCCCAAAATTATATTGACTCAGAGGTAACGCTTCAACAGCGTTATTCACAAAGTCCGGCAACCTGGCGTTCTGAAAGGCCCAACTCTGTTTAGATTTTATGTTAATTCAACAAGGGAAGGTGCAGAGCAAAATGTTGCAACAAACTGAAAATTTAATCTGGTATGTTTATAACCTCATTCTTGGTTCTCATGCAGGTTTGTCAACTTCTGCTTTCCATTTATAGCATGGCTGGCAATAATATCAAATTTTTGTAATCTTGGTAACATAATGAGGTCACACAAGATGAAAAAGGAGAACTACCTGAGTGTAGGTTATTCTTACTTGTGGGACCTCACTGTGTCCACCCGCTCTTCTAAGTTCTGGCTCTAGATTCTGGTGTCTTCTGCAGCAGAACGCAGAGAGGTTAATTTTCAAGCTGTTCAGAGGGACAACCCCATAAGGGGGTAAGAGGAATGAAGGTTAGTTTATAACAAAGCAGCATGTGGTACTGTGTGACTAGGTTTGCTCTGCCTTCTTTCTTCAGAGCTGCAGTGTTAGCTGTATTTCTCTTTTTTCATATTGCAGGTAGACTTCATGGTACAGCAGGTTGCTCCACATTTGCACACCTCAGGAAAGTAGACGTGCAGTCAGGGACATCAATGGCATTCTGCTAAAGGCAGAATATTTGAGAGCCATATTATAGCTGTCCTTCATTGCAAAATACGGTGCTTGATGCCAAGCTGAAACTTTTCATGGTTGTGGTGTGTGGATACCTATTTTAACAGGATATGGTCTGGAAATTTTGCTGGTTGTTCATTTCATGCTGGCAACTCAATATTATGGTGGAGCAAATTACTTGGATCACAAGCCCAGGTCGCATTCATTTCAGTGATCTGTAAACACTGAGGAGCCAATATTTGGTTTTGAAATAGTTTGATAAAGGTGATGAATAACGAACAGCTAGTGTTATTCCACTAACTGTGGAACATCCAGGAGGAATGTTTGAGCTTATTCTAGTGCCTGCTGCAGTAACTGGAAGGAAATAAAAGGGCTTTAAAATGAGGTGGAGGAAACTTTATCGAGAAATGTAGCTGCAGCAGTCTAAGCAGTTCTCATATAAACGTGGGTGACTGGAGCAGGGAGCACCTTAGATTAGTCAGATTTGTCTGGATACTGTATGACACTCTGCTTGAAAGCCTGTAGCAATTCCCAACTCATTAGTAGGTACGCGCATGAGTTCTGAGGGGGAAAGAAAATTGATCAAAAAATAATTGTGATAGATTCCAAAATGTCAGTGAGTGCCCTGTTACCAGAAGCTAATTCCCGAGGTGACCATGCCATTCTGTACACAACCGTATGGTTTGGGAAAGAATTATATAAAATAAGTGTTCTACCTTTCACTGTTCCTTCTTGTGCTGAAGGGATGCCTCCTAGTGCCACCTCCAGGGCTTAGGAACTGGGTGTAGCATCCCAGCCAGAAGCTGCTTCCCCTGAGAAGAAATTGTCCTGACAATAAAGAATGGGATTCTTCTTCCATCCTCTTTACTGCAGTCTTCTAATTTCCCTGATACCTGCTGGATCTGTGCTTGCATCATTTATGTACTGATAAAGATACAGGAGTTGCGACTTATTCAGTACTTGGCACTTTTGGTGCAGGTGGTCAGACTGCAGCATCCCACTCCCCTGATTGGAGCAAAAAATAGGTAAGTCTCATTGCAAGCTGTATCTGGATCTATAAGTTTAAGTAACTCAGGGTTATAACTCAACACAAGACTTGGTAAGCAATACCAGTTCCACAGCCTTAAGATCTCAGTGTCTTGTCAACAGAAAGCCACAGTGCAGGACTTGTAGTTTTGGTTGACAAAAGCTGTGGTTTTGTCATAGCTAACTGTTTTGCAATTTGATTTCAGACAGCAAGAGACAAATCATGGATTCAGCATTTGTGTCTGAAAATGGCTATCTTGATTTGCTGCACAGTGATATTGATCCATTGCATCTGTATACTCTCCTTGATCCTAAGTCATCTGGAAATGAAGAAGGTGACTTCTCTGCAGGTTAGTAAAACACTAAAAAATGCTTGATTAGTTCAGTCGTCATGCTATAAGTTGTTACCATCTTCTCTCAATTATGTAGCCATCTAATGGCAGTTTATCATGGTGGCTGGACTAAATTCAACAGACACTTGGTCTTTTGATATGATAACTTTGTCTGTATATAAAATAGTGACTGCTTCCAGAAACTATCATGTTTTTAAAACTGTACATATTTACAGCTTCCTGCTCAGGGAGTCTAACAAAACATACTATACATGTCACTCATCAAGGTGTGAGGCTAATGTCTTTGGTTTGGATATCATTCCTGTAAGTAGTTTATTTGCAAATGTTCCTATCTTAAGCTGGTCAAGTGTAATTGTCAACACTTTTGTAGTTTCAAGCCAAAAGCTTTGCAAAACAGAGACTTTGAGATGAGTTTGTGATGAAGCCAATCTGCAAGCAAACTAGCATTTTATTTCCTTCTGAGATCCTAAGGCACCAACACAATGGTCTTTCATTACCAGATGCCATTTTACAGCTTTTGGGGGCACAGACCAATGATTTTATGATTCTGTGATAGAAAGCAGAAGGGCCAGGGTGTAAAGATGATAGTTTCTTGCACATAAGTTTTCCTGCAGGTAATCAGATTAGGAGGTTGGCCTGGCTCTCAAACTTCCTGCTCCTGAATTTGTCTGGAGGTTGTGGAACGTTCTGCTCTCCCTGAGTTTGCTGGCATAAAAGTATGAAAGTGTATCTGTGTTGCTGACTGTGATGTGGAGCAATAGCTGAGCTTATTTTAAACAAATGAGCTGGACTGTGAGTTGAGAGTGACGATGAAAGGAGAACAACAGATGTATGCCAGATATGAAGTCCTACAGCTCTGTGCCCAATAGGTATAAAATGTTACCAAATTGGAGGATACCGCCTCACATCCTTGTTGCTTTCATGAGTTACCAGTGTCAGCAGGTATATGGGCAAATCAGTGGAGAACTGAGCACCAGAATCTGGAATCATCTTTGTGATTAATTATTTCCCAGGTAGAGATTTGCTCTCTCAACTTCTGCCTGTTAATAACATGAGTGTTTCTTCACTCCCATGGCCTCACTTGCTCAGTGACTGAAAGTAGGATGAATTAGGGATCAAGGACTGACTCTTGTTATATCAGAGATGTTTCACTGATTTGTGAATCAAACATTTATTAACAAATAATACTTTTGAGCCTTAGCAATGTCTGAGATGATGTAGATAAATTGAACATTGTCAGGACATCGCACCAGTTATTGGAAGCTGGACATCTCTGCTGTGAAGATGTTAGCATGGTCCCTGGCATGTTTTTGGCCTCGGCCAACTGGCAGCTTCACAGGCAATTTGTAGCTGCAGTTCAGGGGTTAGCATGGACCCAGCATCATTCTGAACAGGGAATTTGGATGGTACTACCATATCCTGAAGAATAAGAAGGTTTAATAGTATGGATGAGTCCGGGCCATGCGTGTAGGCCTTAGTGTCATAGAACAGATTCTGGAACTGTTTTATTTACTAGGGGAGATGAAGTCTCAGCATTTAGCAAAAGAAAAGGTGATTTCTGGGTGACTATAAATTACTGAGAGTTCAGTTCTGTTCCTACTTAGACAACATACAATGAAGAGCCAAAGCCTTATGCTGAAGTAACAAATCTGCCTTTTCTGCATGTCCTGCTATCTGTTTTTTTACTCCTTGGTTATGGTATTCATTGAGCCAATGTGTACTCCTTTTTAATTCTAGATCCTGAAGTTGATGCCAGCAGCTATGATCAGTTCAATAATATGGATTTCCTGTGTACGATGGAAAATGGTGAAAATGGGGATGAATTGTATCTCTGTACCAACACCATAGAAGCTTATGCTAGAATAGGTATGAAAGCAATTTTTGTTTTTTAAATCATTATTTTCCAATTGCTTGCTATAGCTATTTCTTACGATTTCTATATTCAGTCTAAAGCAGTGGCATATACGCAACAAGTGGCCTGTCCCTCATGCATGGTAGATCTAGCCAGAGTACCTAAACCTGTGCATTGTGGAGAAACAGATGAACAGTAGCTTGTGGTTGTTGGGGGAAAATCTCTCTATTAATGGCTCCTTCTGCTTAATACTTCCTGTCTCAACTTCTCATTTCTCGTGTTCTTTATTTCCTGAACAACAATTTACAAGAAAAACCTAATTTAACTCTTCAATTTCACTTACACTCCAGAATTCTGTTAATGAGGGTAAGCTTACAAGAGTTTTACTGTGAAATTTACTGTGTCATTGCTGTATTCCTTTTTTTTTTTCCTTCTTGCTAGCTGAATTAGCAGAATATGTGCTCAAAGATCAGCAGGAGAAGCAGGTGGAAGACACTTTTGGTAAGATCTATGTGCAAAGATTAATTTTCTCCATGACAGTGTTCTGGCTAACATCTGCACTGTACTTCATCCCCACAATTTGAACACTAGTAAGGTTTCTATACATCTGGTATCCTCTTCGTTCCCCTGGGAACTCTCCCCCAGGATTTTCTTGGCAAACTTTGAGGATTTTCTGTATTTTTGCAGACCTTTCTCAAAGATGGCAGTTTTATCTCGAAGTTGCTGATCACGTCACCATGGCCATAGTGTATGCACAGCTTAACTGTCTAGTGCAGTATATGTCCTCAATTAGCATCAGACTTATTCTGAGCACAAGACAGATGATATACGTAAGTTCATTAAACCTGACCCCCCCAGAGGACCTAGCATGCGTATAAATGGAGTTCATGCACACTTATTTCTGTCCAGGATACACACAGCTGCCTGAGGAAGCATGTCAAATTTTACTTCTCTCCTTGATCAATGCAGCAATGGTATAATATACATGTAGTAAATTATTCCTTCATTCTGTGCTTGACCGGAGATAATTGATTGGCTTTTGGTACAAAATCGTTGTTTTGGTAGTGGCACAAATGCAGCTGTTTACTATTGCAGAATATATATATTAATATGTGGCTGTTGGGAAATCCGTAGAATCAGAAAGATTCACAGAATATCTGTATATCCTGTTTTATGTTTGAGCAACATAGTGTGGAATAACTTATCAAAGGTCAGTCCTTCCCTAGGACAATTCTGGCTACAGGAAGATCCAAGGACTTTTTAAATGCTTTTTACTGCTCCCTAGTGTGTTTAGAATTTGGGGGGGTTTGCACCTAATGGCAAAATTTATATTGGTTTTAGAGGAAACGAGATACAGTATTAGTACTTAAGTATTTGCCGGTAGAAGAATGGTATGGATAACTTCACAGTTCTTACAACACAAAATATAAAATCTGTTTAGAACCCTTTACTCTGTCTCTTAAAGGATCTAATCCTTTTCATACATAAAATGAGTAAGTAACTTTACTAGTACTGAGATCTCACTGTGATACAGCTGTGATGTTTTATCCTTTGGTCATCATTAGAGCGTTGAGGAGTATTTATGTTTTATTAGCCACTGAATTTATGGCAGTAGATTAATATTTTGCAGTTCAGAAACTAACACAGGGTGACAGAATCTGCATTCGGAGCTCTGTGGGCTTTCTAAATCGTATTGATCTGGACATGTGTTTTATCGTGTGATTTGGTTTTTATCTCTTATTTGGAGCATATTTCATCTTTGCTGCCTGTTGGTGTGTTTTTCTTGCTTTTACCTCTTTCTATAATTTTTCTAGGAGAACAAAGGTTGACATTTGGCAATACTTGGTGTTTTTAGCAGGGAACCTTATTTTGGATGAAATGGCTGCTGAAAACACTGAGAAATTTACTGACATAAAGATGCAGAAATGTCACAAACGAAGTAAGTGAAAAACAGTGAGAGTTTGAAAGGCTGTAGTGTTTGAATTCTAAATTTGCATTACGGTACTTTGGTTTTAACACAGCCTCAATGCATCTCTCATGTAGTTCTTCACTGATACATCCAGATGTGCTTCCTTTGACTTTACTCATCCTGTGTGGGCTGGAAGTGAAAACAGGTCCCCCAAGCACATTCTTTACAATTCGCAGAATTTGTTGTCCTGTAACATGGCATTAGGCATGTTACATTTCTTCCCTTTTTTTAATCATCTGTGTGACAGCATTAACTTTGTTTTCAGTGTATCTATAGCTTAGCAAGCATTAGCTGAACGATTCCCTCCTTAATAGCAAAAACAACAGCAAAAATCTTTGATTACTGGCACAAAAATCTGCAGCCTAATTGAGACTTCACAGTCAGAGTAAAATGATATGAGGCTTTTCACATTCATGTTTTATACATTGGACCTGTACAGTTCTGAAATAGCTGAATTGAAACTGATAACACCCCCTTCTGCTTTAAAAAGTTAAAATAAGTTTCCATGGTGGAAACTTAAAATTACCCAACTGGTTCAATTTTTGTCACTTACTATCACCTTTCTTTCTTTCAGCCTTCTTAGGCTGTGCAGAGAGTTGCTCTGATGCTTCAGAACCCAAGTACAAGAAAATTGGTAAGTTATTGGCTGAATAGGAGAAGATTACTGAACATGTATTGTCTCATGTTCCAAAGTCTCATCCTCTGTTAGGTATTGTAACTCTACCTTCTAGGGAAGGTTTGCTCTCATAGATTTGATGATACAGCATCATCGTGCATTTTCATGTTTCTGCTTCCAGTAGAGTAGAAATCACTGTAGAATCACATTCTTATACACCTCTGACTAATTCATGATGCAACAAATCCATGCCCTCTTATCAGTACCTATTAAACCGTGCATCTTAGGACCAGCTACATGGTAGCCTGGCAACAACTGGATCCTTATGCTTCAAAAGTACATGTTCCTGCCAGGTGATAGAAAAATTACTTCCTTAGCATCAGCAGAGGCACAGCTGAACTTTTCTAAATCCATCCAAGAGAAAAAGCAAAACAGTGGAGAATTGGGTCAATGCCAAATTTTGTAATTTTTATCACGTACACCTTTTGTTTATGATGGGTAATGTGACTCAGGCCATAGTTTGGCATTTCCTGGGTTTGATCCTCTTTGTTCTAAGTGTGACACCTTCCAAAAATCCAGTGAAACATCCTAGTGAAAATAATAACTGTGAAGAGACAGCTTCTTGGCCCAGCCCATGCTATACAGTCCTTTAAACCAAAGTAAGAATGGGAGAAAGGGAAATTTCTACGTGTTGCACGCTGTTAGACCATCTACAAGGCAGTACCTGTGGCCAGCAGGCAGGCTGTAACTTGTTCCCTAGGTCTAAACTGGTGCTAAACTTCTTACCCAGCTGTAGCCTAAATGGGTGTCTCAGGCATAGCTAAACCAGCAAAATACTCTTCCAAAATCCATGTGAGAGCAATCACCTTTGGATGAATATATTATACTGTGTTTTGAAGTGACATATGCATTACTGTATACTAGCACACTTCCCAAGGCTCCTATGGGGAACTCTGACTGTACCAAACCCCATGGGCTGCGTACATGTCAGGGTGGGCAGCCAAAACCAGCGTGTAACCTAGAGAGCCATCCAGAGAGTGCTTGGATCATGGGACTGCAGCTCAGCAAAACTCAGGCTGACAGTTGTCCGGCAATTGCTAAGGAACTGGCACAGACTGGGTGAAAGTCATAGAGAGCACACACATGCACTGGGACTGTGACCTAAGCTGGTTTTCCGGTGTTCATGTGGACTTCTGGTAGAGGGGGGATTGAGCAGAATTAGCTGTGAAAAAAATACCTTTGCTGGATCTGGAAAGGTAATCAGAGTTCCTACTGAACTGGTACCAGCTGGTTGTAGTTATTCAGGCACGGGTAAACTTCCTGGCAGTTAGTATCCATTAAAGGTGGATTACCTTCTATCTGCTTAAATTCCTTTATAGATTTGGCACTTTTTAAAACCTATGTTTATACCACACTAACAATGAGAATTTTCAATAAGGAAATGGCAGATCAGTTCCTGATTTAAAAAACACAAACCCAAAACAGTAAAAATGCCTCACGCTACAGAACTTGCATTCCAGTCTACAGTATCATTACAGAGCTAACAAGTGCTTTGTAAAGCTCCACCTATCCTTTCCCGGAAAGTGCTCAGAATGTTTTCACTCTCCCTACCTTACTTGACCCAACGAAGGTGCTGAGGGAAGGAATATATACGTAAGGCAGTATAAGTACTAGGTACAAGAAATCTAATTGACAGAAAGATGAGCTACATGACAAAATCAGGAATTTATTTAACCTGTCATAAAATGAATGTCACAGTATGATCCTGCAAAGGTAAATGCATCAACTCTTCAGAAGTGTAAGACTATCTACAGTAAAGAGGATAATGTGTACTAAAGTTCAGAGTGGTAAGCCAAGGATGAGATTCTTTCAAACAATTGAATGAAATTAAACTTTAGATTTGCCCAGCTGTTTGTGGCTAGCTATAACAGTACCTGATCTTATCTGACCGTAGCAATGCAACAATCCTTGGATAGGAAATTACCTGGGAATTTCACATGCTGATTTACACTCAAGCTGAAAAACACTTTTTAAAGTCTGTTTTCATACCACAGTAAAAATGAAAAATTCCTATAACAAAAAATGTCTATCAGTTCCTGATAAACAATGTAAACACGTCCCACCCTAAAGAGCTTGCATTCCAGATGACAGTGTACACTATAGTGGCACAAAACCCACACAGGTTTGTAGCTCCTGAGAAAACATTAGACCACAGAAAGCGATGAAATACAGACTTAATTGTTGTTGCTAGACAGGAGGGGGAAAGAAAAGCAAAACAAACTCTGAGAATAAGGGTGTGGCAAAACCAAGGAAACTAGCAGACTAGTTCAAAATAGGGAAGTGTATCTTACTTGATTTGTAAGAAACTTTTGATAAGCAGATGAAATCATACAATGCACATGAGTCTCCCTCCCCATTTGTCCTCTTGAAAAAAAAGTGCTGCAGGCAAGTTGCATCTTTTAACACTCAGGTGTTTGTTCTTTGGGAAACCCTCTTAACACAGACTAGTTATCCTTACAAGCACTGTAGTGTCTAAGAAGAGAGTCAGGGTCCTCAGTTTATTGTACTTGGGCCTCTCTAATCTTGTTCAATATTAAGATAACGAACCGTGCTTGGGAAACTTAATACAGCCGAGATAACACCTTGTTATGTCTTAACTGTCAATCATCCATGTATAAGATCATTTACATCTAAACACATCTGAAGGTTTCTAGAAAGAAGACAGGCCAGGAAAGATGAAGAAAAAGAAAATGAAGAGAGTGAACTAGTGGAAAGAAGCGATCTACTACAGAATTTCATGAATACATTTTAGATTTTGAGACCTGAGTAAATTTCAGAAAGCTATTGTGAATTGTTCTTGCTTTTGGAAAATCAAAACACAGCTGATCAGAATCAAACGGTTTATGATATCTATCAAAACCTCTTCTTTGGCCCCCTTAACTTCTTGCAATGAAATAACTTTCTCCTTTTGTTTTGCTTTTTTTTCAAGTGGAAGTCCCTGCAGTGTCTGCAGGGAATGGCAGTTTCTTATCTATGCCTGTCAACAGCCATCCAGCTAGCTCCACCTCAGTAACTAACCAGCACATGTCCTTTTCTGTTCCTGCTACCAATGTGTTGGAAAGAAGTTTCGTAATTCCTGGTATGTACAGTACAGCTATAGTTGTGCACCCGTACACAGGTTGATTTATACAAGGAGAAAACTTTCTTATAAATCTGGTCATTGACCATGAACAATGGCGGGGAAAACAAGTATGGCAGCTGTTTCAATCAAGCAGTTAAAAGTGTGGCACTCACTAAAAGACTGAAAAATATTCAAGGGAAATTAAAAGTGCATTGCCCCTAATGAAAGAGAATGAGTCTTTCATTTAATTGGTGAAGTGCAGGTTAATAAATAGGAGAACAGGGTTATTTACTATATGCTAATCTAAATAATTACTTACTTGTCTTAAGAACAGGAAATCACAAAGTTTTCATTAATAAACTTTGGTCTAGTTCCAATTTCTTTTTCATCCAGAGGTTTGTAAAGGACTGTGGGATAGTTATATTTGCAATAGTAGACCAAAATCTAGGTTGGAATTTTGTTCACAAAACCTGAGTACAATCCAAGCGATGGGCTGTGTAGCCACCTTGCCTTGATCATATTGTGTAGCAGAGGGTTCTCATGGTACGCTGGCAAGTGCTTAATGACAAAGACACAATTCAACACCTTTCACTGTTAAATCTATGCTGGAAAGGAACCAAAAAGCAGTGGATAAGTTAGAAATCTTGAAGTATATGATGCTAGCTGAAACAGCACAAAGTAGCAGAAGAAATTGTGTCACACCTACAGAAACTCAGAGCTATGGCTGATTAAATTGCAAGCACTGCATCATCAAAAAAATTTCTCAGTGAGGGTTCAGAGGGAGGATGCTTGCTAGCTGCTTGTACAAGCTGCATGATGTCCAATTATGTGGGAAAGATGTAGTGCAAAGGATGGTAAAATTAATTCAGATACATAATATTTACACATTTTCTCTCTTCTGGATCTCTGGTCCATACACATACAGACTTTGCCTTAAGCACTTTTCCTTATGTTAATAGAATTTCTCTCTAGACTATCGAAAACCAGTGGTCACTAAAAGCTGGGTAATCCCTTGTATTTCACATTCATTGTACCTTTTAAGAGTTTTTGTTTAATGGATTACATGGGCCTCATGTGAGGTATTCTGAATGAATTGAACACGAATGAACCATGAATTCTCATTCATAAACTCTCCACTGGGAATATTGCCCAGAAGCTGCCAGAAACGATAAGTAGCTTTTAGAAAGCTTTTTCTTCTTAGAAACCTTTAGAAACCAGGAGCCTTTAAAAACAGAAGCGTAATTATTCTGCACTCATTTCAGGATCTTCAGCACCTTTGATTCCAGAGTGTCTACCTGTCGGCATGAAAGGGAGCCAAGAGAATACAGGCTTTGCAGATCCTCCTCAGCAGATACTTAACTTTGTTCTTGGAGATGGCACATCTGATGTTATAATATATCCAGGTAAGAGCAATAACTTTTTATCCACATAAATAGGCAGAAAGTACTGGAAAATCAATGCTGTCACCAAAGTACTAAGTTCCCTCATTTCAGTTACCAATAGCTATGATAGGCTGAAAACTATCGTTTGTTTCTTGCCAGTGCTGACTTCTTCCATGGAAACATTGATATCCCCAAGTTTTCCAGTTAGTTTATGTGGTAAGTAGAAAATGAATTTTTGTATATACAGTACTTTGGATTGGGAGAGAGAACATATTGCTTCTACCCAAAGCCAATTGTCCCATCCAGGCTTTACTCATATTGACCTTATTCAGGAAAACAAAAATTAATGGCATTTCCTTCTTTGTACTGATCACTGGCTGCTTAGTCTAGTCCAAAATACAGAGCAGATAAGGGGTTGTAGAGCTACAGGTTCAGCTGTACATTAGCAGCCAATCCACTGTGTTTGCTATGAAGTCCGGTTTCTGGAAGAAGTCTTTTTGTCTAGTTAAAACAATACAAAAGCCCCGTGTGCTTGAGCACAAGTGGAAGTTGTGCTGGTACTGGCATGGCCTGAGCTGCTTGGTGCTGGAAGCCAGGCTGCAGTCAGCTCACATGGAAGCCCCAAAACCAAAACAATGATGACTTATTTAACTGAACAATACAGAAGCCTGATAGACAGAAAGGCTTATAAAGAAATCAAAGCCTTGGTCAGGGTATAACAGTCCCACCTGTGGTAGCACACTTTTCTCTGACACTTTTCTTCCAGCCTTCAGAGAGCTATTAGAACAGGGGGTTTGATTTCAGTGGTTATTTAGTTTCTGATCTCCGTGCACCCTGGTGAGTACAGCTGCTTGCACCTTAGCACGAGTGTTTTGTTGCCCTCTGGTGGCTAACACCACCCAAACCAGCAAAATTTTAAAGTGGGGATTAATAGGCAAATACCCCTAGGTTTGGGGAAGTATTTGTAAATCACATATACTGTTTATGTGAATACACAATACTAATAATTCCAACTGACTTACAGTAGCACAACCTATGTATGTGGCAAACCTCAGATCTCCAAATGCAGCAGAAAAATCAGCATGTAAGCTAGCAAGCCAGTTTCTTTTCCTTTTTAAAAAATTATTAACACCTGATTGATTTGACCAATGCTGCTTCCCATCTAAATGTCTCATTACAGCTTTTCTTGGTTTTCCATTCTGTTGTTTTTATTTAATAAAATAAATAGTAAACTAAAACCAGACACTTGCCTGAAAACAAGCATGTCCCCTCTTTATTTAATATCTTAAGTCGATTTTTCTTCTATGAGGAGAGCTATCTCTATATCAAATGTATTATTTCACTGGAAAAAGGACTTGCTTATTAGAAGTCTGTGGGTGCTTCCCTGCTAGAAGCAACTCTGAACTCTAACCATTCCACCTGTTGCTGGCATGCAGGGTAGGAATTGATTTCGGGATCTCTGAAACTTTAAGATTTGTATTTTTTTTTTAAACCACATCCTACATCAAGATGAATGAAATATTATGGCAATAAATACATTTGTACAAATCTGGGGAGATTAACCTGTTTTGGTTGGGGTTTTTTTCTCGCATCTCTGCTGAGTGTGGTTACCATGGGACTATTGATGAGGTTGTGTTTGTTACAGTCTCTGTCAATTTAAATTCTGTCCTGCATCTGCAAAGCTTTTCCTACCAAAAGTTTTGTCAAAACTGATACTCTGTCAGTACCAGTCTGTAAAAAATATGCTTTCTCTGAAAAATTCCCAATTTCTTTGTGTATGGCTCATCTGAGCAAGTGCGAAGGTCTGCAGTAGTTTGAAAACAAACAGGCAAAAAGAAAGAAAATTGGACAGTGACAGTACTTTGTCCAGAAGAGTAATGGGTAAATTCTGTTACCAGTAGTCGCTTCTCTGTGACTTTCATCCTTAATGCTTGGTTACACAGTGTAGAATAACAAAAGGAAGCTATTGCTTTTGATGGCATAAAGAAGGTCCTGTGCGTGAACATGAATTTATGCAAAATACTGACATTTGAAAAGAACAGTGGATTCACCTTGTTATGATAGGCCTTCTGCTTCATACAACTGTCGGAACAGCTGCCATCTTGTTTGGTGTCATACTGCCTGCAACAGTTCGCATCAGCTGAATTGTACTTTTGTGAGGATTTTTTTCCTTTCCCCGGTAAAATAAACAAAATATCTCTTTCTCTGGATGACACATAGTCTATGTTGCAATGAACTTGAAAATTTGCATTTGTCTTATTGCTAAAATTAGTAAAGCTGAATCGATGACTGTCGAGGTGTCTTCCTCAAGTATATTGTTTTGTTTCTCCAGGTTTAGAAATGTTCAAAGAAGTCCGAGTTCCCATAATCACTCGTGAAGAGCCTCTCAAAAGACCAAGTGAGTTTAGATCTCTTGAACTTAAAACTTCCCGTATATTTTGGCTAATTTTTCTGTGTTTCTCTCCATACAGAAAAGCTACGTGTTGTAGGAATTGTTATTCAGTAATTTGTGAAGCTGTTCCGAGTGTCTGATCACAATTCCTGTTTTTAAGATATTAGACTTGTCTGCCTTTGCATATCTAGCTGTAGTACCTACTTAGGAGGTCAGTGTACTTAGTTGGTTTTATCATATGCATAGATACCTGCAAAATTATTCAGTTCATAGGTCTAAAAGTGTCTATTGTGCCTGCACTCCTAATTTAAGTACCTGCAGTTGCATGGGATAAATCCAGACCTACATGCTTTGTGGGAACTGATGTATTTTCACCATATTACAATTACGTACTTAAATCACCCTGAAGCAACGTTGTAATTTGTGGACTGGTTTCTTCAGTTTGTGTGTGCTTTTTATTTCTCTAGAGCCAGTGGAAGCTTTCTGTACATCACTTATGGACTATTTCCGAGACGTGTGCAAATCTGTGGCCATGGAGCGTGAAGTAGCTCTTGATTACCTTTTTATTGATGGGACACTTGTTCAAAGCCAAACTGAAACCAAGACTGGGAAGAATAGCGTAAAAGCAATGGAAAAGGAGCTGGTAACTTGCAGTCTGCAAGGGAAGGAAAAGGCAGCCCTTAAAAGAAGCCAAATATTTCACATCCTGGGAGGTAAAGACTTAGACACTAAAGTGGTTGTGGTGCTGGGAAAAGCAGGAATGGGCAAAAGCATTCTTGTTCAGAAGATCTGCCAGGACTGGTCCAATGGGGAGTTTTCTCAATTTGAATTTGTATTTTGGTTTGACTGCAAACAAATAAGCTTGCCTGAGAAGCGATACAGCCTGAAGGATCTGCTTCTTGAATTTTTTGTAAAACCTCAGGAAGGAAGCAAAGAGATCTTTGAGTATATATTGCAAAATCCTGCTAAAGTCCTTCTGGTTTTTGATGGTTTTGAAGGGTTGCACGATCATGAGAATTTTCCTCGTTGCTCAGCCAGGCAGCCTGAAAAAGACTTGTGCAGTATAAAGGAGCTGCTTTCAGGACTCATCCAAAAAAAGATACTCAATGGTTGTACTTTATTACTTACAGCAAGACCAAAAGACAAGATGTACCAGTATGTGTCCAAAGTGGATAAGACTATTGAAATAGTAGGATTTTCTCCTGAGCAGAGAGAATTGTACATAACCAAATACTTTGAAGGATTACCCTACTGTGATAATGCATTGAAATTAATCAAAGAGTGTGAGTACTTGTTCAGTCATTGTTACAGCCCTGCTATGTGTAGATTTGTTTGTTTTCTCTGTGAGACAGTACTTGAAATGGGAGACAAAAGCCTTCCTTCAACTCTTACTACAGTCTTCCTCAAATTTGTTCAGCAAAAGATAATACCTATGCAAACAGATGTTACAGCCATGCAAAATCAAGAGAGTCTTGCTACGCTATCCCGTATAGCCTGGTATCTTGGAGAAAAGCACCAAAGTGCCATGAAAAGTGATCTTCTTCCTTCCAAGGAAGTTAAAGAGTTTGGTCTGAAATATGGATTTTTCCTGCCATTTGCATTCCCCAGACATTCAGATAGTGGAGAAGAGGAATTTGGGAGCACATTCTCTGATTTTGTCATTCAGAATTTCTTGGGGGCGCTTCATCTTATGTTAGCAGAAGAGATCAAGGATAAAAGTCTAACAAAGTACTTGTCTTTTCCATCCAAGAAGAAAAAACCTTATAACTGGTTAGATTTAGTGCCTCGATTTTTGGCTGGATTGTTGTTCCTCCAGGATGACCCCTGCTTCTGCTCCCTTTCAAATAAGGATGTAAAACAATCAACCAAGAAGCAGAAAACACTCTTGAAATATATTAGAAGGCTGCAGATAAATGAGCTCTGTCCGGAGAGGTTACTCGAGCTTTTACATTGTATTTATGAAACACAAAGCAATTATCTTTTGCAGCATGTGGCCTTAAGGCTCAAGCCAGACCTGTCTTTTCTGGGCATAGTTCTTACACCACCTGATGTCCATGTACTGCACTCTATTTTAAAAAGATCAAGAAAAGAGTTTTCCTTGGATTTAAGAAACAGCAGCATTGACATGCAAGGGCTAAAAGACTTGGTTGGCCTAAAGAATGTGGCATCGTTCAGGTTGGTCATTCTTTGTAGATAGTAGGACTGTGTAGATGACACTTTCATGCAACAACAGCAGTCATATCTGTTGATTTCACATGTTTTGTCACTTCACAGGGCCTCCCTCAGTGACAC
Organism: Fregata magnificens; assembly: GCA_013389945.1. NCBI lineage: Eukaryota > Metazoa > Chordata > Aves > Suliformes > Fregatidae > Fregata > Fregata magnificens. The sequence goes on from WAAD01005928.1 coordinate 28,182, forward strand.
AGTCAGGCTCTGGAAATCTTTAGAACAAACAAAAGACTACAAACTGCTGAGAGCATCAACAGAGAAATTTGTTCTTGATCCCTTTAAGGCAAAGACAATGAAGGACGTCAGTGACCTTTCAGACCTTGTAGAGATGCAGGAGAAGATGATCAATTGGTAGGCTTATTTACAATCAAAAGTCCTCTTAATATAAGAGCGAATTAAGAAAATGGGGCTTCACTGACAGTGCTGAAGAATGGAGTCCTCTGCTTGTCCAAAGAAGTAACTAAGGCAGTGCAAGCTCTTGTATCGTCTCAGAGTGTTCTCCTACCCCAATGTGTGGTGGTTGTCATGGCAGGGAGGAGCAATGACAGCACCATGCAGAATATTTATCAAAACTGCCAATAAAAAAGGCAGCTGTCATTTTTTTCTTCAGATTTCTTTTTAATCTCTGAGTATGCTATCTTCCATTCGCTTTCAGTTATGTAACTTGGGCTAACTGATTTTTCCCCGCTGTAGCACCTGGGCCATAAATGAAGGCTTGTTTTGCACCAGTCACAAATGACCTGAGTCAGCCCTTTACCCTGGGAGGTAAAAGCTTGTGTTATGTGATCTATAAACCCTGTGTTTCATCCCTGCTCATGATGTGGCTAGGGGATTGGATGCAATTAAAAGCATGCATAAATAAAGTATTTTGGTTGGGGTGTTTTAAAAATAAAAACGGTGACTTCCATTTTAACACGGGCAGAGTATTTTGATTAAAATATACACAAAATAAGTTTTGTGTTTGACAGAAAATACTTGTTTTAGAAGAATGTATTTTTAAGTTTTATTGGAAAAAGAGCGAACGACTGCACTATGAAAGGCAATTATCAGATTGAAATGAATTGAATGAAGAAAGGTTGGAGCAGAAGTTATTCTGAAGTTTCCTGGCTCCTCAGTTAATGCAGCAGTGGTTTATTTCCTGTAAAAGTTTACTAAGAAATTATTTTTAAAGCGCTGTTTTGGTTGCTAAAATATTTCTCATACTCTGGTTCTACTGTGGTTTATTTAGTGTGCAAGATGCATCTGGTTGCAGCAGCTATGAAATTCCTGCCATCAAAAACCTCAGAAAACTAGAATTTGCGTAAGTGATATACCTCTCTGTTGATTGATATATGATTACATTTAAGACTGAGAAGAATCATGGGTATTGGCTACAGTCATTGAACTGATGTATAGTTAGTTTATAGTAAAGCATTAAGTGAATCCCATTTATTTCTATTTTGCTTCTCTCAACTAGATTGATTAAGTTACAGCTAAAACTCAAAAAATGTCATTTCTGGCTCCTGCAGTGATACAGATCAACATGTTATATCAATTTTGTTTGATTTTACTACAAGTTAGCTCCTTATCACCAGATGTAGATCTTGTGCCATGGGGTATAAAATATCTTGAGGGTGATCCAACTACCTGGAAATATTTTTTCCCCCAGAAATGCTCAACTTTTCTATCTGAGTCTTCTGATGTAATTTTCTGCTCTATCAGAGCTTAGGCCATGAGTGAATAAGGTCAGAGAATGCCTCCCAAATAAAATATTTAGCACCATTTTCCTGGAAGAAGGAAGATTGACTTGGAAACACTGACTTTAAAAATGAGGTGTAGTAATGTTTCTTTTTTTCCCACACAAACTGTAAACAGCCTCCAAGGCTATTCTATTGCTTAAAATATCCTGCCATAGCGTATGAATTAATTCGGGCAGAAATTGCACCAGTGCAATGGAGAACTCTTATCAGGTCTTCATCTGTTTCCTGCTCTTCACATCTGACCCAGTCTAGAACTGCTATGCTTGGCCTCACTTCTGATTTTTTGCTGCCTTCTCTTCTCATTTCCTCTCCTACTTTCCCTTTATTTTAAATTTTTGGTTAAAATTCTGGTCCTTTTAACTAGGCTGAACTTGTTCTGATACCAAGGAAACTCCAAATAAGAGGTTAGCGTCTGAGAGACAAATGCTTGGAGCTGGAATATTAAAGCTCAATTTATGCTTTAAGCTGCAGTAAAATGTTGATCTTAAGTTAGTCTGAATTGCCAATATTTGGGTGTCGGGGGGGGAATTTTTTTCAACTCTGTTACCAAGATTATAATACTTAAAACGAAAAACCTGAAAAAATAGAAAAAGAACAGAAATACAAGAATCTAAAACAAGGTAGGTGAGTCTTGCAGAGAGTAACGAAAAAGTGGCAAATGCATGTACCGCTGCTTCTGTGCAAACACCTCTGCTCTGTCTGACCTTAGCCTTGTGGGGCCCTCATCTGGAGGCTTCAAAGCAGAAATCCTTGCTGCGAATTGTAGGGAATCGCTGCTTCTAAGGAGTGTAAACTAGCTTGCATTTGGGGCTGCAGGGGAAGAACTTAAAAATTCATAACTTTTGCTGTTTCTGAGCATGTGAAAAAAACGCTGCATGTCTCTATTTTCTTCCAGGCTGGGTCCAGTATGTGGCCTACAGGGATTCCTAAAACTCGTGGAAATTCTTGCAGCATTTCCATCACTTCAGCATTTAGAGTGAGTAATGCTAAAGATTAACTTTGTAATGTTGCTCCTCAGCAGCCCTCGATGATGGGGGAGCTCATATACCCGAGAAACATTTTAATCACCAACAAGACTACTTGCTTTGATGAACAAACTGAACAACAAAAACATTCAGAGAATGTAACGGCAGACTAAAAGCTAGCGCTCTTCATCTCCCTTAAGACACTTGGTAGTGGTTCTTTTGATACCCCTTCAGTCACTTCCCCTTGTGTTCCTCAGTGGTTAAAAGCTTGTGGGAAAGATTTGGTACAGAGCCCCATGGGGTGCTCCCCTTTCCTGCCACAGCACTGATCAACGCTGCCTGCAGATTACTTATTTCTTCATTCAAGCTCCATAACATGCCTGAGCCCCAGGCTCCCTCGTGGTGAGGTTTCTGAGGGACTCAAGTCGTGGCTGCCTCAGGAGAGAACAGGCTCCCTCCTGAACCAGCAGCAGTGTTAAATTTTGGGGTTAACTTCAGTATTTGTGCCGGTGCTGTGCACCTTCCAGCGTCAACAAACATCCTGAACTTCTGGTAGAACTTGTAAGAGATTGAGCTTTGTGGATTTGATTCATATAAAATATAAAAAAGCCATACTCGGCTAGTATCTGGTTTTGTTCTGCCCACGTATTTTCACGCAGGCTTTGTCCCTTCCTTTACCAGGAGCAGTGTTAGAAATAGAGTTTTAAGAACTCCAGTTAGTATTTATTCTCTTGTATCCATGACAAACCATCTGTCTCTGAATTTTAAGCTTCTTTACACTAGAAACAATTGCAGCAACAATAGTCAGTACTCTGCCATCATCTCTGTGGGAAGATTACTGGGTTTTGAGAGGGCCTTTGGCCTTACTGGCTCAGCCCATTGGCCATTTGTCTGTATTGTATCTGGCCTTTTCAGGACATTTTGGGAAAACAATAAAGCTCTAAAATTGGAATGAGTCCGATGTATCCCAGCATTGTCTGTCAGATTGGAAGGGGATCCAGTATCTAAAATCGTGACTATCTAAAACTCTTTCCATCTGGATACCTGAAGGAGGAAAAACTTCGTTTCTAATACTTCCTATCTGGAGAAGGAGCTTTTTTAGGCAGGAATTTACAGCATCTGCTGGATTTTGTCAGTTCTGTATTTCTGTGTGCACAGGAAATCTCATTTCAGCATAGCTGGAACACAGCTATTTTATAAGCATTTTAATAATCTTCAGTGCATGGTGGAAGCAAAGCATTAAGTGCTACCATTTGCATATCAAAGGAAATGGGTCAAGCCATTCAACTACTAGTAAAAAAAACTCTTACACTGTAAATTTGGGAAGCAGAAAGCTGCTTATTAGAGAAGCTGTAATTTGTGTGATGCTTCTTGCTGATTGAGGCTACTGCAGAGAAGGAGCTTCTCAAGATATATAGAGTGGTCTCTGAGGTGAATAAACTGCAAAAATTTAGATTAAAAGGGAAGCTAATTCTGTCTTTGTCATCATCCAGCCTTGATGCTCTGAGTGAAAATGGCTTAGGAGATGAAGGAGCAAAGAGTCTATCTGAAGTCTTTCCAACCCTGACATCACTGGAAACATTAAAGTAAGTGCAAGGTTAACAGTTCTGGAAAATTTTGAAAAGAAATAGATTAAACATAGAGCCTTAAGGGACTGTGTGTTAACAATTATGGGCACAACTAACCCCTGGGCATGGAAGACCAATGAGTCTATGGACATACTTAATCTGTACATTCATTAGAGAAATAGGTTGGCAATTCCTTATTTCCCTTCAGGGGCTGTAATTTGTCTTTTTCCCTGCATTTGGTCTAAACAGACTGTCCAAATTAAATAAAAAAGACATCGAAAATGAATTTTCCCCACATTTGTAATAAATTAGAGTAAATGTGCTCAACTAACAAAGCGATCTCACTTACTGTAGCTTATCACAGAATAAGATAACAGATGTGGGTGCGGAGAAACTAGCTACAGCTCTTCCTTCCTTGTCTTCGTTAAAGACACTAAGGTAAGTGTTGTATCCTGTTCAGTTGTTTCGTGCACCATACCTTGCTATCCCTGTCAGAAATTACTGAATATGGAACAAATAGGTACACTGTGCAGCAGCCAAGCTTTTGACTTCACTCTTGCATAAAGCCTTTAGAGAGAAGGAAGAAGAGAGAAACGTGTGACCCAGTGTAGACATACAGAAGGATATGTCAGGAATATAATGAGGACTGTACTGATTTTTAACTCCAATCCATAATACCCACTTATGAATAATACCCTGTACAAATGTGCACTCAGGGCCGTGATCTACTGCAAGCTTATGTGGAGCTTGCTAAGCGCAGTGCTAAGCCCTAAGCCAGCAACAAGGTGGTGTGTGTTTGCTGATATGGGAGCAATCATAGAATCATAGAATCATTAAGGTTGTGTCGTGGAAGGAGTGTGAGTGCACTTCACTCATAAGAGAGAAGCAAAATATATTTTATTGGTATAAAGTAGTAAGTTAACAGGTTGGAAAAGACCTCTAAGATCATAGAGTTCAACCATCAACCCAACACCACCATGCCTCCTAAACCAGGCCCTGGAGTGCCACGTCTACACCTTTCTTGAACGCCTCCAGGGATGGTGACTCCACCACCTCTCTGGGCAGCCTCTTCCAATGCTTAACCACTCTTTCGGTAAAGAAATTTTTCCTGATATCCAATCTGAACCTCCCCTGGCGCAACTTGAGACCATATCTTCTCGTCCTATCACTAGTTACTTGGGAGAAGAGTCCAAGACCCGCTTCACTACAACCTCCTTTCAGGTAGTTGTAGAGAGCGAGAAGGTCTCCCCTCAGCCTCCTCTTCTCCAGACTAAACAATCCCAGTTCCCTCAGCCACTCCTCATAAGACTTGTTTTCTAGTCCCTTCACCAGCTTCATTGCCCTTCTCTGGACACGCTCCAGCACCTCAGTGTCCTTNTCCATCCCACTTTGTTAAAATGTCTGGCATAGGCCTGAATGAAGTGTCTCAGTAGGGAATGCAAGAAACATGGTGTGCAAATCTGGAATAATTTGCTCACATGGAAATGTTTTGAATGCTGTGCCCCAAATCTTTGAGCATCATTTTCTTGCAGATTTTTAATTTGATCTAATGTAGACAGAAATGTTCTCATTATTCATTAAGAATCTAGACCTATTTTTGCTATAGCTATGCTAGCTGAAGAAGGGATGTGGCCATTTGCCTTACTTGATACGGAAAATATGAAACTGTTTTAAATATTAACTGCAAATAGATAAGGATAAATTGGAAGTTAAGATGTACCAACCATATCTGAAATTTCTTGATCTAATACACAATCTGTTTACATTATCCATTATTCAATTGTGACTATACCGGTTTGGTTTTCTGCAGCTTATACAATAATAGCATTTGTGATTTTGGAGCAGAAAATCTTGCGAAAGTTCTTCCTGCGATGGGATCTTTGAGAGTGCTAGAGTGAGTATGAAATCTTTTGAGATGGCCCAGGAAAGCTTACTTGCTTGGATACTGCAAATTCAAATCTTCCGTGCTCGGGGCAGAGGAGACAGAAATTGAGGAAGAAAATTTCAGGGAAGTTTCACAGGGAAAATGTGCTTATGCAGAGTCCAGATAGTCAGTGGTTAGAAAGGATTAAGGAGCGGTTCACCATAAAAACCGAAAAATTGGTTTTAAGGTGGGAGAATAGGGTCATGGGGAGTTGGAGAAGGACCTCGGGTACATAGAATAAGGAATCCCTCAGATGAGCTAACTTAATGAAGTTCCAGTTTGACCTTTTGAGTATTTTGTTACAGGTTTTTTGAACCAAGGATCTGTTTGGGGTTTTTTTCTTTTTCTTTCTTCCCCCATCTGCAGATAAGCCTGTATAGTATTTTTGATTTTGAATGAAATGTTTGATTATACCGCTATATGATGTGATCTGCATTACCAAAAGGTTTTTTTTTTCCTCAGTGTTCAGTATAACAAAATAACCGGTGTTGGAGCCCAGCAGCTGACTGACAGCCTACGAAAATGTCCCCATATAAAGAACTTGGTGTAAGTCTCTTGATACACTGTTTGCTCTACGTTCGTTCTGTAAATTGGGTTAGAATTCATGCTAAAGCTGTGTTCTATTTGTCAGATTTATAAGAGGCACAAAAAAAAGACATCACCAAAATACAAAAGCAGTCACAGAAATGTTAAAAATGTTGTCTCTGGTTTCAGCTGCATTAATTCCCAGTCGTCCCAGGCAAGCAAGCTTGTCCTGCTTTGAGCATAGTTTACATTGAGCCTCCCTTTGTTAATCTTCTACGGCCCAGAGTACCTGACCTACTCCATGTCGCAGGACTTGTATTTGAAGGATAAACAATAAGCAGCCATCATTAGAGGTTAAATAGACTGAAGCTACAGTACACGTTCAGGGGAAGGGAGTTTGACAGAAAGCTAAAGAACAGTTATGGAGACAGGACTGTAGTGTGTCATATCACCACAGTCAGCCAGGTTATGGAGGAGTGAACTGCTTTCTTCTAAATGAAAATGCATTTTCCTTTGTTCCGTAGCTTAAATACTTTTATCGAATGATATTCAAAAGGGAAAGGCAACTTTAAAAAACAAAACAAAACAAAATAAACGTACCAAACACACGAAAAAAGCCTGTGAAGCAAATTACGCTTCTTAAAATCTCTTTCCTTTCTGAATTTGCCCTTACAGGATGTGGAATCCCACCATTCCCTATGGAGTTCTCGAACACCTTCAGCAGCTGGATTCTAGGATCAGTGTGTAGATTCAGATGATCCCATAAAGGTAACATAAACCCTGGCTCCCTGAGACAACAAGATTTGTTTCTGTGGCAGCTGTTGATTCTGGTCTCACTGGCAGCAGGCACAGTAACAGCATCAATGCATACGTGGCTACGTAAAGAGATGCTGCCCTAGAGTGGCACAGATCAATATCACATCAGGCCCCCCTTCCTCCCGCTCACCTTGCATCCCTCATCTCCCTGGCACCAGCACTAGTGGACTGCAAAAGCTGCATCAACAAGACTGGACTTCTTCTAGGACTCCTAGTTCAGCCCAGTTCAGTGACTGGCAGGTCACTACCTTCTCTTTCTGTTGCGGAAAACTAAATAGCTGTGTGTCCTTCTCATGTTTAATAGATGAGTTCTGTACTCCTTAGAGATTGTTTTGTGTTGATTTTTAGTAAGTCCTTTCACTTTTCCTTTGTTTAATACAAATCCTCAACAGCTGCTTGTCTCACTATGAAGCTGTGCCTATACTGTACTCAGAGCAAACCATTGGTTCCTATGTTCCTTGTTCTCAGTCTGTTTTGTGTGGATTAGCCACTAGCAGCCGCTTTGACTTCATTGATTCTGCCTGCACAGTTTCAAGGATCCTTGAAATAATTGCATCATTAACAGTTTGCTAACAGTTTGCTGATGATCACCAGCATCTGCAGGATCTGACTGCCTTGATGCTCCTGGACTGAAGGAGCCGCAGCAGGCACAGGAAGTTAGGGTTTTGCGTAGGATTTCTGCTCCCAGTTTTCTGCCATGTGCTTCCTCTTGTTCTTAAAAAAAAAATTACACAGGATGCATCAGTGAAATGATCCCAGTGAAGAATGAGAAGCCAGAGTCAAGCCAGACACCAGATGCCCTCCAGCTTTCTTTCAGATGGCAAAAAACACATTGCAGAGTCATCGCCAGCTGCTTGAGCTGTGGTTTGAATGGTCCTGGCAATGGCTGCAGTTGCCAGTGGCTCCCTAAACCATGCAGTAAGCCAAGCTTTTGCATGACTTGCTCAGTGCACTAATCACCGGATGTAGACTGGGCTATATATATGGCACCAATCGGGCTACAGGTTGTGGAAGACTGATGTGCCATACCAGCTTCACAGACTAGCTTTATACAGCAGCAGTGAAAAATTGTAGTGATCCTTAATAGCCTACGGTACAACTAACTCTTTGTCTTGTTGAATAACCATACCTACTTGGGAAAGAAGACATTGGGGATATGAATGCTGCCAGGAAACTTTACAAAAGCAAAGCTTTCTCTAACCTCCTGTGTCTGTCATTCAAGGGGAGCATGCAGTAAGAGTCTCTGAACATGTAGGTCAGCTCCCAAATGACCTTGGTTTTCCTCTGGACACAGAGCAATGGCAGTCAGTGGTAGAGAGCTCCACTCTGTGAAAGTCAGTGATTCTTGGACACTGGTCAGCTTTCACACCAAGCAAAAGATGTGTTTAATGCAGCTCTGCATCAACAACCCCTTGCATCTCCCTCCACTGCTGTTCTCTCACGTTTGCAGCACATGCCTGTGGCACCGGTTACCATGTTAGTATAGTATCTGAGTATGTGAGGAAACATTCTTCTTCATAAGCACTGAGCATTAGTAGCAGCAGGAAGTCTGGATCCTGTCTCCCAAACTTGAAACATCCAGCATCTACCAGTCACTGTTGTCTGTTTTCAGAGCACATCAAATATATGGGTTTGGTGATGTTAAATGGTGATTAAGCTGATGGGCATACATCTAATATTCTGTTTGGATCATTTCACAGGTAACATTAAGAAGAGAGGAAGGTGTCCTCTGTGTTCTCCTATCTTCTTGCTGCTTTGTGAACTGGCGGCTGATTTTCACAATAGTGGCAAAATGAAAAAAGTCACATTTAAGCTTGAGTGATGCTTGAAGTGGGTGAATGATGGAGTTCAATTTTTTTAAAGGTCATTCAAAAAATTTAAAAATGCTATTCAAAGATGCAGTTGTGTTTCTACTGAAGTGATGAAGAGTTAAGCAACATGAAGTTTCAAAGATGAAAAGAGCATCTGGATATTGTGATCACCATTAAAGGTGACCAGAATTTACCAGGATAGTGATATTCTAAAATTCCATCATTGATTCATCAAAGAGTAGACTGCAAGCTGCTGGACCTGCAACATCTGAAGTAGTGACAGATCAAACCTAATTGTTTCATGGTGCCAGTGGTAACTGCGATCAAATTTGGTTTGATGATTTTGGACTTCCAAAGGTCAGTGTTACAGATTTCACCTGTCTGGACTGATTCGAAGTATTAGGGTCAGGAGCATAAATAAGAACGATCAGCCTTAGAAAACAGTCTGATATTGTAAGATTATCCACAAGAATCCAGAAGTGGCTCGTTTCTTGATGCTAATCACCAATGCTGTCTTAAGGGATAGAAAGATATAGAATCCTTCAAAAAGATTAGAAAAAAAAGAAAGAAGTAAAGACAAGAAATTAATTAAAACTGGAACACTATTAAGGATTTTTTCTGACGTTATTGCAGAAATCCAAATGCATACAAATAGCTTCAGTATATCGCACAAAAATCCTCAAAGTGACAGTCTTCAAAGGTTTTTATTCTGTCTCAGATGAGAACTTTAAATTTTTTTTTCTTCATTCATATACCTGGATTGTGATTTAGTTTCTCACTTGCAGGTGACAGCATAAATGTACAAGCATCTATTTTATACTTGACAGTGAAATCACTACCGTGTGTGGTTTATGTGGCCTTCTTTTACAGAGTTATGAATAACTAGGCAATAACAGACAATAACATATTTCAAAGCATTATCATGTGTCTGTGCTGCTGGCCTCAGTGATATGTGGGCCAAATACCGGTCCTGCTGACTGCGATAGCAAAACAATTGTCTCCTTTTTTCTTTTCTTTTTTCTCTTTTCTTCCAGCTCTGTGAACATGGAGAGAACTTAAAATCGTACAGAGACAATTGTGAGGACTAGCATTGTAGCTCCCTGTCCAGATACAGTCTGGAGACAGAAAAACAAAAAGGGTTGGAAAAAGCTTGGAATGTTCAATATGCCACAAATTGGGAAGTGAGGTCTCCACGGTTAGCTCAGGGTTAGCTCAACAACCTCCTTGAAATCTCTTCTGCTAGGAAGCACTGACAATACTGACCCAAGGATCTATGCAAACTAGAATCTCTCAACAAACCTCTCAAATACTCCGTTACTTGGTTTTAAAAAAGTCCCCATTTAAACAGTTCAAAACCCCAATCCTTGTGTTCTTTCCAGCGAATTATACTTCTCTGCTAAAGTTTCAGTGCCTGCGGAATCTTGACAGCAGGGATGGAAGGTGGACAAATTAAAGAAAGAAGGAAGGAAGGAAGGTCTGGTTTGTTGTTTCTGTTAATCAAAGGAGAGCAGGGAACCACACAGTACATGAAGGTAATAGTACAAGACAGCAGGGTGGAAAAACTATGGAGAATATGATTGTAACTAGAAAGTGGTATTTTTCTTAACTATATGCATGGTTCTTCTCTTTAGCCAAACTCTAGCCAGAGTCATGAAAAAAAATCTCATTTACATTCCCCTCTTTCAGCTGCTTGATTGGGAGGTAGTTTGAGCCAGATCTTGTGTGATGTTCCCATCAGCCTGCGGCACTCCAGCCATGCAGATCTGTGGTGAGCCCTTCTCTTGGCTTCCCTTAACTAATCTTTGGATGACAGATGCCCCTTTAGGGATATATTCTGCAGCTGCACTTCACTGTGACTGAATGTGAGAATGTGCTAAATGTTACGCAGGCAGCCAAATGTTACCGGACCCTGTCTGGACTGATAAAATCGTGTTGGGTATACTGCTGTTCTCCTTTTATGAGTTAGTGGGAGATGTATGTTTATAATGTACAGATTGTAAATTGTGATACAGTGTTTTGGTTGTCTTTATAAGTCTTTTTAAAGTATTAATAAAAGTGAGTATTCCTTTTTACAGCAGCTTGTAGTGCCTGTTGAAAATTATTTTGATTTTTCTCTTGGAAATGCTATGAAACCACTGCTGGCTTCTGAACATAATGACATGCTCAGGGCTTCGTATTGTAGGTTAACGGAAAGCACTGTGTGCGAGGAAGACCGGTTGGTCCTGCTGGCACTTATCAGTTCAGTGGTCTGGAAATGGAGAAATAATTCTTTCTTAACAGGCAATGGGATCTTGCAGTGCCAACTGACAGACTGTAAGTCCACAATTAGAAGATATGAAAGTGCTGACTGAAGCCGCCTGCTAATAACAGCAAAAAAGTTGTTTTCATCCTTTCAGATATTGCAGTTAAAAGTTCTAAAATTAATCAACGTTCAAAGTCAAATTATTCTTGTGGCACAAAGCTTATCCAAAATGCTTTTGACAAATGAGTGCCTTTTGTATAGAGGACTGAATTCACTGGCTACCCTAAAAAAGCTGTTCTGATCAAATCCATGGTCTAAAAATCCTTTAGGATGAAAAAAATGCTACTCTCTTTATGCCCATGCTCTTTTTGTTGTCAAAGAAGCCTTGTTAAAATGCTAAGGCTTGTGTTATGATGGTAGTCAGATCCTGTAATCTGAGTACTGTCCCCATCCTTTAAACATATGAAGCTGAGCTGTTCTGAGAAATCAGAAATCTTGATCTAAGATTCAGAATCTCCACAGTGAATTACTTGGTGGAATTTGTATTGTTTCATCTGTGCATTGTGTGGCATAAACCCACTGCCGCAAAATGATTACAAACTAGTAGATACTGCAGTAAGTACCTATAATGACAAACTGAACCATGTTCTTAAAATGGTGTACACGTGACCCTGAAAAATTAGTGTCAGCTGTCTCCGTGAACAGCATGAATT
>WAAD01005928.1:60637-83373 GCA_013389945.1 Fregata magnificens
TTTCCTTGCTCCATTCCACTTTTTTGTCAGAAGAGGGCATTAAAGCACTGAGTATGTGCAGAGTTAACATGAATGCTTTGACGTTTAAAGCAGTTTAATGCAGAGCTACAAATGCAGCTGCCTGTGCATTGTAAAATCATTTCGATTACTTAAGTAGAAGGTAAAAATATCAGAGTAATACATGGAAAATTTTTTTCATATAGAATCCCAACAAATATTCTGTACATATTTTGCTTAATTCATAAATACTTTCTTTCTTTTTGTTACAGCACACTAATGACTTCGCTTTGTACACTGAAGCTATTAAATTTTTTAACCACCCAGAAAGCATGGTCAGGATTGCCGTTAGAACTATCACTTTAAATGTCTACAAAGGTATGCTTTTTATATGTTAAAAAAGGCATGTGTACAAAATGCTTGTTGCATTGTAGTTTAATTTTCAGTTTTTTACATTTAAGGGTTTCTTGTCTGTTTTATGAGATTGAAAAACTTAGCATGTTGACATGCTTCAGATACACATTTTGGTTTTTATGAAACAGAACCCCAAACCTACAGTATGTACTTGTAAATAGTATTGTTTCCTCACAGATGAAACTGGTTAAAAAAAACCCAACAGAGTATCAAGCATACAGGAGGAACTTTAGCTTCCCTTCCAACAGAGATCAGAATGTGACTGTATGTAAACAAACAAACAAACAAAAAACCAACCCCAAAACCGATGTGCTTTAAGAATATGAAGTATTTTTTTACTTACGAACTCGAGCTTTATAATGTATGAAGCAGTAACCTTGCTGGCTACATCACTTCCTTTGGCATTTGAAGTGCATTAAAATATGACTCTAGAGCTCCTAGGTGCTGCAATCACTCCAGTCTAAAGGAGAGCTAGACCATTCCCAGAGGTGCCCAGTGAAGGCCAGGAGGCTGCAGTCGCAAATTCCTGTACTTGACATTCCAGTAGGACATAAAGAAAAGACCTAAAACTTCACTGTGAGAATAGTTATGCACTGCAACAGGTTTTCCAGAGAAACTGAGGAATCTGTACTGTTTGAGATCTTCAAAACTCAACAAGGTCCTTAGCAACCTGGTTGAACTTTGAAGGTAACGCTACTTTGAGAGTGGGTTTGGACTAGACAACGTCCGAAAGTCACTTCCCCCTAAATTTTTCTTGGGGTCTGTAAAATCTGTAATAGACTGAAAATATCAGTGTTCTCTGTAGAAAAATTGGTGTGTATTCAGAACTTCTACCTCTGAAATCAGTGTGCTGTAAGATAGTATGTATCATGCATGGAATATGTTAGTGCAGGGCTTCTTATTCTTTAATCCATGCTAAATTAAATTACATTTTGAATTTACACAACTTTCTATCAATTAAGAGAGTAGTGATTTGATGACAGTCTTCATCACAGAAGAATATAAGATCTTTTTTAAAACAATGAACAATTGGCTTTGCAAATAACTGGATAGCCTGCATAGCAGATAAGTTCTTTATAGTGCTGACTGCAAGGGACAAAATGTCTTTCTTTTGTATGTTGAGAAATGGGCACTTGGTACTAGTTTTCTACTTCAAGGAGCTGTAAACCCAAATGCGAGCTCACAAAAAGAGCAAAGTGCAGACTTTGTATCCTGTTTGTTAGATATTTATGTAACTAAATATTTTTATGGTTAAAAAATGTACTTGTCTAGAATTTTTATTGAATGTTGTAGTAATATAAAGTTTAGAGTTGAAAAAACACACCTCAGATGTTCAGGTTTTATAATTTTCTGACTATCCATTTGCATATATTCTGATCTAACACCTACCCTGTATCTTTTAGTTTAGATGCTTTGTGCTTTAGCTTTTTAAACCCTTTTGGAGGATGTCACTATCCCAGTTCCTAATCCTGTTAACTGTTGTCTGTTTCTTTTGCCCTTCCTTCACTGATGATTCCTGTGTTCCTTAATGCAGTGTCATGTAAGTCTAACTAGCTTGACTTTCAGCATTACTGCTTTATTCTTACGCTTTTTCTCTCTTCTTTTTAACAAAGATTGTGCTAAAAAAACCTTTCTGAATTCCACTAGATTTGTTTATCTTCAGACCTATATAAATACGTCAATATTAGGCTCATTTAAGCCAATTAAGAATTGATATGATGCTTTTGTAGAGGTCCATTTCATGCATAAGATCATGTCAGGTGTATACTTGTATGAAAAGCTAGCATGTAATAAAAATTCAGAAGATACTTTGTTGTATTTCTTAAAAACTAATTTAAAAAATTGGCAACTCATTTTTCTTTTTAACAATTTCTCTTCAGTGGACAACCAACCTATGCTGCATTACATTAGAGATAAAACTGCTGTCCCTTATTTCTCCAACCTCGTTTGGTTTATTGGAAGCCACGTGATAGAACTGGATAACTGTGTGCAGACTGATGAAGAGTAAGCTTTTACAAGTGCTGGGTATTGAATGGAAATGCTTTTCCCAGATGTTGATACTCTCCTTATTTTGTCTGTAGTAGACCAGTTAAGTTAATTTCTGAATACGTTCCCATGTAGACAGTTCAAGGTTTTCATTCTTGCAAAGTTTTTTAGTGATTCTTTGAATTAATAGTGGTTAGTGCTGTGTGCCCTATCTGTGCTAATATCTGTACAAGTAAACTAGTGTTTGGCAATATGCTTTTTCTTCGTCTTTGTTTTAATTCTGCTAAATTTAGTAGATATCCAGAAGACACAAAAGGTATTTTGTGCTTCTGAATCTTGTTAACTTTTTCTTTTTAATGTTCCTTTTCTGTGTATCATCTCAGCAGAACAGCCTTCTGAAAAGATTCTAGGGGAAAAAAAATTGAAATTGGAAAGGTGAACTTTATTTAATATGTGAACTGTCAGACCTGAAATTCCTGTGTAATATTCCACTATCAACTACAGAAATATTTTGTTGATTCAGGTTATTCTTGGTTTGGCTTTCCACCCCTACTTTAGAATGGGCAGCTGTTTCTTGCTTTCTGAAAGTGAAGAGGTAGATGTTAAATACAACATAGATTTCTTCTTTTGCTTTTGGAAACAAATCTTACTATTTTTTTATGGTTGGCTTGTGAAAAGACTCTGGCAGTGGAAAGCAAAGTTTGGTAAAGACATTGCTTCTGAAAACATGGGGAAAAACTTGGTATTGCATCCTAAAGCACATATAAGCCTGAATACTGTTTGCTAGCAGCTCTAGTTGACTTCACTGAAAACATCTTCTTTAGACAGTCGATCTGGGCAAGGTAATCTGTGGAAGGGAAGCATGTTAATTCTTTCATTTTTAAGACTTTGACAATTGATTATATCTGAGACTTTCTTTCTGCTCTCTTTTTCAGGCACAGAAATAGGGGTAAACTGAGTGACCTGGTAGCAGAACATCTTGATCATTTACATTACCTTAATGATATCCTTATCATTAATTGTGAATTTTTAAATGATGTGCTGACAGACCATCTACTTAATAGGCTCTTTCTTCCCCTTTATGTGTATTCATTAGTAAATCAAGATAAGGTAAGCTAATACCTGCAAACAATTAAGTCTTAAAGGTATTACTTGCTTTCAGTATGCATAATGATTTGTTCAGCAGGTATATTCTGTTAGTAGGGTTAATACTCTTGATATCTATGTATGTGTGTTTTACATGAAAGAGCTTAAATAAGGTGGCTGTAGGGGTAATACCCTGAGCCTGAATTTAAGGGCAGAATAGATGAAATTTTATTCACCAAACAAATACTGTTTTGGATGATGTGGTTGTTAAATGCTAACAATGGTGGAGATGAGAAAAGCTGTAAATTTGGAATAGGGTTTACATTTCTCTAATGCTGGGAGATGTGTGATTTCCTTTTTTGATATGGTAACTTGTCTCCTGGCAAAAGCAGATTATAATACCTTTTCCCATTTTTTTTTTTCCATGGGGTAAAAATCCACTCCAGGTAGAAAATAGAAACTTTTGGCTTTGACACTTGATTCTTCTATTTGCAGATAAGCTGTGTTTGAATGTGATACAGTTGAATTTATTTTTAAAGCGTAGCCTTTAAATTTAGTGGAAAGCTAATTTTTAATGAAATAGAAACTGTTCTTTTAAAACCTGTACAGGTTCCTGTATTCACTTGTCTTTTGAAAAAATAAATAAATTCACTGTTAGGTTTGATTTCTATGTTTTTTCCTTTTCACCTCCCTTCCCCATTCTTAATCTTCTGTAGTGGTGTTTGTTCTTAAGATACACAGTGCTTTGTGAAAGTCAGCATACTTTCATTAACCTGAGCTCAGGTTTCTTGCAAGTTAATGAATTCGGTATATTGCATGTGCACTGAAGGTTGAACAAGAATCAGCTTCATGTCTCACGGTTGATAAGGCCATTGAAATAGGGTGAAGCACACTTCCTTACTTTTACTTTCTTTTCAGCTATTTTAACTCTTTCCATTCACGCATGCACAAAAATCTGCTTGTCCTCCTGTTTTCAGGCAGATGTGTCTGTTATCGTGAGGTCAGAGATATTTGTGATCGTAAAATTGGGCTGTTCTTACCTCTTGAGATAACTGATTAATTTATTTGGTGATGGTTTTTAACGTATCACTACTTTATTTTTAGAAACATTTTCATTACTACTGATATATAAATTTAGCACTGTTGTGCTCAAGTTATACTTCAGAAATTTTTGTCCAATGTGATTTACTTGATTTAGAGAAGTGTCTGTCAAGAAAGTGTTTTTATTATGTCGGTAATATTTCATTGTTTCTGAATAGCTGATTTTTAGAGCAGACTTTAATAAATGTTAACTGAGAAGTACTTTTTGAAGGAATAGTAGCATAGTGAAAACCAACATACTTCTCAGATACTCATCTGTTAAATTTAAGTTACCGAAGTGACTATGAAAGACAGTAATCAATAGTGATTTTTTAAGCATGTAGAGTAAGGGATATGCTAATTTGGAGAGTCTTCATTTGAAATAGTTTACAAGAAGTAAATGTTAGAGCATGATGCCTTCTGAACATTCTGTAGCAGAGTGTAGAACAATACACTCTTAAAAGTTTTGTTTTAAATAAAATATTAAGCAGTGTAAATGCTTTAACTTTGTATAAATAAATCAGCATTTTTCATAATGTTTTTTCCGTAGGGTGGAGAGCGTCCAAAAATAAGCCTCCAAGTTTCTCTCTATCTTCTTTCTCAAGTAAGTATTTTAAGTATTTTGCCTTATTTCAGAACATGTTTTGCAGTAGTGTTATGATTTATAAATTACTGTATTTTCATCTATTTTGGCAAAGCCATTAAAGACAATTTGGCAAATGAAGTTTTAAACCTATCAGTTTCCATTAAAAAAAAAAAAAAAAGGCACAAGATCATTTGTCTTTTTATGGAAAGGCCAAATAGCTTCTTACTTGAGTTACTATCATTCTTCTGAGGATCCCATAGTACAGGGTAGTCTTTAGAGCATTCAGTGATTATAGTTTATGTACACCACCTGACCAATGGTGCATAGTAGAGCCACACAACATGCTAGGACAGAATTTAGTAAAATTGCAGGTGAAATTTAGATAGATGCTGTATTGCACTTTGAATCTGCCTAAGCAATGGAAGGTTCCAGGTTTGAAATTTCCTCTTTGAAAAATAGAGGGAGCAATGATCTCCTGGGGTTTTTTGATCGTTTTGGTTTTTTTTAAAAAAACCCAACCAACCAACCAAATCCCCAAAAAAACACCACCACCAAAACCTCAGACTTTCTCACAATTTTAATTTCATCATGCCTATACCTTAAATCTATAATTAAGTACTTGTTATTTCTTATTCTTACCAGACCCACCTCCTTTTGATTCTGGAACTTATTTTCAAATGTAGAGAGTTTTACAGTGGATTTTTTTTTTATTGTAGAGAAAAATAATCTTTTCTCACTGTACTCTTCGGTGCATTGCTATGAGACTAGTTTTCTTAAATTACGTTCTCTGAAAATAGTTTTGACTTGCATTCATAGAACTTATACTTCTTTTTTTTTTCTTTGAACTTACGATTTTACATTAGTCATTTTATTATGGTCCGATCCATAATTTCATCTTCTTTTTTTTAAGAACTTTTCTGAAAAATGTGATTTTTTTTTTTTTTTTCCCCCAGGATAATATAATTTGATGCTTCTTAATTTAAACCTAAAAAATTGTGATGTTGTGGGAGTTATTTACCACAGATAAAACCTTGGGAGCAATAGCTTCTTGTAACTAAAGGGATCAGCGTCATAGGGTTGTGAATGTTGACCTCTTTTAACCTCTTTGATTTCAGTGGAAGTATTGGCTAGGTATCACTTCAAGATTTGCATCTATGTTTATTGTTTTTTAATAAAGAAAGTGGAGCTTTTTTCCTAACCATAAAGAATTTGGAACAAATTTGTGTATCGGAATGGGATGTGATGTAGAAAATCAAGTTACTTTTTCTGTACTGGCAGAAATGCATCTTTTTCCACCTCTTTTTAACCTAGAGTCTGTCTTTGATGGAGTGGGATCTGAAAAAGTGTACACTGAGTATCTGAAAAACCTTCTTAACTTCTGTTATTGACACCAGGCATATACTTTAGGCATTACCCATATATTAGAGACAAGTGCTTGAGAGGCTTGTACTAGCAGATGAAAATCCACTTCTGTGGATTTTCATCCACTGTTCACAAAGTGAACGTGTAACATACTAATGCCAAAACATGCCTGTGTATAGTCAAGCTACGCTTTCTGAATTAGAAGAAGCTTGAGTGATTTGTGAAGCTGGTTGTTTTTGAAGTCTGTTGCGACTTTCCAAAGTTTTACATAGGTCACCACCACGTGCCAATAATCACTTCACTTTTGAAGGTCTGGAATGATTCTGACTTTAATCAGAAAACCTGTGGAGATCATGTTTAGCTAAATATTGTCCAAACAATGATTAGGTTTACTGATTTAGAAATTATTTGGGGATTTTTTAGCTAGAACCACTGTTCAGGAATCCAGCTTTGATATTCCTGTGAAGAGAATGGATATAAGCTGACATGAGGCTATTGTGGCTGGACCTGAGCTGGTTCTGTCCAAAAGCCAATTGTTTGCTGGCCCAACCTTGTAAGCCTTGCCTCAAAATAGAGCGGTTACTGTAAACAGAGAACTTTGTTAAAGCACCGAAGCACTTCTGGATAAGTGCTTTAATGTTATAGGCAGTATGGCCCTTATTCCTGTGTTATGTAGCTGCTTTGTAGCTAGACCATAATTCATTGTGATTTCATAGCCAGAAAAGCTGCTTCTGATCCAGTTCAGCCTATTGCATGACATTTATTTGTGAATCACTGCCAAGTAATTGTGTGCATAACACAGAACTTCCTGGAGTCCTGCCAGTTGTTCGCATACAAGAAGGTCAGTGGTTGCTGTGTACCATAATCAGTTTGTGTAGATTCTCAAAAAACCAATTTTCTGGAGCAGTTTTAATTTGGGTTCCTTGCTAGAATATCACACAACTTTCATCTTGAAGCTGATGAGGAGAGAGAATTTACATTTCTCAGAAGGAGGGAAGAGGATGAAGAATTATTAAAACTAGGTAGCTTAAAATGTAGAGAAAGGTCAAATACCTGTAGCAAGGATTATGGTGGCCTGTGTTTTGAAGTAGATTTCATGAACTATTAGTGTTACCAATTGTACTTTACTGTATATGTAAACTTAAGATACCAGTTTAACAAGGTCAAAGAAGTATGTTCAGTGACGGAAACTGTGAAACTGTATGTGTTCTGTAATATATGTCTGATACTTCTTTCCACCCTTCTTTTAATAGGTTTTTCTAATTATACATTACGCCCCTTTGGTGAACTCATTGGCTGAGGTTATACTTAATGGTGACCTCTCGGTGTTTTCTTCTAAAGTTGAGCAAGATATACAGAAAAACTCAGTAAGTGGCCAATTAATCTTCAATATTTTTTTTTTAGAGACAAAGAAAATATTTGAAAACCAAAATCAGGTATCTGGAAACTGGTAAGCCAAGGTGACTGTGTTTAGGAGAGAAGAGCAGCAATAGGAGATTTCAGCTTTTGTTGTTGGATATGAGAGCAGACTGTGCAACTTACAGTATTATATTCTTGTTGAAGTTGCAACATTTTTGTGCATGCATATATATTTCAGGTAGTGGTATAAGAATGTGTAGGACACAAATTAGAATACTTAGTTGCTTCAGCTGGGATCAGACACTGTGTCGTGGTTTAACCCCAGCTGGCAACTAAGCACCACACAGCTGCTTGCTCACTCCCCCCCCCGCAGTGGGATGGGAGAGAGAATCGGAAGGGCAAAAGTGAGAATACTCGTGGGTTGAGATAAAGACAGTTTAATAGGTAAAGCAAAAGCTGTGCACGCAAGCAAAGCAAAACCAGGAATTCATTCACTCCTTCCCATTGGCAGGCAGGTGTTCAGCCATCTCCAGGAAAGCAGGGCTCCATCATGTGTAACGGTTCCTTGGGAAGACAAAACACCATCACTCCAAACGTCCCCCCCTTCCTTCTTCTTCCCCCAGCTTTATATGCTGAGCATGATGACATATGGTGTGGAATATCCCTTTGGTCAGTTGGGGTCAGCTGTCCTGGCTGTGTCCCCTCCCAGCTTCTTGTGCACCTGGCAGAGCATGGGAAGCTGAAAAAGCCCTTGACTGGCGTAAGCACTACTCAGCAACAACTAAAACATCTCCACATTATCAACACTGTTTTTAGCATAAATCCAAAGCACAGCCCCATACTAGCTACTATGAAGAAAATTCACTCTCTCCCAGCCAAAACCAGCACACACTGCAAAGGCTTCCATCGTTTTGATGGGACACTTTTGTAACCCATTCTTCTGTGTTCAGTTTTTGTTATCAGCTCTTTGGTAGTGAAATAGAAATGAGTCATCACAATTTTTCCTGTGAAATTACTTCCTTATGCAACTTGTAGTAGAAATGAGAGACTTAGAAGAAATACCTGGCTTTATGGTAAATTGTTTGGATATAGGAAATAAAGATCTTAATCTGAATATTCCCAATGTTTTAGCAGTGAAACTGATCATCTCTGAAAGTGTGCATCAGTGTGCGTCAGAGAATATAGACCAGCCACAAATAGATAGGACTGCTCTCACTTTGTCATTGCCCTTGTACCTTCAGATTTAATCCTGTACAGACGTTGCTAGATGCTGTTAGTGTTTTTCTAAGTCTGTTGTATATGATTTTTTTCCCTTTTGTTGTGGGTTTCACAGTTTGTGAAATGCTTGCATGTTACTTTTTAAAGGCCTATTTGTGGATGGTAATAAGAAGGGGGTATGACCTTACTTTGGTTAAGAGGCTTCTGACTGTAGTTCTGTCTAAAGATTGAACATGTCCCCTAATTTCTGACTCGTCAGCAAAGAGTTACTGACTGAGTGTTTAATTTATAACAAGCAATAGATTGGTTCTTATGCACATTCTTTCCCAGCAGTGGCTATAGCTCTGAGAGTTTCAAGGGGGAGATATGCTTCAACTCTTCCATGATACAAGTCAACTTTTCCAAATTTCTTCCTACTGTGCAGTGGAAGCTGTGTGGGCTGATCTTAGCCAGTAGCTTTTGGGTGCTGGTATTTTGTACTGTTGACCTTGATATTTAGAATCTAATCTTTTTTTAGAAAAAAACTACAGTGGAATGGTAGAGCTGACTGAATGCTTTAAGGTAAAGCAATCTCTTACTTGTTAGCAAATGTCTGACCGTCTGCTAGCTGCGTACTGAATGTCGTGTGTTACTTGTGCAGAAGCAGCTTTGTTACTAGGAAATTTGTGGTGAGAGGGTGGGGCTCCAGTTGTTGCAGAAGTGAGATTTTCTTTTCCTGTCATGATCACTGTACAGAGTTGCAAAATAATCTGTAGTATATGTTTATGTGCAGGCATTAATGTTAGGAATATTAGGGGTTTCCTGTAAACTTCTTCTCTTATGTTTGTAATACTATTTAGTTTGCTGCTTCTTACTGGTCTTAAAGATGTGTCCTCATGGCATGTAAACTGGGAGTCCTGTCATACCTGAACAGGTAGTAAATAGGAGGGGTATTGGCTTTCTAGGACAGACACTTGGCAAAACTGCTAGAGGTAGAGCTTTGTTACAGGGAGAGCAGACTGGTGGCACTTTTGGTGGATGAGGAAAAAACTTACATGGGAGAAACTTTAGTTTTTAGTAGATTCAACCATATTCTTCAATGAAACCTTAGCGGGGAAAACCTGTACTGTCAGAAAGCCTACTGGTGGAGGTTGGTTATTTGCAGAAAGAGCAGGGAGTAATCTTTAGCAGAAGAGCTCCGTGCCCTACTTCCAATGAGGGGAGCTATCAAGTGAGCTACTCTCAGTTGATGAGTATGAGCTACCACTGTGTATATTGCATGGTGTTTTCTACTGATACACAACTCAATGCAGTCAGGCTAAAGTCAGCTGTAGATATGGAGGCATAGACAACTTAAGTAAAGGTGAGGCAGTTTCTTGTTCCTCTGTGATAGGACTTCTTAGAGCAGAAGGTTGATTTTTGAGCATTGTTAGCCATTTCAGGGGCTGTTCTTCAGACTATAAGGTGTATCAAGATCGTTGCAAAGTTATTACTGTGGTGTATTCTGTTGCAAAGAAATGACAAACTTCTACTGAATAATGGAAGCTATTTCAGAAGCTACTTTAGAATTGCTTGTTCTGGGGTTAGCAGAGAAAAGCGATGAGCAAGTCTTTTCACATACTTTTTGACTGAGTGTCATGGTTTAACCCCAGCCGGCAACTAAGCGCCACACAGCCGCTCGCTTGCTCCCCCCCACCCTTGGTGGGATAGGGGAGAGAATTGAAAGGGTAAAAGTGAGAAAACTCATGGGTTGAGGTAAAGACAGTTTAATAGGTAAAGCAAAAGCTGTGTGCGCAAGCAAAGCAAAACAAGGAATTCGTTCACTCCTTCCCATCGACAGGCAGGTGTTCAGCCATCTCCAGGAAAGCAGGGCTCCATCATGTGTAACAGTTCCTTGGGAAGACAAATGCCATCACTGCAAATGTCCCCCCTTCCTTCTTCTTCCCACAGCTTTATATGCTGGGCGTGATGTCATATGGTGTGGGAATATCCCTTTGGTCAGCTGGGGTCAGCTGTCCCCGCCACGTCCCCTCCGCACAACTTGTGCCCCCCCAGCCTACTCGCTGGCAGGGTGGTGTGAGAAGCAGAAGAGGTCTTGACTCTGTGTAAGCACTGTTCAGCAGTAACTAAAACATACCTGTGTTGTCAACACTGTTTTTAGCACAAATCAAAAACATAGCCTCATACTAGCTACTATGAAGAAAATTAACTCTATCTCAGCCAAAACCAGCACACCAAGTTTAGAATTGTTTGTTCTTAAGTCAGACCCAAATTTATCTTTTACTACTTCCTTTCTGTTATAATTTCCCATGGTAATCATTCTGATACTCTCCTAAGCTTGTTGTTCTGGGGATATCTCTGTGTGTTATGTTGAGCCCCAGTTATCTCTAAACACCTGCTCTGTACCTAACACTGCTTATCTCTTGTAACCGAGATGTCTTGACATATTTAAATTGAAGTGTAACTGTCAGTTTCTAACTAACATGTAGCTTCTAAAACCTAAAGTAAGTAGAACTTCATGTCTATATTCATCTTCCTAATAAGATGAATTGAAGTGGAATGAGGTGTAGACAGTATGGACTGAGATTACCAGAAGCAGGGTCATGTATCCGCATGATAGGAGACTAAATGAGTAAAGAATACTTAACAAAAATAAAAAAAACTGAGAAGGGTTGCAGTTGCTGTGTATAAATGCAACATATCCAGAGTTATTTAGGACAAAAGAGCAACGGTAGTTGTCACAACAGGAACAAATGGTACTTTTTTACTGGAAATCAATTTGTGGAAAAAACCACCAGCAGACCTAACTGCTGATAGCTTATGAATTGGCAATAACCTACCTGTGGGGATCTGCTGAACATCATAGCCAGTAATGATTGCCCACCCTCCACTGAACAGGTTCTCCACCTCAAAGTATAGCAAATTAAGATACACTTTTCTTTCCATATTTTTTTCCCTGTATTTCTGTTTTTAGGTGGCATCAGAAGAAATGCTAACCTTTATCTCATGATGGGAGTTGCATATGTGTAGCCAACAGAATGTATTTAAACTTGTTAGCAGTCATCACACTAAGGTCTACCTTACTTCCTGTGAGATCTGTTTTCCTGCATAATTCGGATGTGGGGCAATTCTACCTATTTCATGTTTCTTGTTTAACCTACTTTCTCCTTCCCGTAAAAGTTGTTACTGGTACTACCTTATTTTACCAGCACACATTGCATGAGATAAACCATAATTGAAAATATGGTTGAAAGACATTTTAAAAGTATAAAATAGAGTATCTCAACCTGTATAATCAACTTAGATAAACCATATACTATGTAAATTAATTTTAAGTCTGACTTTTGAATGTTTTAAATATATAGCCTTGTTATATTTAGCAGAACAGAAGATATATGTTGACTTTTTCACAGCATTCTTTCTTGAGAGGGTACAGACCATGGTTCAGTGCTTATGAGCACATTGCTGTCTACTAGTCTCTTCTGTTATTTTGCTTATATGGCTAACAGCATATTAGAAATGCAAGGATGTTAAGTACATGCATTTTTCATGTATTCATTTATGTATTCATATATAAAGAAAGTAGCTACAGGATTTTAGGAAGCAATTGTAAGAAGTGAATACAGGAAGGGGAAAATGCAATATGCAACTTGCATGTTACTTTTACTTTTTTCCCTAAAAATAGGACTTAATGTGTTCTTCCTTTTCCCTTATGACTATTCTGACCAGAAGCCATCAATAAAAGGTAATCTGGTTGTAACTCTGGTTGTTTTATAACCTTCCTATGTTGCAGTTTGATCAGACTAAAAATATGTCAGAGAGGCTACTGGGGGGCATGAGTATGGTAAATTTAACATTGTGGGTTTTTTTGGTATTGTGAAAGATTCCTCCTACTATATGGTTTGTTTCAGTGCCAAGTGTAAGATTATGCAAGATTTCTGTAAAACCTTTTTAAAAAGTCAGAAGATTCAGAGAAGCATTTTGGCCTTTTGACTTGTGGAAGGCTTATTCCCAGATCTTTTCCTAATCTCTTATTTTTTTATGTATAGGTGTTCCTTATTAAGTGAAGGGAGGGATTTATCCAAGTTTTTTCTCTGAGGTCTCTTTGATGCACTCATCTTCAATGCTTATTGTACTTGAGTCACCTAAGACAAGGAATAGAATCAGTTTTGTATTTATACTCTAGTCTTCTTTTCTCTTGCTTGCCCTTAAATTTGTAACCATTTAGCCAGCATCAGCTAAATGTGATTGAAGTATTGAGGTCTGAAAAGTAATGAACTTTCCGTAGCAGTCTTGTTCAGCATAAACCTGTGCTAGCAGGAAGCCCCCAAACCATGTGTTTCACTGCTCAGTAAGAGAGGTTTGGCTGATCAGTGTTTATAGCTCTGAGTGAGAGTGAGTGTGTACTCTGGTAATCCAGCTGGCAGGCCTAACAAGTGAGAAGGGAGCTCAAAGCATCACAACTCAGAAACAATCTGCAGAATTGTAGGAAACCAAGTTTTGTTAGTCCTGCTAGTTGCAGAACTTCTTGTGTCTTGTGTCTTTCTGTAAGAATACATTGTTTCTGTTGTTAGGATGGCACAGACTCTTGGAAATATTTATTTCCTCTGGGAGAAATTTGTCATCTAAATTTATTTTATTGCTCTCTAATAATCAGGAAAATCAGGTATTGATTGAATACTGTTTGCTGCCTTGTCCAAAACCAGTGTTTTGACTTGGAAGACAAACTTCTGATATCTTTGGGTAGAACGCAAGTATACTAAAGTCTAACAAATGAAGTGGTGTTGGTTTTCTGGACTTGGTAAGTCAATGTCTGGAGGCCCAAAAAAGGTTTCATGTCAGTGCCATTTGTTCCTAGTTGATACAAGGACTAGTATGCTGTTGAGGGAGGCTTAAGATTCAAAAAAGGCCTGCGGCATAGAGCATTGGTTTTTGTCCTTGCTACTGCCAAAGATGTTTAAAGAGTGTATTTCATACTAATACATTGCTGTCAACACACACTTTGGATTTTGCTGCCTTCATCCTTTTTGCAAAAGGTGTCTTAATTTTGTATGTACTAGCTGTCTCAACTGTTAAGAAAGTTCAAAGAAGGGAAAAAAATTTAATAAACTTCTGTTGATGAAATAGGTAGTTCTATATCTTCCTGTCTCAAGATGGCACACTTTTTAATGGTAGATCTTTAGGATATGTTACTTTGTAGATAATTGTTCTACTGATGATTTGATACAACTTGAGGTCTGCTTTCTTGTATTTTAAAATGGATTTGAGATTTGTAAGTGATATGCTAATTTACATTCTAAAAACCCTCTTTTATATGAACTGAAGTTTTTTTTATCAATTAGAGTTAAAAATGTCTCAGTGTAAACTCTTCAAATTTACAGGCAAAGTCAAGTATCAGATGTTTCATAAAACCAACAGAAACACTTGAGAGGTCTCTTGAAATTAACAAACAGAAAGGGAAGAAGAGGGTGCAGAAAAGACCAAACTATAAAAATGTTGGTGAAGAAGATGAAGAGGAGAGAGGATCTGAAGATAACCAAGATGATGTAGATAAAACTAAAGGTACAGAAGCGAGTTCAAAGGGCATCAGAACAAGCAGTGAAAATGAAGGTGAGTATACCAGCAAATAAAAATGATGCTTACAGTTTGGATACTTTTATTTACTGTATGGACCTAGTTGTGATTTCTTACATGACTTGTTCTCCTGTTGCACTAGGTAAACGTGGGACTATTAAACTTGTTTTCAGTCTTTGGTTGTAGGTTTTTTTTCGTGTTAAATCATTCTGTCAGAACATGTACTTCTAATCTGATGAAAAACTATGAAAGTGTTTTCATATCTTTCTGTAGTCTTCAGCCCTTATCACAAACGCATGCCTTGCACCTAGGTGTACATGATTATGGGGCACTTTATAAGTAGACTTCACAACTTTGTAACTTTTCCTTCTGTGGTAAGGCAAATAGTGTAGCCACTTTTCCTTTGTAAGATGGTTGGGAGTATTTTATGCATGTTCCAATGATAAAATTCAACAAGTGAGCTAGAAGTGACAGTACATGGTAGAAGATGATATTAAATAGTTCAAAACTGAAGAAAACCTCTTTAACTTTTTGATCTTTTAATTGCACATTTTCAGGATTTTTGATGTAATGCTAACCTTAAGGAGAATTGGTTTTATAGGATGAGTGGTCTTACAGCATATCGTAACTGCTTATTTTACTAGTTAGCAACAGTTAGAAGGATGTACATAGAAACTAGTCTTTACTTTAGACATAAATTGAGAAAAGTGTGACAGAATTGCATGCAAGCAATTGAAAACAAGACCTTTATGCTTTGACAGCCCTCTCCAAACGTAGTTGCATTTTCATTTAGGTAAACAGTCTGTTTGAGAAGGCTTTCCTTGAATGGTGTCAAATAACTGATAATGTATTGTCTACCATGATTTGAAGAAAATGTGACATGATCTACTGTTGAAACTGGTGCATTTAGTAGTCATCTTTGTCCAAATTCTTAAGCAAAAGCTAGATTTGGTCCTACCACTTCTACTTAAAGCCAATAGGTGTGAAGCACTTGGGACTAGGTATCCTGTTTGCTGTAATTGTAGAGACCTATTTACACCCTCTGTGGAACTTGATGTCCACCGATGCCCCAATCTCAACAGCGTTTTCTTATAGCAGTTAAATTCCTTAAAGAAATGTAAGCAAACTGTTTTATTGGGAAGAAAATTTGCCTACATCTATTCATTCATTAACCTTTCTGAGGTTATGGTTATACATCTTATATATAGTTGCATCAGCCACTTTTAATGCAAAATGGGAAATACAAAAGAGCTTGCCTTAACTGTTTGTTAAAAATATCAAATCTTGGTGTTGTTTTTTTTGTTTTGTTTTGTTTTGGTTTTGGTTTTTTTAGAAATAGAGATGGTAATCATGGAGAGATGTAAACTGTCAGAATTGTCTATCTCTACTGTGACAGAACAGAATACGACAGATGAAGAAAAGAGTGCAGCTGCCTCTGGGAGTGAGATAACAAACTGGAACAGGTATAGAAGAACTGTAATATATGTTGCTGGATTGCTTCCTTACTTGCCCTCCCGTTAACTCTCTCACTTCTCTTAAGGGATGTTTCAAATCTGCCCCTAATTAAAATTACAGGGGTTCTTGTGGATCACAAATAAGTGAGGCAACAGAAAAATGGGATATGGCCTCTCTGCTGATCAGTTTTGGAAATTGTCCTCTTTCTTTGTAAAGTTTGTGCTTCCCTTTATGGCAATTGTGATGCCTTAAGTTGGTAAAGTTAAATTACAGAATATTAACACAATAAAACCCGAATATAATGTTTTCATTTCAGAATTTTCTAAACCTCTACATTAAGCCAGAAGAAGTTTTCTTAATGATACTTATGGTCACATCTATCAATTTTGTATACACCTGTAGGGAAAAAACAAGGAAAATTCTTCAGCTCAGGGCTGAATTTTGCAGAATTTTAGTAGTAGTAGTTACAAATAAACCCTACTAACCTGTGTACAGTTTCCAAGGTCCATTAGTGTATCTTAGGGTTATTGAAAACTTCTCTTGGAAATGCAGTTTTTAAGTGTTTCTGGGAGCAGAAATTGCCCTGACTTCAAAATTTAAACTTGCATATATTATATACCCATAAGACAACTTCTCAGTAAGAAGTTTGCATTCTTTTTATCAGAATTCTAAAGAAAAGAAACCTAATGTGCCATCACTGACACAAAAGTAATTGCAAATGTGTCCCTTGGGGAAATGCACATGTTTAATAGGATTTCAAATTTATTTTTAAACTTGGGAAATGGTGCCTGGTATTCCCAGAATTTCATTCTATCTGCATTATAGCTTTGATGTAGCTTAGATTACATTCATTACTAAAGATAACATTTAATTTCATTGTAAAAGTGAAGTTGACCCTTGACTTGAATGGGCTTTAAAATACATTGTTCTAGATTATTGATATTTTGACTAAAATATGTGCCAAATGGCTTTTAGAAAGAAATTGGCAATGACTGCATTGAATGCTAAAGCAACTAGGATGCTCAGGTCTTGAAAAGTGCAAAATACTTACATGTGAGATGCCAATGTATTTGGCAAACGTCTGCATTTCAGGACTGTCTTGATCTGCAGATATGATCTGGTGGCATCCTGCATCTTTTCTGAAAATAAACGGCATCAAAGAATGTGCAGAGCTAAAAAATATTTTTAAAATAAGGATAGACCTTGTGTAGGGCATTTCTGGCCTTACTTTTGTACATGAATTTTTGGAAATAGAGGTGGGTAAGCTGCTATAGCTTAAGATTTTGTGTTATTCTATATGCCAAATGTAATATTTGAAACAGTAACTAAATCTCTCAAGAACTTTACTCAAGTGTGTATAGCTTCTTTCCTACAGTGATTGGAATCACTGAGGCTTGTGGATAAGGTGAGCCATGTGGTAGTGGAAAATGCAGTGATCTTCTATTCCACACTTGAAGTGAGAGAAACTTCCATAACTGGACTAATCATTAATGATTGTGATGATAGTGACCCCTAATGTGTTGCAGTCTTCAATTGTGGACACACTCCACAAGAATAAATAGTTTGAAGAATACAAGTCACTAGTAAAAGGCTAGTAAAGGAAGAAAATGCTTACAGAGTTAAGAAATACATTTGAAAATACATGCCATATAGCCTTTAATATTAAAAGTGGTTTTCAAAAATTGTCTAATAGTTGTTGAAAAATAAATGGAAAACAGCACAGTTTGCAGTTAAAAATCTGTAGCTGTAAAAGGTAAGTCAAGTTTTCAATTTCCCTTAGCCCTTTTACTACTGTGAAGAACATAAAAGAGAAAGTTTAAGTATTTTTGGTGTAATTTTATTTTGATGTGCCTCAGTACTGGGAAGTTTAAGCCTAAAGGCTTGTTTTAAATTAAGTTCCTTTTATGATATGCTGCACAGCAAAGTTTTTTCCAGAATGCGAAACCTTCATGCTATGTTGTGCCTTCTGTTGCTATTTTCTTACAGCTGAAGTTTTTCTGGGTCTGTCCTATATTTAGTCTATATGAGGACCTGTTGCTGAGTGGGATTCCTAGAAGTTGTTTTGGCTTCAGATTATTGCGATTGAGACTTTGATAATGCAGATAGATAGATGCTGTGAAGAAGCATCTGGAATGAAAATTATTTCTGTGCTGTAGTCATATTTTGTTTAAAGTTATGCAATTTCACAAATCTAAGTAGTATGTGGGGGGAAAAAAAATGAAAAATGCATTAGAGATTACAGAAGTCATTTAATACCATGTAATATTGGTGTTAATGGAACAGCTACTGATATTTCTGCAGCTTTGACCTCCTAAAACATTGGGTTTAATAAAATTAAAATAAATATTACTTTTACATTGTAGGTCAGTTTTTAGGGTAATTACCATCTATTGTTGGTCTGACAACAGACCTAGTGTTACCTAGCATTTAAGTATTTTAATAATCTTGAACCTGGATATCTTGGTCCTCTTTCTTCTTTAGACCTTGAAGCTGAACTCCCTTCACTATGTGTAAAGCACCCCGCTTCAGGATGTCATGAGGCTTGTAGGACTTGTTTAATGCTTAGGAAGACTGAAGGCACCCTTGGTTTCTTTTCAACATTACTATTTCTTTAGGCTGTTTTTGCTTGAATAGTTATGTTCTTTTGAGATCTACAATCAATAGGAACATCGTGGGAAATTTGGCTTAGGTACATACAGCAATGTTAAACTTAGGCAAAGAGGGATCATAACTCAGTGGCATTTAAGTATATCATAGGGGATGCTTGTAATCCAGCTTCAGAAATGCACAAACATATGACTGCAATGTCATGAACAGCGGAACAGTGTCTTTTGTTATTCTTGTCATCGCCTTGTTTTAGTAAAAGAGAGCATGTTGTTGAAATGTGCATGGAGCTGGCAGGAAGTGTTAAATAATACATTGTTATGACTTCGGTTGAGTGGCTTACTGGGATATGTTAAGTGTGACCATGAGGGTGCCACAGGTCTAGAATAGGTATAGAAGTATGTTGTGTTCTGATCTTTGATAGCCCTTCTGACCCATAGCTAACCACAGCAATGAGTTCGTAGTGAATGCTTCTTGTCTGCTAGGTCTGAAGATAGGAAAATTTATTTGTCTTCATGACTTTGGATGTCATTTTGTTGTACTTTTATTTGGATGTAATTTAGGTAATGTACGGATTTTTTTTTCCTTTCACTGTTAAAAAAATACTCTGAGAGGTAGGAGTTATCTCTTTTCAATCAAGGTTCTAAACTCTCTTCTTCTGGTGACTCTGACACTTCCCTGATTCCTCCCCCCCCCACCCCCATCTGGGCCACCTGTGAAAATTGATTTAATTTCTACTTGTGCTCTGAACTGATTGGATGCAAGCCAGCTTAAGACAAGAAGCCAAGTTGCCTTGCCACCAGGCTTGTGCTAATATCAGCTGAATCTCAGGCGATCTGATCTGTCCAAGCAGCTTCTGGATTAAATTGACTTTTCTGGTCTGTTCAGGGTATAGGAGAAGTGTGAACTTGGCACTGTTTCTAGCTTCCTGTATGTGTCATAGGTCACACATGCTTAAACCCAGAAAAACAAAGCTCATCTGCAGTCCAAAGCTTTCTTTTTTTCATTCAAATGTTCCCTCCTTGTTAATTTTTCTTTCCTATAACTGTTCAACAGTACAGTTTCTGACTGATTGTTTTAGAATAACCTAGCTTCCTCCAAACTTTTGGTGAAAACTGCTTTCTTGTAATGGTAAAAACTTTTCAGCTCTGTTTCATATATGACTTTTAAGGTAGTCTTCTTTTTATGCAAGTGATAGCAGCTCCATGAAGTTACTTATGTATACACTTAAAACAAGCTGTACAACGCTTCTGCATACATACTAAATGTGCTACAAACAACCCAATAAATGTGTGAACAATCAATTCTTGGGAAAGTATTATGTAACAAATCCCATTAAAACATCAGAATTAATGTCAGAATGTAAATAAAAGGCATGGCTATAATCTTAAGAGTACTCTTAAACAGGTTACTTCTTGTTTAATGCCTAAAAATGTGCACTACTGTAAACTTGCCTCTTAGCTACATGTAGAACAAGATAGTTACTCATTTTTCTGTAGATATGGTCTTTTTCTTCTTAATTGTTTTAAAATTGCTCATTTCCACAGGCCTTTTCTTGATATGGTCTATAATGCACTGGACTGTGCTGAAGATGATTACTATGCCCTCTTTGTGCTCTGTCTTCTATATGCAATGTCACACAACAAAGGTAAGCAATTTGTGCTTTTGCCAGAGAAAACTAGATGAGAGAAGTGGTTTTAGACAGACACTATCTGTTTGTAACTTACGTTTATGTATGCCTTAAACAGTGAGAAATTCTGTACATGGGGGAGGCAGAAATAAGTATGCTGTAAGTAAAAACAGTTGCTAAGGATAACCTTTTTAAGAATTATTTGGTAGAAAGCTTTGTGAACATCAGGTAACTTTTCTTCCATAGGTTTCTTGGAATTGGAATAGGATTGTTGTGTTTCATTTTTAATGTCTTCATTTCAGTTGAAGCCCACTATATTCAATCTACATGTATATATATGGGATCCAATTCTTTCCCACTTTGCATGTATTGTGATTGCTACATGTAAGCCAATTATAAAATGTTGTAAAACTTGTCCCCATATGTTAAAATTAAATCTTTGTGTACTTTAAACATATCGATAATGCACAAGGCCTGAGAATCAGATGTGATTGTGGAAGTCACGTATTGCCTATTTCTATCCAGCTTTGACAGTCCTTCAGTAGTTCTTTTTGTACTGTGCAATTCCTTAACAGCCTTCTCCTCCATTGTGCCATAATTGATTGAACGCTTGTTTAAGTTGTCAGTGTTCTGTGCCATAATAAATCTTGCAAGTCTCCCAAGGAGCTGGGACTATTTTATAAACTAGCAAAACTATGCTAAATGTGTACTTCATTATGTTTCAGACAGCATGAGAATATGTAACCTTTTCTAAGGGATGATTATGGTTGGCTTTTTTGCTGTTTATCTTTGTGTGCATTTTAAATAGATTATTTATGGAGCAATAATGTAAACATCTCATACATGTGAATAATCATGTGTTTCAGGAATTGAGAGTTGAATTTCAGTTATTTTCTGCTTATGAGGATACTTTCTATAACATACTAGTAATTTAAATGAATCAACTGCTACAGTAAACTGAGCAAAAGAGCATCAGGTGTGATGGCATGCTTAAAAATAAGGATTCTGTTCTAGCTTCAAGGTACCTCTAATGGGCAGGTAGAGTGGGAATAGGAGTCTTGAGGGAACTAGCTAAGCTGAGCTCCTCCTGTTCTCTTCCATCCTCTTGATGGCTCTATCTTTTTCCGGGAATGAAGGAATGCTTCTCTGAGATCATAATTTGCAGACAATTTCAGGGCTTTCACAGTCTCTCATGACGAGAGATAATGCAACTAATATCACCAAAGATAGCAGTGCAGCCTTGCCATGCTCTAGCTCTCCCTCACTTGCATCTCTGATTTCCCACCCTCCCCTGCAACCAGTATACTTCTTCCAGAAAATGTCTTTCCCTGGGGGAATTTTGAGCATCACTGTGCTAGAAAACCCTGATGACAGAGGTGGATTCTCTTCTCTTAAAATTCATTAGTTCAAGCTGTAAATAGCCAAAGTCATCAGTTGTAAGTGTTGCAGCTTCAGAGAGTCCCCAGAAGTCTTTCAACATCACTGTAAAGGAGTAAGCCTGCACTCTAGGGTTGTATTTCTTAAGAATTCTTCTATTTAAGGCCATAGTCCTTCAGCTCAGTGTATTTGCTTTCAGTGTAATTAGTCACTCTTCAATATCCTGTTCCCAGAAGAAAAAAGTCTGATATCCTCTCTTGTGTCAAAGATGATTTACTTCCATCTGTAGTATTGCTGTAAAAAAGTGAGGAACGCAGCAGATGCAGCCTCTTGCTGCTTAGTTTCAGCAATCTCTGTGCTGTTTATTTTTCACCCAATATCCAGGGTTACCAAAGGAAATACAACAGGCAGTGAAACATCTACCGTTTAAGAGACTAAAAGTATCCTGTCCCTAAAACTGGAGTAGCTTTTATGCATTTAAGGGATCAAAATCTACACTTCATTCTTTGGTGGTCACATCAGCCCTCTCTAAATGAAAAATTCTTTAGGCTACACTCATTGGCTTTCCTTGTCAACAGTTACATGAGTCTTTTGCTCTTTTGAAGCTCTTTTCCTTTCTCCCCCTATCCTTGACCCTAGATCTTACGTGCTAGACAGACAATGACATCTAGTTTTGGTCTTCACTGTCTTTCACCAACCCACCTCTCTTGTGCCCTGTAATAGACTGCTTTCAGCCTTGGGAGCCATGGAATCAGTGCCTCTGTATCTTGAAGAGGAGGGGTTTTACAGGCTGCTGATTTAGTGCCCCTGTTTGATGCAAGAGCGGAATGTTGTCTTTTTAAAAGCTCAGGAGCTGTACAGCTGCTCCTTTCTACACCAAATTCAGTATCAGTCATGGAAGGTGCCTCAGGATTGAGCTGGAGCCAATGTTTATATCTGACTTCAGTATAATGCAAGAGATCTGCCTGCTTACAGACTTTCTCAAGGTATGGGTCGATGATTTTTTTTTTTTTTTTTTTTTTTTTTTTT
>WAAD01005928.1:83429-96485 GCA_013389945.1 Fregata magnificens
ATGAAGGTCTCTCTCCAAACATGGAGAGGCCAAGTTGTTTCCCCAGTTTCAGGAGGCAATAAATCTCTAGGAGTTTTGTGTTTAGGATCCGATTATCTATTTACTGTCTATCTGACGGAGATGGTAAATGCTCTAGTGAACACTTGAATCAGTTCAAACAAACAGGTAATGAATTGGAAATTTAGGATGATTTCTTGTGACTGAATGGAACACAAGCTTGTCTTCTCTATGCCACAGGACAATGAGTTGCAGTTTTCTGTTTCAGTATATGGGCTGTTTCAGATATGTTTCTGATTCTCTAGCTGGTCGGTTTGAATTTCACCTTTCCCCTCCATCCTACTCATTCTGGCACTGTGGAGAAGGCTACAACAGAACACATTCTGAAAAAATCTGAATTGCCCTAGCTTAACCAGGAACTTTGGTTTCAGGCTTTGCTTCTAAGGCAGCAGCCTTCTCAGTCTCTGTCACTAAATGTAGACACCCTGTTGAGGCTTTTGATCGTGACTCCTTCCATTTGGATACTAAGTCTGCATTTTGCGCCATGTTCTTGAACGAGTTTAAAGAAAATGTGCTGCTTTTTCACCAGCAAGAAATATCTGTGTGAACAGGAAGAAAGAATCCCAAGAGGTACACGTAGGCAGCTAAATAGGTTTGTTGCAAATTGTATCTGAAAGATCTTCAATCCCAGAAGGAGCCCTTCATATATGTTGCTAGAGCATGTACTGTATCTCAAGAATGCATCCTTGAACCCTGCATCCTTGGCAGGCAGACACCCAAATGAAAGATGCTGAATATGAATTCTTTTACCGTTATCTCAATTTGGCCACTTTGTTGAACACCTGCCTGGTCCTGCCTCATTCCTCCCTGTTTTCTAGTCTCCTTAATGGTTTTCTGCTGGTTAATGACCGTGTCCTTTTCTGAGAGCTTAATCTGCATATAGATATTCTCCAAGAAATGTTACTCATAAGCAGCTTTCCTTTCCAGAAGGAAAACTGTAGCTCTTTAATAAAATGTTAGATTGTTGTGAACACTAATACTCTGATTGCCCTGGTTCCTTAAGTGCTTCCTTCCCCCCCACCGCTTTCTTCAGTCTCATCATGGCAGAGAACATTTGTATCACTGTCATTAATCTTCAAACAGACCTTCATTAATTGTTCCAAATACATATGCTTAGTGAAGAAATAAATCAGATATCACAAATGGCATTGTTATGTAGAGTTAACTACAAGTTCAGCGTTGGAAGAAACTATAAACCGCAATATAGTCATCTTCTGTTTTATGGGGTTATTACCATCCTTTAGAACAAGGACAGGGAGATCCTCAGCAATCCATAATTATTTTTTGTTCTAAGAGGTCTTACAGTAACCAGTCTATTCTGAGAAACAACTTTTAGAGGAATAGCTTGAAGAAAGATGGATTTAGCCTCCTTATACAAGTCGGTGAGAATCTGTGACTTGCGTTGGGGAGGGTACTAAATAAGAGGCTACTAGTTACAAAATAAAATTCCTATTTTTTTAAAACATATATGAACTGATCACTTCCTACCAAAGCGAAATCTAAAATCAGACTTTTGTCCTTTCCCCTTTAGCCTTTATGATGTATGGCTTGACTTTGATTTGATTTGGATGCAAACAAATAGTCTGAGAATTCCAGATGCTGCAAAATGGTTTGGATGTCACCAACCACTTTGGGATTTGAGTGTCGTCACCCAGTAGGCTCCATTTAAGGCTGAGATTTTTCAGTGATACATAAATGTGTTTAGTCTTTCTGTTGTTCCTCCTTTTCCTTGTAACTGAAATTCAAAACTAACTTGCCCAGTTTTGTATTGCCAATTAGACTCTTCTGAGAAAACTACTTGGTCTATTAAATACTTACCTTGAGGCGTACTCCTGTTTTCTAATTTATCTTTCTACCTTCATCCCCCCCCAAAAGGAATTGACCCAGTCAAGCTGGAGAGAATTCAACTTCCAGCTCAACATGCTGAAGAGAGAAATTCATATAATCATGTACTTGCAGAAGGGCTCATAAGGATAATGAATTATGCTGCACAACCAGGTATCCCTTTTCCAATATTTGTTTTCTTGCCAAGCTGAAGTTTTTGAAGATGAAAAAAAAAATGCTACCTAGCATCTTGTCTTTGAGGGGAAAGCATCTGTTTAGCATGCTCTTTGATGAACAATAAGTAGGTATGGTCTGTGAAAGACAACTGTCAGGTTTTCCTTGGTTGTTGAGGAATCAGAAACAGATTTCTGCTGAATAGTTGTTTTTATAGTCAGAACTATACAGGGATCTGTTGTCTTAATTCCTTCTTTCTGTGTTTTTGAATAAACAAAAATGATGAGAGGTATAATGATTTCAGCTTAATGTAGAATTTCATCCTGAAAATATGATCTGTGGCACCTTTGCTTGTAAAAGTAATTCCATTGGAGAAGTAGTCTTGAAAAGTACAGGGGATACCCTTCGGGGTAACTGAGTTGACCTCTGCCCCAGTGTTCAGGGAGTTATAGTTCCTTCCTCCCTATCGATTGGCTTCACCGATCATTCGATAGTATTCACAAAAGTGAAACAAGTTTACGACATCGAGATTGCATCATTGCCCAGAGCCCGTGCCCATGGGTGTTAGCTGGGCCCAGTCCAACAGCCTTCGAGGGTAGTGCTGTCTGGCTTTTGCTCACACTCGCTTTACTGTGGCAAAATGCACCGGCCGATGGGGGTAATGTTCGCGTTGGTGGCCACACAAACCTGTCCTATGGATTGGCGTGATGAAGTGGTAAGATCTTAATGTTTGATATATCGTAAATATGTTACTTGTTTAGTTATAAATAAATTGACCTCTCCTTTCTATACTGTCTAAGGTGGGAGCTGGACCCCTCTAGATAACTCATGGGCGACAGAAGCTCGGTTAGGAGGGAAGTAGCATGTAGGGATGAACTGGGGCTCGGTATCATGATGCATCACCATCCCTGCCAAAGACAATTATCACCGGTCTTTACCAAGGTGGACGTGCCACCTATACTTAACCCGGAAAAGGAACATGTATAAATTTATATATGTTCCATAAATACCCTTTCCTTATAGCAGTCCTTTGTCTCTAGAGGTGATAGCAAATTTTCCCATGTTTTTTTTTTAATTGCAGATTGTATTTTCAGTTCTGAACTGTTTTTCAGAAAAGGTGGGGGTTTTTTTCCTGACTTCATCTATTTTGTGAAATGAGGGATACAAGGCTCAGTGACCTATTCCATGGAAACATTATTTTTGTTCATGCCGCAGCTCTTCTCTCTGCACTTCCCCTCTTGAAACGTCAAATGAGTAGAACTGGTTTTCCCCCGAAACTGATGCACTATCAAATTCCTGACTGTCTGCAGAATAAAATCTAATGCTTGTTTGACTTGCGAGGCTCATCTACAGAATATTAACTTGTTATGCTGATATGCCAGTCACAGATTAAAAGCACATTTATATAGAAAGGGTTTGTACATACTGCAGAAGTAAAGAGTGCAAGATGAGGAAATGCATTTATTTAAACAAAAGCTTCTGGAGAGGGGTGGAAATAGTGGGGTTTTATTAAGTTTGCTAAATGCTGTGTAGAACATCCCATTTTCTTTTTGGGGGTACTGACCTTTGTATCTTTAGCTTCTGGCAGCATAGCGCTAACTTGTAAAATAGTAGATGGGAGTTGGGGTCAAAAGCTAAGATGTCTGTCTGTCTCTTGGGTATATTGTCTTAGTATTGATCACTGAGCTCAGACTGTACATTTCTAATTTTTTTTTTTTTTTAAATCCTTCTGAAACTATAAGCTTAAAATCTCAATGCATTCTTTCACTCTGACTTCTCTGGATTCTCACATCCAGCCTGTATCTGAATCCTTTGGACTTTTTCTTAGGAAAAGCTATGCCTTATTAGTATGCTATATATCAAACTTCCTTTTCTCTTGTAACTTTATCCATGCCGAATGTCTGTGATTGATTTGTAATTTTAGTGTAATTCAGCCTGTGCTTCACATTGATAAAGGTGTTGGTTTTGGCTTCTTTTTTAATAGTATTAATCTTTATTGCCTTCTTATTGCATGGTTGCGCTTTAAATTTTCTTCTGCTTTAAATTAGTCTCCCAGGTTGGTGTGTGGTTTTTTGGGTGGTGGTTTTGGTTTTTTTTGTTTGTTTGTTTTTTGGGTTTTTTTGTATAGCCATCAGCATTGTAAGGCAGCATCAGCACTCATCCTTGTCAGGTAGGGTGTGTATGACAGAGGAGCAAAGTTTATGACAGTGGTGGAGAAGAGCAGAAACACTTAACATTGGGTAATGAGAAGAGCAATCTTAAACTGCTACTGTTTTGTATATTGAAATTTTCTTTTCACAGATGGAAAAATCCGTTTGGCAACTTTAGAACTTGGCTGCCTGTTGCTGAAGCAGCTTGTGTTTTCTAAAAATGGCAGCATCATAAAAGATGTTCACCTTGCTTGCCTTGAGGTAAGTATTTTTTTTCGAAGTACCAGTCACAGCATTACTTGTCTTTGAGTCTTGTAGTATAGTTGAATAAATTTGTTTCATTTCTGATTGCAATAAGCATAAATGTGAAATTTGAGCTTCTAGAACATTTTTCCAGTGGTGGCTCTGTGCAGTAAACATAAAGAATCAATGGCCCATGTTCTCTTCTCAGCTTTGCTGTTACCTTGCTATTTAAACTCTAACTTCTCAAGCAGGGTTATGTTTAATTTTCTCTCTGAAATTTATATGTCATCCATCTGAACAATGTAAAGAAAAGTGCTTTTGAAACTAACAAGCTCCCATAAGCTGTATTTTCATAAGTGCAAGAACTGTGTTCTACCAAATTCTGGGCTAAAGGCTATGAGTATGGGGATATTAATAGACAGTCTCTTCTGTATGAGTTTTTGGGTGGTTTTTTTAAATGTGACTTTTGAGTATATGGTATATTTACTACCTGAAACACAGTTATTTTATCTTTTCTAGGGTGCAAGGGAAGAAAGTGTTCATCTCCTTCGTCGTTTCTATAAGGTATATATACCAAATGCTGTAAGAAAAAATCCTTTACATAATGTGGAATTAGAAACAAGTCTGCAGTCCAGTCTCTACGTAGTGCCCAAGGCAGCACTTTTTTTGAGATGGAAACTCCATATTTCTGATAGAGAAGGAAGTGTCTCATTGGAGGATTCCTCTCCTTTCTGCCCTTCCTGTACCACACTGACATATGTCACAAAAAGGCTGTTAGAAGTCTTGCAGGGTTTGTGCTGGAGGTTAAGTTAGCAGTCATGCATTTGTTGCAACTGCTATGTATTTCATGGAGCAGAGCCATACTATTAAACATTTCTGGGATTTTATCATTGACACTAATACGGAATGTGTTTCTTTTTGGCATTACTTTTTATTTGTGTCTTATCTGAAATGATAATCTAAAATTGTACTTAATCTTTTTTCTTGTTGGAGACCTCTGCAGCTTTTTTTTTAATTGTAAACAATGAGAGAAATAAATTTTTTAGCCCTAGGCATTAATTTCTATATAAGGACTAGTAAACCCATGACAGATTTCAAGTGTCTAAAATCTCTTCCTATTTTTGTTAGAAGTCTCTTGAAGAAAGTTTTCTTAATGTGGCTTACAAAAAATTAGTAACTCATGGTGGGTTGACCTTGGCTGGCTGCTAGATGTCCACCCAGCTGCTCTCTCACTCTCCCTCCTCAACAGGATGGAGAGAGAATATAAGATGAAAAAATCTTGTGGTCGAGATAAAGACAGGGAGATCACTTACCAATTACCATCACAGGCAAAACAAACCCAACTTGGTGAGAGTTAATCTATTGCCAATTAAAATAAATTTAGCTAGTGAGAAACAAAGACAAATTAAAACACCTTCCCCTCACCCCTCCCTTTTCCCAGGCTCAACTTCACTCCTTCGTTCCTGACTCTTCTACCTTCTACCCCTGCTGAATGGTGCAGGGGGGATGGGAAATGGAGGTTTGGGGTCAGTCCATAACAGTTCATCTCTGGTGGTGCTTCCTTCTCACGCTTTTCCCCTGCCCCAGTATGGGTCCTCTCCTCCATGGGCTGCAGTCCTTCAGGAAGAAAATCTGCTTCGGTGCGGGTCCTCCACAGACTGCAGTTCCTTCAGGGCATATCTACCTGCTCTGATGCTGCAGCGTGGATATCTGCTCCACCATGATCCTCTCCACGGGCTGCAGAGGAGTCTCTCTCCCTTTCTTAAACATGTTTTCCGAGAGGTGCCGTCAGTGTTGCTGGAGGGCTCAGCTGTGTCGTGCAGTGGGGCTGTTGGAGGTGGATCTGGCTATGTCCTGCACGGGGCAGCCCTGGCCTCTCCTCACAGAGACCTCTGCAGCCTGGCTGCCAGGTCCTAGCCAGGAACACCCAGTACATAATTAAAAAAGAAACCAAACAGGCATGGCTCCATAGCCATAAGGATTCATGAAATGTCCATATCCCTTTTTTTGAAAGGGAGAAGAAATTTTTCTGGATATGTTTGAAGATGAATACCGGAGTATGACAGTAAGTGACACCCCTTCTGCCCTGCCAAATCCTCAAACCCAGATACAACACAGGAGCAACAACAAGTACTTACTGATAACTACTGCGTATGCTGGTATCTTTATTTCCGCTAGTAGAATAACAAAATGTGGGTGGCTTTTTTTGTCTCTGAGTTGCGTCTACACTTACATAAATCATTTATGCGAAATGTCACAGCTCTTTATTAAATAAAAGCCCATTACTTTCTGATAGTGAGTATGCAACAATTACTTTATCCTGGGAAATGAGGCATCGGATTAATTTTTTTTTTTTAGTTATTAAACAATGCAAAAATCTTCCTATATCTTTCTGAAGCCCAGCAAGGTTTCAGTTTTGAGTGGTGCCACTTTACTTGCCATTAGAAAACAGGGTTCTAGTGAGCAAATATTGGGGCCTTTGTCTCATCTAGGAGAGGTCCTGCCTGTGCCGCAGTACCAGCCGTGAAAGTTTTAACAGATTACTGAGCTGAATCTCAAACAGTTCATATTTAACCTGTAAACATGTTTTAAAACTAATTACGTGTTTCAATTCTTCAGTTAGAATTGTTCTGAGATCTGAAAAAATGGCTGAAGACTATTTTTGAGTTTGTATGTGTGCAAGGCAGCAGTTCAAGACTGCACTGTGAAAATTCTGGACCTTGTTTCAGTCTGCTTCTTTTATGATATCTGACCATGGCAAAGTGGCCAGGGATGCTTCCAGTTACAGTTGGCTATTTTGGAATGCCCATGTGACTGCATTTTTCTTCTCTGCAGAATATTGTACCAGCTCTGGGAAGGGCTTTTATATAGCCATTCCAGCTAGTTTTCTGTCAAAAAGCAGCTCATGTCTCCAGTGCATGTGTATATAATAGAACTTGGATGAAATTGCCGAAAGGTACAGAAGAATAGATATTTCAGACATCATTTATTCATGAAAATAAGCAACCATGTAAGGGACTCTGTTAGTGGCAAGATTGACGGGAATTGTCTAGTGTGAAAGTTACTGCATTATTAGAGACTAGAGAGTTCTTTTTGGAGAGAAAAAGATATGGGAAACTTTTTTTTGTGATTGAAGTAATTACAAATTTGAGTCAAAATTTAAAATCAAACCTGACAGACTTTGGTTTTTAGTACTAATGAAATAGCTTTTCTTCTGTAATTTTTCAGAGTTTTTCCCTGTGTTTTTTCAGTATGGAAACTTCAAGAGTGTGTTAGGGAACAATGAGCAAATATAAAATAGAGATTGCATGTAAGGAGCTTAAAGTAAGATGGATGGTATAAAAAATTCTCAGAACTCTATAACAATTCCTTCCTCTTAAAATATGCAACCATGAGTTGTATTTGAAAGTAATGAAGCAAATGCTTATTGTTCTGTATAGTAATCAATGTTAAAATATTTTTATAGATTAAACCCATGAATGTAGAGTACTTGATGATGGATGCCTCAATCTTGTTGCCTCCAACGGGGACACCACTGACTGGTATTGATTTTGTGAAAAGATTGCCTTGTGGAGATGTGGAAAGAACACGAAGAGTGAGTAAGACTATTTTTCTTACATTCGTTCATGACAGAATGATGCCAAAGGCTTTGAGCCGTTCTAGAAATACAAACGTTTTTCCATGAAAGCTGCTTGATTGGAAGCTTCATCCATAAAATCATAAAGACTTGATGAAGACAGACCTGTGCGTAGAGTATATAATATTTACCTGTCCCAGCAGAGAAGCTTTTTCTCTACGATTTTTTGTGTCTAATCAATTCAATATGTTCTTGCACTGGGGTTGTAATTTTTTTAGACTGTGGAGACATCTACATAAAAAGGCATTTTGATGACACTCATTAATATATTGTCAGTTTCCTTTCGTGTTCTGATATCTCAGTCTATCTTTCATTATATTCCTATACTAAGAATCTCCACTGGAAGGCTGACTGGCTGGCTTCATATTGCTTATGTTTCTAGATATAGGAAAAAATATAATTCTAGTCAGGAGTGTTCATCTTGCTAAAGTAATTCATGACAGAGATCTTGAGAGTGAGGAGAAAAATAGCAAAATACCTGTTTTTATAACTGATACAATCTGTAGAAGTGACCTGAATAACATCATTATCAGCATTCTTGGGATAATCAGTTCTTGGCCCTTATCTGGCAGTGTCCTATAAGCCTTGCAGTGCCAGTAAGGCTTAAAGATATATTACTGCACAACATTGTTATTTGAAAAGTGCTGTTCTTCAGGTAGCTTTGCATTTATGTAAGTGTATATGTAAGTATATTCAAGTACTCTTGAAGAAAAAACATATTTCTAGGAATCTTCTGAAAACTTTTGTTTTCATTGCTTATTATAAGCTACAAAACTTTTGTTATCACAGCAAGTTAAGTTTGATAAAGGACAGTGAATTATCTTGAAAAGTATT
Source organism: Fregata magnificens (assembly GCA_013389945.1). Lineage (NCBI taxonomy): Eukaryota > Metazoa > Chordata > Aves > Suliformes > Fregatidae > Fregata > Fregata magnificens. Next base: position 92,349 of record WAAD01005928.1, read on the forward strand.
GTTCTTAGAAAGCAAAAATTCTTCCTAGAATTCTCTGAGGCATTTAACAGAATGATACTTAGAAATGCATGTTAATGGAAACTGACTGCTCCATGGTTTTTCATGTGCTAAATGAAGAATAGCTTAACTTCTGTTGGTGGAAATTCAAAAATCAATACAAATTCCTGTAAATTCTTTGGGATGGAAGGGTCTTTCTCATCAGCAAGAACTCCCAGAATGCTTCCTTGTTGGTCCTCCTTCCCCTGATCGCATTGCTCTAGAAGTTTTAGAATTTCTTAGAATTCCTATGCTACTTTCTTCCAGCTAGGCTACCTGTCTTAGGCTGAATTGCCATAACAATATGCTGAACTTCAGATGTATCTTGTGACATTGCTGCTGTCGCTTAACCTGCTGGAGGTCCTTTTTGCTGACAGTTTCAAATGGATAGTGATTCAATTCTAAGCATCCCATGGCACGATTCTAAAAAAGTTCTCAAGTTTTATTTCACTAGCAAGTGAAGAAATCCTGTACTTTGATCATATCTTGAGTTCTTAGCTGTTAGAGATCGGATCTTTTTAGGCTTTCACTTCTTCTTTTGCTATAGAAAGTCCCTCTAAGTGGCAATTCTTTTCCTCTTAAGAACTTTAGGAGGAACTCTCAGAAATCAGATATCTCTCAAGTTATCAAAAGCACATCGCCAAAATCCAGACAGCCAACCCCTCTAACTTAAAACATTAAAATGACCGGAAGTTGTTAGGCTGCTTTCTAAAATCATTTACTATTGCTTGATCAAGCCTTCTGCCCAGAATCAGATGCTCTTTTGAATTGTTGATAGTCCAGTTACTGCTTGTTGGTTGCATCTCTTCCTTCTGATTCCTATAGTCCTAAAGATGGTACTGCTTACCAGTCACCTAGAATAATGAGAACTCATTTATGTGCTTATTTGGGAAGTAATGAACAATATGGGTATTGAACTCTGCACCTTGGAGTACATAACAAGCAAAGACTTTGAGAGAAGGTTTTGAACTACCTATGGGAATGCCATTTCATGGGAATGTAATAAGATCCCCTGCAAATTGCTATTTCTTTGCACATGGTATGTGTATATAAATGAAGGAATCGGCGCAAAGTAAACAAGATCATAATGTGTAGTTCTTTAATGTAAATAGCAATTCGTATTTGTTCCTACTTACCCAAGAAAGCAGAAGTCAGCTGAAAAAAATTCTAGGCCACTGAACTGCTCCACTGTTTTATTGAGATCTAATAAAATGTTATAGGCAGTCACAAATCACATGCTTTTGGGTTTATATTGCTATTGCTAGCAAACTGAGGGCTATCAGTATTGTGGGAAGCGCAGAGTAGTTCCCTTTTCATCTGATGTTCTTGATTTCCCCCCCCGCCCGCCCCTTGCAAAGGCTAAAGTTCTAATATTCTTTCCTAATCCTGTAGATTATTCTGAAGTAAATGAGATTGCATGTTTGGAGATGAGTGACATTAGGTTTATAGGGAATGTATGCGAGGAAAATTAATGCTCTGTCCAGGAGAGAAAGAGGATTGAGGGGAAGATAAGTGAAAGCAGACTGAGTGATAGCTGCCCTCTGAATTAAAAAAAAAAAAACCTGTTGAGTTTGACTTTTGGGTTACCAAAAATGCAAGGATGTTGCTGTTCTTGAATGAATTTGGAAACTTTTAAACCCAATACCATGAATTCTTCTTGAAGCATCTGGTAGTAGAACTGCTTTATAGTAATCCTATTTAATTTCAGTAAATCCACAATACATTAGAATGCAATCTGCCTAAATGGGAGAGATCATCTCCCGTTATAAAGTGACTCTGCTCTTATTCATAAGGTAGTGTTAATATCATATTTTTGTTAGATACCCTTGAAATTCTTTGCTCTGCATAATCATATTGCCCTATTAGATTTCAACAGCATACCAAATTCATCTGCTCTGGTGTCAATTCATGGAAGAGGCAGATACATGACTTCCCCCTCTTCATCCCTGTTCTGCCGGAAGTTTCTGAAAGCACCACCAGTATGATAGCTGGCCAAGCACTCACATTTCTGGTTCACGGGAGCCACAGTTCTGTTGATTTTAAAAATAGAGGGGTGAAGGGTTTTTGCCTTAAAGCAGTTTAGATTTATTTTGTCTAATACTTTCTGCAATCTGGGAGTTCCTGGGCACTGCAGCTGTTCCATGAATTCGATGCTTTTACTGTAATGCTTTGCCCTGGTGTAGACCTTCTGAGAATATAGATCAAGTTCTCCGAGAATGCTGTATTGCACGTGGTTAATTTTGATGAATTTAAATTAAAACAGCAAATTAAAACTCAAAAATGCTCACTGTTTTCTCTCAAACTTGTAGACATCTTAGCTAGACTCAGCTAGGAAAGTTATTACTGTTTTAAGTTCAAAATGTGAGAGCCTCTGAAGGTTGGTTGTGTAGTTGTCTGTAGCATACAGGTATTGTAAATACAATCAATCTTAAAATAATGGTTAAAAAAAAAAATCCAAGATTGTTGTTTTTGCTTAGACAGCTCCTGTAATCATTTGTCTGTCAGTCACAACCTGTGTAAGTGTGCTAGTGGGATAAAAGCTCTGCTGCTTCTATTTCATTGAAAATAAATAGCATGTTTCAACTTCTTCCATCTCCTTTTTAACTAACTTTGAAATTACATTCTACTTTCTCAATTTAAAAAGTATATTTACCGCATGACAACAAACTCAGGGGTTGTAAAAGCAAGTATGTGTAAGATTCTGTTAAAATATGTAGTACTGAGCGCAGCAATATTTTAATATTCTTTTTTTAATTTCTCAAGGCAATCAGAGTTTTCTTTATGCTCCGTTCGCTATCACTGCGCTTGCAAGATGAGCCAGAAACTCAGTTACCACTCACAAGGGAGGAAGATCTGATAAAGACAGATGATGTTCTTGACTTGAGTAAGTAGACCTTCCGTTTCCCAGACTGTCTATGGCATGGAAAAATTGCTGGCTTTTTTTTTTTTTAAAGTTAAAAACCCCGAATAGTTATCTTGTGTGATTGACTACCAAGGATGATAGTATTAAGTTTTTCTTCTACTGAATTTGGAACACTTCTTATGTGGTGGTTTGTTTGTGGTTGTGGGTTTGGGGTTTTTTTTGGTTGGTTTTTTGGGTTGTTTTTTTTTGTTTTTGTTTTTGTTTTTTAAGAGACTGTTAATAAATACTCCAGGGTTTAAATATTAGCACATAAAGGATTCGGAGTCCTTCATCTGGTTTCCTGGTATGTTGGTTTTCTAAATGCACTAATCCTAGGAGGATTTTCTTCTATTCGGCTTTCACCTATTCAGGATGCACTTAAACCATTTATGAACTTTAAGAGACTGCTACACTGTGCTGTTTTACTGATACTGGGGTTTGGTCATCGTCATGCCCTGCCCCACCCTGGAGCTCTTTTTCTTCACACCTCTTCTGTCATTTTAAAGTTGGCATATGGAAGCTTTTACTCCCATAGTTGAACAGGATGCTGAGCTATTCCTAAGGGGAATCAGTCTGTAATGTCCAGAATGACCTTGTGATATTAAGTAGCCCTTACTATGAAGTAAAGGCAAAGTACCTTCTTTCTGCAGTATCATAGAATACTACTGCCCTCTCCATACAAAAAGTTGCAAAGAATAGAATTATGAAGTATGCTATTTATCTGCAAATTCAATATACCTGTGTTCATTTAACATCAAAATATACATCTCTAGATAACCCTATGTGTTACTAAACAGTACAACTTCTAGAGTAACTCTGGCCTAAGTCATAAAGCTGTAGTTTTACTGTCTCCAGCACCGACATTGTTTAAGAAACAGTAACTTGTCATGTTTTAAGTTAATCTTACTATAGTGCAAGACATTTGCTTTTTGTCTAAAGGTTTGAAATATGTAGAGAAGTGTGCTTTTAGGCTAGAATTGAAAAGAAAGTGCATGATAATACAAATACTATTAATTCAATTTCTTGTGATCAAGACCTAGAAGAATTTGACATATTGGTGTTAGCTGATAAGTAGTTAACTTTTGTTCAGGCAGTTGTGTTATTAAGAACTTGCAGGTACCATTTGTACCTTTAGAGGGCATGTGATTGCTAAAATAGAGTGTGTCTATTTGCTAGGGTTTTAATTTTTGAAGGTTCTT
>WAAD01005928.1:96520-107626 GCA_013389945.1 Fregata magnificens
TTTCTTACAAAAGAAGGAGAAAAATGCTTGACGTTTCAGATGTTAATTCTTTTGATTCTCTATGTTTAAGTGCTTGTTGATCTTACTCCAACTGAAAAAACAGTTGCCCTAGTTGCCTTAGTAGATGTTATGGGATTATGTCCAGTATCTCAGAGACCTTTTNTATTAAATTTAATTTTTAGAAATTATATTTGTCTGCAATACTGAAAATGTCAGAGGACACTCCCTCTGGCATAAAGTCCAAGCCATGCAGCTTAAGAGCAGTGAAAGGTTTTGAGAATAAACTCGTTTATCTGTAAATGTGGAAAGAATGCTATCAAAGCAGTTAACTGAACTTGTAAAAATGTACAAGCTGTAGGATATAGACAGGCTATTACTAAGTAAATGTAAGCGTTAGGCTACAATAGATGAGATATCAAGATATCAGTCCAGTGTTTGCATTTTTGGTAGCTACATGGCTGATGGAGTGGAAGACTGACAGTTGAGTCATGGCAATTCCCATTTGTTGAATTTCTGTATTATTTAAAAGATTTAAGAAAATGTACAGGGAAAATACTTCTTAAAATGTGTTCTTCAATAGTTGCATTCTGTCCTCTTCCTACTGGTATTGTTTTGGCTTAGTGAATTAAGCAGAATGAGCTTAATGCAAACTCATCACTTTTGGTCAAAAAGCTTTCCCAAAGAGAATGAACAGCACAAGATGTTGTTAATTACATTATGCAATTATTAGTTGTCAGATAAAAAATTATGTCTAGAATTTAGTTACTGTCGACTTGCTAAAGGATTAGTAATACAGAATTAACTCAGTTTCCTGTTTCAAATGAGTTAAGTGTTTATTGTAATGTTGGCTCTTTTTCAGAGGGTGAGATGAAATAATGAATCAGCTTCTACGGAAAAAAAGTGTTTTTCTTAAATTAACTGGAAATGTGATTATGAAGTAGTTCTTAGTTTTTTGAGAACATACTGAACAAAAGGTAGATGTGATTGAAATACTGTTTCCAAATGTTATTTGTTTCTCCTCCCAACCCCCCCAAAAAAGAAAAAGAACACCTTTTGTCCTTGCTTATCTATTAATCTAGAGAAATGCTGATCACTCTCATTACAAAATTTAGTGGACTGCACTGCAGGTATTGTGCGGTTCATTGCAGGTGCCTATTTATGACTTCTCATTCCTAAGGCAATTGCTTTTACACAGAAAACAAGCTATCCTTTTCTTGGAACATGTAGTTTAGACCATAGATTATTAATACTTCACTCTGTTGTGTATAATTGTTTGTAATTCTTATTACATGTCCATAATGCCAGGTTAATTGCTAAAGTAGTGGTCCATGCTCTGTATATTTAATGGTGTCCAAGGCTGTTTCCTTCCTCCAGTGTGGGATGCTGGATATAAATGGTTAAAAGAATCTATGTACAGAAACGATGTAAAAAAAAAAAAAAAAAAAAAAAAAAACTATCAGACTGAAAATTATTTGCTTCAATTTGAATAAAGTGTTCTAAAGTTTAAAGATGAAATGCCTACTAGAAAAAGGTTTTTTTAAGAAGTTGTATTAAATGAAAATTGTACTGTTGATTTAGGACATCAGTCTTCTAGATTTAAACTCATTTGCTGCTTTAAGGCATATTATAGTCCTTAACTCTACAGTCATTAACTTAAAATACAAACTTATACTGACCAATATGAACTAAGGCAATAGTGGTACTGAACTGCTTGTCACGTGGTACTTGTATACATGTGCATGAAGCTATTATTTGTTAATATGTATATACATTCATACGTATTTGCACATGTGCGTATATAAGTAGAGAAGAAAAATAGTTTCCCTTGCCCTACCCATGGAACCTATGTGTTGGTGGTCTAGAGACCCTTATATGAGAAGAAACCCTTATATGAGATTCTCTTCTATAATTTACCTGATAACTCACATCTTAATTTTCAGAAGATTTTATTCTTTCCACTACAATAAGAATAAACTCAAGTTTAAAATAAAAAATTAAAGTTAAAAAAAATATTTTTTTTGAGATAGGAAGATTAGAATTCTCCTTTGAGTCAGCATTAGGCTGTTTGAGAAAGTAAATGGCAGTATTTCAAATAAAGGCCAACATTGGGATTGACTGAATACTTATTTACCTTTGATTCATTTGCTTTTCTTTGAGTGACTACATAGCTGTGCTTTTCCTCCTCCTTAATGGAAGGCAGCAGAGATACCCACATGACTGTAGTACATCCCAGGAGAGAACTGAAATAGTTTCATAAGAATTAACCTGTTTTATTTAATTCCTAAAGTATTGCCTGATAGCCCTCCTAACACCTTTGCGAAGCTGTACTTTCCCACTGCTCTTTTTTAGAAGAGCTCATGTATTTCTAGGTAGTGATTTCTAGCTTGTCTTTTTAATCTGCAGACTATTCTACAATGAATATTTTATTGCTATCAACATTAAAATTGTAACAATGTGGAATTCTTAACTACATTGTTTATCACCTGATGTGTTAGCAAAGCATTCAAGAAGTCTCACAACTGGAGTATAAAAGCCGAAAGACTTAAAAATGTGGAATAGGGCTTCTTGTAGATAAGGATCTGCCAGGCTATACTCACTTTAGTTTTTTTATAATACAATTTGAATTAAGTATATTGCTGTATGCTGGTAGCTCTTTGATTACAAAACCAGGAACTCACTGCAAATAGCATTTACGATTTATTACACACGATTTGGGACAGCAGATCCGTCCTTCTTTGGAGAAGAAAACCAAATTCTCATTAGTGTAGACTTCAGCAACTGAGTTTATCTTTACAGAAGAAACCTCTCTAAACTACTTCTCCTGGAAGGGGACATGTCACTCAAAGCTAGATAATGTGTTATGTATCCCTGCCATTCATTGTGTGTTACTGTTATTGGAATGTTTGAAAAGAGGATTTTTTTTTTTTCCCCCCAGATAATCTATTTTAGAAATTTAGTAGTTAACTTGAGCTGATATTTTTTTTTAAACTAAAATTTTTAATTAAGAATTAAGATCACAGCTCGTTTTACCAACTGGGTGTTAGCTACCAAACCAGTTTTCAGTATGACATAAATCAGAAGACAGAAGGATCGATATAGGACTTTAAAAATGTCTGAATGCACAAATATATGTCTATGTGTTTATATTCTGTGGACAGATGGGAAGCTGTTATAGATTACATCAGAGTTAAACCTGAACCTTTTGCAGAGATGTTTTTGGTAGCTCCAGGTACACTCCTGAGATACTGTTCAGTAAATATCTAGTGCAGACAATAGACTTTATAAACAGTATGAATTGTAGTAAGAAGTGTTACACACTTGAAAAGTATTACATATATATTGTACATATATATGTATACATTTATATACAATATATACAATATCTACATAATACATGTCTATATTATGTATATGCATATATTACATATACATAAGGAATGGATACAATAGTTGTTACATGCTGCTGTTACATGCTGTTACATGCTGTTACATGCTGTTACATGCTGTTACATGCTGTTACATGCTGTTACATGCTGCTACATGCTGCTACATGCTGCTACATGCTGCTACATGCTGCTACATGCTGCTACATGTTGATGTGGATACTCTGTATTTAAACTTAATGATGGCAGTTCTGTGCCTTAGTGCATTCACTGCTTTCTGATGTTCTCACAGAAAGTCTTTATTTTGGGACCACAATATGTAATTACAGCCATAGATTTTTCAAAGCATGACTCTTTCCATATACTCCAGCATTTATTAGTAAACAAAAATTTTTCTACAGCTGGCAGAGTTACAGAAGTTCAGTTAAACGCATTGCTTACCCCGCTATTGGTGAAAACAGCCTGTATCTGAAGAGGGAGTGAGTCAGACGGTCTGTTTGAACAGAGTTCTAGCCTATATCCAAAAACTGAAATAAACTGAAAAAAAGGTTGTAAAAAACCTTTCCCGTTGAGTTTTCTCTTATCCTGTCTTTGAGTCAGAATCTGTCTTGAACAATCAGTGCCTGATGTGGAGTTTCATATGTTGGCTTCAAAAGACTTTTCTTTCCTGGTTAGCTAGAAAGGCATAGACTTACTTCATCTTCAAATCAAGTTGACAGGTGTTAGACCTGTTCCAAAGAAGTGGCACTGGTATTTGTGTCCACAAAATATGATCATGTTTCCTTGGGAGGAGCTTTTCTTGTCAGTAAATTGCTAAAATAATACTGTGTACCACAGATACAGATACGTGGATCTGATCCTCACAGCAGATTGGTACTATTTGGTTTTAATAAGTTGCTTGCTGAGTATCCATGATGACAGGGTTGGTGTTAGCTGTTTCTTCATAGAATCATAGAACAGCCCAGGTTGGAAGGGACCTCAAAAGATCATCTGGTCCAACCTTTAGAACAGGTTGAAAGAAAAAAAAAAAATCTCATTTTAAAAAATGTTTAATGAAACAGAATTTCCACATTTGATTCAGAATCATCCAAGCTTTACTTTAGAAAGCATTGGAAAATGCTGAAGTTATTAAAAATATAAAAAAGTTTATTAAGTATACAACTGTAATCATATTTTTCCTGGTTTGCTCTGTTGTTTTGGGGTTTTCTTTGACCTTTTCCTTGGGATGTTTACCTTTTTCCCTCCATTGTTTCTTCCCATCTACAACACTGCACACTCTTTGTTCAAAGTCATCCAGAGCTGTTTTGTGATTTTTATTTTTAATATTTTTAAGGCTACTAGCAAATACTCTGCATTCATTGGGGCCTTTGAGTGAAGTTCCACATTTACATGTGCATAAGTATATGTATTTCAGTTGGTAACACTTTCTAAACTGCTTATTACTGCTGTTGTTACTTAAACTACCTGAATTGAGGTAGTACAGTGATGAAGTTCGTGTGTGTGTGGTAGCATAAAGACATAGTTTCCAGATCAACTCTTTTCATTGCCCAAGAGAGACAGACAAGAGAATATCAGCATTTCAGCATAAAGCATACAGGATACACTCTGTTGCGTAGTTGCCATATCTTGGGAGGAGACTTAGCAGCTGGCAAAATGTGACCCCAAAAATTATAATTGCATGCCTCTTTTTAATTATCACTTTGGAGATATTTTTGATCTAATAAATTTTCCTCAATCTATATTATTACAATGCTTTTTAAATTTTTCTGAACATTGAGATGCCTCCCGTGGTTATGCTCATTCGAATACATATAGTATCAAGGAGTAGACGTTAACAAGATCCGGTAATTATTTCAGCTACTGTTTTGATTTTGAAAAATCCTGCAAAACTCACCTTAATCAAAATGGCTTTTTTTTTTTTTTGCCTGAATGCAATGCTGATGTTTTATGGGAGCTTGATGAGAAAGGTTAAAGTTTCTTGTAAAGAAGCATTTTAATATTTTGATGCGCATATGTTCATTGTAAACCTTTAAGTGTACTTGCAAGGTTGTCGGCATTATATATGACTGTGTGTTTAGAAATGAGTCAGGTATTCCACAGAAGGTTCATTCCACATTGCTGGTTATGCTGCCACCAGAATGATATATACTGTTAATTTTCAGTATTGTTTCTTACTGTAAATAGTTTTGAAGCATGCACGTATTATGTGATAACTGCCTGCCTTAGACTGCATGTGAGTTTGTGGGTGTCTCATGTAGGTGGCTTCTTTAATCTTATTCAGCAGCTCACTGTTTGTGTGAAGTTCACTGGCAGCTCAAATTAACAGCCTCAGCGCTTGGTTTCAGGCTGCTGATTCTGTTAGTGACAATGTTTTAAATGCCATGGCCAAGAGATAAATGATGATACATTTAAAGCCATTATTTCTTTGCTAAAACTGAAAAAAGTAACATTATAGTTAAGTTGCCTTGTTCACTCTGTCTCTACCAAATATACAGGCTTTATAAACGCCATCATAGTCAACATTTTTTTTAATAAGATTTGAGGAAAATTTATCATAGAATAATGGAGGTTGGAAGGAACCTCAGGAGATCGCCGAGTCTAACCCCCTGCTCAAAACAGGGTCAGCTAGAGCAAGTTGCCCAGGGCCCTCACCAGTCAGGTTTTGCGTATCGTCAAGGATGGAGATTTTGCAGCATCGCTGGGCAACCTGTTTCAGTGTTTGACCACCTTCACCGAAAAAGGTTTGTGGGGTTTTGTTGGGGTTTTTCCCCGCAATGTTTTTGTGGAATTTCCTGTATTTCAATTTGTGCTCAGCGCTTCTTATCTTGTTATTGGTTACCACTGGCTTCATCTTCTTTACTCCCCACCAAACAGGTATTTGCAGATGTTGATAAGAGGTTTTATCATAGGGCATTTAAATTTTTCTTCTGTTAAATATCTACCAAGGAGTATAGCTTTTCTTTTGAGTCCTTATGCAGTTACTTTGCAGGTCTGTTCAGTGAACATAAACAGTACACTATAGTCAGGAAAATGAAACTTAGTTCAATTTATTTGCATAAGTAGCATTTAATTTGAACATAAACTGCCTAGGCAAATGAACACTTCCTTCTGTAGTGTAGCAAGAAGTTTCACTGTGGGTAGATAACATTAAATTTTTAGCTTTTAATTCTTATGACTATTTTTAAATAACTTAATTTCAAGACTGTGTTAAATATGCTAAAAGAGACTTTTGTTTCATTTTCTTTCCAAATTACTGATGTTTGGGGTTTGTCTGTCTCATTCCTAAATATGTTGTCATATTTGAGGAAAAGAGTAAGCGAAAAATGTAGTGCAGGTGCATGACCAGAGACAAGTCCTCTAATTTCAACTAAATGTACTTTCTGGGAACACCTAAGTAGATGCTTGATTTGTTGCGTTCTTGATGCAAATGCTTCTGCATAGTCTTTCAGTTGCTTAGTCTGTGAGGGGTAATGCTGTATAACAGACTGATCTCCATTCCCCTGATTTCCAAAATAATGACACTTCTATGAGTGAAATACCAATATTTTCCAAGTTTAACAGGTGCTTTGGAGGTTTTGGAGTGTATAGGTGCTAAACTTTCTTCAGAGGTGAATGAGTAGCATTTCCTTCTCACTTTAAAAGTGAGGTATTGGCTTAAAAAGATATTATTTCAGAGCAAGACAAGCATACTTTCGCTCATAAAAATTTAACTGTTCCCAGGCTACTATACGATTATGAAGACCGTGTGTAAAACAAGGTCTTGCCATTCCTCATGCTTCTGCAGATACTTCCTCTCAGAAAAGCTTTCTCCCCAGAAGCTTTTCTGATTTGCTCTCTGGATTGTCGTATTCAGGAATTCATTACAGATTCTGTCCAGTTGAGAGATTTGGCAAGTGTGATTGCTCTCGCACAGAGCCTTTCCCTCTGGTGTCAGAGTACAGTAACAGTGAAATAACATAATCAGTCTAGTGCTTCTCCAGTTCAGTGTTGTCATCCCTCAGACACTGAAGTTTATTTATGTACAGCTTAATAAACAACACAGTTCAATTTTTTTTCTCTGCAATGTCACAGCTAGATGCTTTCTGTAAGAAGGTGTTTAACTTTTGACATTGTTTTCATAATGGCAAAGCAAACAGCAGTGTATTGGATTTATTGATTTGAAAACTGATCTGTCTGAACTTTATGCCAATGTTAAAATCCAGATACTCATTACAAGCTGAAAACGAAGATTTCATGGGTTCTCATTTGCTGCAGAATGATGTGGGGTTTTGATAAATTGAAATGAGAGCTTATTTTCCTGTATACTACTCTAATATTTTTATAATGCATCTAAGAGACCAAAATATCTTTTTAAAGGCATCTATTTAAATGCTTTTTATAGGTGCACACACACATATACATGAAAGAATTACATATACACTTAGGTTTAAAAAAAAATGCAGTTTGAGCAAAAATAGCTAGTAATTTTAGGTTTATGCTTTGCAGAAGAGAATATCATATCTGGTTTTGTCTTCCTGCATCACTGTAGGTGCTGGTAAACACTAGTCTTGAGCATTTTCCAGGTGTTCATGAAGCACTGAGATGAGTGTGAAGGCTTCGTGATATTTTGACAACTAAATTTTTTCACTAGCTTACACTAGTAAGTTAGTGAGTACTAGCACACATGGTACAAGAAAATGGATTATGTTCAGTATGCTTGAAACTTGATAAGCATCTAAGAGGAAATCACATCTTTTATAAGAAATTCCAGCAGATACTCCTTTTAAATGCCAACATCCACTTGTTCCTGAATATCACCAGAAGGCAAGATTTTTTTTCTGGACTTAGTGGCATAACTCATCTGTAGTGTGTATGATGTTCGAATCTTGTATTTATTGGTGGTAATGTGAAAGAGCTTAATTGGAGTGTTTTGCTTGTTTGCTAATAGTTAATTATTTAATGTTTTACTTGTGATAGTGATCTTTTCTCTGTTGGATTTCTAAGTACTGGTTTGAAATATTTTTAAAATACACCTGCCTGGTAGGAGCAAATGCTAGATTTGTATTTAACAACTTTGTATCTGTTTAAAAAAATATAATCGAGGTATTTAAATAACTAAAAATAATATTGTCAGAAGTGCAACGTGACAATCTTGAGACAATTCAAGAAAATGATGCTGCAATACAGAGTCCGTCTGCCTGGTAATTAGTAGTTTTTTGTTTACAGGAAAATAAATTTCAGAAGCAAGTGTGCTTCTGCTTGGTTGCAGTACCCTGTGTGTGATTAGCATTTATAATATGTTGTCCCTTATTTTCAGTTATATGGAGGTGCACAGAAATAAATCTTCAGAGGAAAAAAATTACCAGGAACAGTAATGGGCAAAAGATGTGCTCTCAAAATTCTATGATGGCTACTAGAGTAAATGTTATTTTTGTAAATGTATTTGTTAGCTACTTTCTTCCACTAGATTTGTGTTTGAGTATACTCAAACCCAGTCTGATTTCCGCCCCCACCACCACATTTACAGTGATGGTTGTACATACTTTATATCAACATGAGTTTTTGAAGTGTTTTTTAAAACACAGATTTTTCATATTTTTCATCTCACATTGAGGGGGGGAAACCAGAAAACAAGCCATCTTTAACATGACTTGTCCTTTGGTTTACATTCTGAAATGTGCACCCTGGGTTTTGCCTCAATTTATCTTGCCTTCTCAATTCATGTGTATACGGTTCTGTATTTTCCCCCTCTTTCCAAAGTCATACCTCTTTGTCTTTTTCCTGAATCTTCCTTTTTGTTCAGTAAATTTTGACATAGTCTTTTTCTTTTATAAAAAGTCTTCAGCATTAAAACCGTCTTTGAGACCTATTTCTTTATCTGAAACAGGTGGTGAGAAATTCATTCAAGCAGAATTCTTTTAAAGTGGTTAGTATTTCTTGCAAGAACAGAGATTTCAAGTCACTCTTAGCAGTTATTCTTGCTCTTTTCTGCTGTTCCTGATGGGAGCAGTGCTCCCCTGCTCAAGAAGGGTGGTGGCATCCTGTCCTGACCAAGAGGAGGGACTAATATGTGAACCGAGATTCTGACTTTCTACTGGACAAAAGAAAGATGGCAGCAATAGTGAGAAAGTAATTCTGAGCCTCTCTGAAAGAGGACTGTTTATTGTGAAGAGTAACAGAAGTAATTTGTTTTAAACTGTTCAACAAATGGCCAAAACATAGGTTGTCAAAAACATTCTGGATAGAGAGTATGGTGCGGTTAATTGTTTCACAGGACTTACATAAAATTTGAAATGGCTTTGTAAGCTCTGAGTGTATTTGGGGAATATGTTGTAGTTCTGTCAAGGATCATACATTCCTCTATAAACTCATTTCATCAAAGTGCAAAACTTTAACTCTGAAGTTCTTTGCAATTAAAGACTGTCATAGTAAGTAGTAAAGCAGAATATCGTACCAAATGGGCTGTTGGAAAAAGTTCTTTATGTAAAGTGGGAGGTGGTGCATTAACTATCTGCAGCCTAATGCTTATCTTGGACTGCCAGCTGTGCTCAAGAAGTGCTAAAAGTTTTCTGTAAGAGCTTTTAAGGTCTGTAGATGATTTCTGGAATTGTGATGACGGTAAATTATAAAATCATTAAAGAACAAGCCCTGAGGCAGGTCAGGTACATTTAGACCATCTCCTAAAGTAGCTGTTATATCTGTAAAGACTTCATATAATACAATCTTTCCAGGCAAATAGTTGCCCGTGTTCATGCAATATTTTCACCTAATTTAAATCTTCGCTGCAAGCAGCTGAAGTCTTTGAACTCTCCTTCCTAGGCTGTATTTCCTAAAAAATTGTATTTTTCTTGGAGAGAGTCCAGAGACATCTTGGATCCATGTCTTGGAGGTGTAGTGTCCAAATTGGTTACAAACTTCATTTTGCATGGGGAAAAATTAAGCATTGCTGTTAATCTCAGAAATGACACTACACTTTTTTGCAGCAGTGTCACATCAGTGAACCATTCAGTCTGTGGTTCACTTTAATCCCCAGATCAAATTTCAATAGTACTGAAGTTTACCGGGCTTGAAATTCTTTCATCTAAATGTGGTGGGGTATCTGTACTGTTTTATAGCGTAGCTGTAAGTATTCTCAGATCAGTTCACTGGAAGTGTGTTTAACCACACTTTCTCTTCTGTTTTTGTCATAAAGGATGACTGTAGCTTATGACCGTTCAGCAGCTGTGAACTAGAAACAGTCATGTAAATGGGGTGCATTCAGTTGTGTAAACTGAAAAGATTCCTGTACCAGTTGCCTAATAAATGAGTAATTTTCCTTTCTGTTCTTTGATAAACTGTTACAGTAATGCTTTACTTTAAGTTTTTGTCAGATCTAAAATGAAAACTTTCTGTGCTGGAAAACAACTTCTGCCCTTTGAGTTCTTTACGTTAAGTACTGCATTTTTGTAGTCAGGCAGTAGAATTTGTACAGCAGTAATTCCAAGTATTTTAATCTGCTTGCTGTTGCACTAAAAACTGTGTAAATACTGGACAAAACCAAATATTTGAGAACTTCACAACTCTCTTTGGTGTTGTGGCCGATATGTTGAGAATTTCACAACAGATTATCCACAAAATTCAGCAATCTCACATTACATATTCGGAGGGGTCCAAATCCAGTTACTTCAGGTCTTGAGAAAAATAGGGCTGTTCCAGGAATTCGTATCAACTGAAATCAATACGTTGATGGACTAATTGGATTGAA
>WAAD01005929.1:0-28109 GCA_013389945.1 Fregata magnificens
ATGAATGTTTCTTCATGTTGAACTTCATATGCTTTATTGTGACTTTTTCTTTCAGATGAAGCTAGATGCCTGAAAAATATGAAAGTAAATAATAGGTATAACTTCTATAGTGTTTACCACAAAGAAGCACTAGTTTATAGGCTTCCTCTTTTTCTCTCTCTATATATGTATGCATGTGTTGGTACATGGAGTGCTCGTTACTTTCCAGAAACTTGGGACTGCATCTCAGCTCATCTAAATGAATGGTGATTACTCTGAATTAAGGTTGCTTCCCCACTTGGCGTTCATTGTTGTCTTCGCGTTTTACCAGCACTACTGAGGAGTATAAAGAAATAGGAAATATTTGACATATTAATTAGTGCCCCATTGATATGTAAAGAAAAAGGAAACTTTTCCAATTTTTTTCTCTTTTCCCAGATATTTACACTATGTGTTTGACTTGGGAAATGGTGCAAATCTCATCAAAGGAAGTTCTAATAAACCTCTGAATGACAACCAGTGGCATAATGTGATGATATCAAGGGATATCAGCAATCTCCACACTGTAAAGATTGACACTAAAATCACAACACAGAGCACAGCAGGAGCCAGAAATTTAGATCTCAAAAGTAAGTACAGTAATTCCTGTATAACCTACAGTGAGGATCATTACAGAATGATCACCTGAATAAATCTTGTATGTAAAGTACAGTATAATTTTGTAATACCATATGAAATGTTTTACTTGATAATAATTAATATGATCACAAGAGATGACATCTTCTTTATGTTAGCCTGATAATGCCAGTTTAGTAGTAGCTCTGCACAGTTAGGTACTACTTTAAACACGTGAAAAGGCCACAGGAAGAAAAGTAGCAAAAGGTAAGAATACAGTGGCCCATATATACGAAAAGATAATTGGGGGACTAAAGGAGCTCTAAAGTGTCTATGAAAAAGGCTTGATTTTTACATGAACATAAATTATGTAAGTGGCATGCAGAAACTACAGCCCAAGCTTTACAGTATGACTGCAAAGGCTTTGCAGAACTGATGATGTCTATGTTAGAGAATTGGGGAACGTTTTGACCTGTCCCCCACTGTTCAGTATTCCACATAAAACCTACCTTTTGTTGGGAAAATAAATACAATGCAGTATTTTGATATCATAAAATCTTGTAAGTAAAGCAATCTTATGGGGCAGTCCTCTAATGAATCAGTTATACAAGTTGCCAGATGTATTGAACCGTAAACATATACTCACCTAAACATGTAATGTGTTGTAATTTTAATTGCAGGGCGGGATAAACTTTGTTTTATAGGTCTAAACCTACGTTTTATAGGTCCAGCTAGATTCTCAAGATCCATTTTTATAAACCACACTGATGTATAAACCAAACGTATATTTTAAAATAAGTAGTAGTATTAGTTGTAAGGATGGGCTTCTGAAAAGCTAATTTGCATCAGAGGAAAATACCTTTTTGAAAGGATGTATAAGTATACTTTTTAAATACTGCCTACCTAATCAGACATTAGAAAATATGTTCTGGTCATGTGAAAAAGTATTGTGTATTTTAACATTCTTTATAAAAGGTCTTGTTAGGAAAACCAAAATTTCATGACAGTCAAAGCAAATCTGATATTTCAAAAGCCAGGATGTTCAAAGTAGATATTAATATTCCGTCAAGAGCTTATTCCTTGCTGGATTTTCTTTTAACTACCTCTGAGTCACAGATAATGAGCTGACCTTATAATTATTCTGGATTTTGTGATATTTTACATGTTTGCTTCACTTGAAAGTGCTATTAAGATTGTAAGAAAGACTGTGAAAACTGTATCTCGATATGNAAAAATAAACCTGTTAAGAACTGATAACTAAGTTAACACAGGCATTTTGTTCTACATCTTCTTCAAACTATATGTGGTGTTTTGGTATGTTGCTTTATTTAAGAAAAGAAAAAAAAAATTGGAACAATGTGCTTAATAAAAGCACTAGATGGCACTGTTATTTCACTAAATGCACTGCTTAGTGCGTTCACGGAGAAAGCTCCTCAGCGAGGATAACCTATAAAATTCAACATTCCTTTGTTTTCTTTGCTTTGAAAATTCTGCTTTTGCTTTACCCTTTTGAAGTAAAACTGTATCCGTAGCTCGTGCATTTTCTAACCTTGAATTCCAGTGGAAAAAAACTGAAGAGCATGAAAAAACATACTGAGATTTAAAGCGAGGAAGGTGGATTGTATCAGATGCTGATTTTCTGTAATTCACTGCCCAGGAAATGTGGCTAGTAAAAAAAATAACAAGCCTGACATATTCAGTACAGTAATATATAGTAAGCATCTTTCTCAAACTGGTTTAGTGTGCACAGGCCCTCAACCTCTGTCTACTCATAGTAGTATGTTTCATTTTATTTTTTTAATGTATTCTATTATATTTTGCTAGTCAGCTTCCTTAAATATGGCACAGCATAATCATGAGAATTTTTGTTGGATTTTTGGGGGAGTTCAAGCTGATACATTTTAGCCAGCAGGCTAAAAAGGAGTAAAAAATTACCTTTCATTATTATTTTTCCTTCCTTTGTATTCAGCTGAAATGCTTTCCTGTGGCTTGTTCTTTTCTATTTTATGTCAGTGTTTCTTATGGTGCCACATCTCTGTTATGCTATAAATGCTCCATACACTTTACTGATACAAGCAGCTATGATTAATTCATTGTCCTATATTATTTTAGCCCTAGCAACAAAGCAAATTTAAAATTATACTTCCTGCTAGTGATATCAATAATTCTGTTTAACCAGAGTTAGCATTAGGTGACATATAAATGTGTACAGATAATATAGAACCTGCAGCCTGTCTGAGTAATTGTAGAGTTACCAAATTTCAGATGCTGAAATCCAAGCTAATCCTGGAAAGGTAAATCAATATATGCAGTTTTTTGCTAATTCACAGTGAATTCAGTACGAAGATGTGACACAGATTGTGTTGCAGAGCCTGCACATGATGCCACTTCTCTGGGAAAGCAGACAGGTGCCACAAAATTATGGGAGAGAATTTCCACTGTATGTTTCCTTTTGGGTGTAGGATTTGGCTGTATAACATAGAAAGTCCACCATTACTGACATGGGTTCCCTGCATAACCTCTGGTACAATTTCAGTGGATTGGAGTGAGTACCTGTGGAAACACTTATATTAAAGTCTCCAGCTTAATTATTGCTGTAATTAGATGGGTAAATTATAAATTGGAGACAAATAAATGAGTGAAAATAGTTCTGTGTTTGGATTCCAAGAACTGTGTTATTTTTCCTAGCAGAGAAAATTAGCAAAGTGTACTTGGGTGCAGTTCTAGCAGATAACCCGTGAAGATAAATTAGTCTTAACAGCAAAGGCAATGCAGCTCAAGCCTGCCAACGTTCAGTTACACAGCAAATGTGCTTTCATGTATTTCATGAGCAGATTCCCTGTCCTGCTTTCAGTATAACTCAGATGGTTAGCATGGCTACAGTTCAAGGCCTTCAGAGACTGAAATAGTTGGGTGGAGGGGAATTCTTGCTTGCTGTACTTGATGCTGTGCTCTTACGGGCTTGAGGAGTCCGAGTAGCCTTGAAGGGGCACAAAAATGCACGTGAAAGTGGAATTTGACTTGTGCTCTTGTTCCTCACTGTTGCCAAAGAAAAGATGTCTCCTTTGTTCAGACTGTAGGTATTACAACATCTGTAATGTCTCTTCCCTCTCCACATTTTCTTCCTGTGGTGTGGGAAATTGGAGTTCTGTCAGAATTTTTTTTTTTTAATAAATATTTGAAGACACATGATCTGCTTTCGAGGAGGAGGAACATCCTCAAGCAAACTTTTCTAGGAGTTGGTAGTTTCAGTACTTCAGTGTCCCACCCTATTCCAAACTTTCTAGCTGTGATGTATCCTCTAGGATGAACTGCAGTCATCCTAATTTTTATATTGGGCTAACTATATTTTCTTTTTAAAAAGAAATCACCATCACAAAAAAAAATCTTACCCAACTCAGCATTTATGGTTTGATTTTTTTTTTTCTGCCTGTGCAGCATTTCATACAGCTTTAAGACCTGCTTTTTTGAACTGACATCCATACTTTCAACTTGTCTCACTCTGTTATTGTTTTCCACGTGGCCTTCCCAAATATCAATTTTAGAGTCCATTGTAAGTCATATATTATTCCTGTGCTGTTATTCACTGCATCCTCAAAAAATGCTGTTCATATTGGAGCATTCATCAAAATCAACTTCCTTGGATTTAAAAATCCTGTCTGGATCTCTTATCTGTTTTATTTCTGTAGCTCTTCACTGGCCTCTGGCTTTCTCTATTCCTTTGTGAGATATGGGTGCTGTTGCTGTATACATTTGCCTTTTCATTTGCCATTTTCTCCAATAATGTGAAAACAGCCTAGTCTGAAGCATCTGAAAGAAAAATAATCATATTAATTTCTGGTATCACCTCACTGGTTTTGCAAATGCACTTTAAATATACTTCTTCCATGTACATAAAGGCTCACTTGGCAATTAATTCATCCTTGTAAACTTTTAATACAATTAACTGAATTATCAGCAGATCTACTGGCCTAGTATATTCATTGATGATTCGTAATAGTCAATCTATTGATATTTCATTTGCCTGTCAAAGTAGGTTATTCATGCTATGCAAAACTGAGCTAAACTTGATCGTAAAGATTTCTTGTTCCAGCAATGGAAATTGAAATGATTTCAATTTCATATAATATTTGTCCCTGTTGTTTTATATTGAGCCCATTGTTATTGTTGCTGCATTATAAGTTCTTCCCTATATTACAAGGTCTCTATCAATGGCAGTGATCCTTCATATTTCTCTTACTAAGAAACAAAGCTTTAAGAAGCACAGAAAAGTAATTTATATAAAAATGCAAATTTGTACAAATGAACGAGTATCAGTGCTTAAATTTCTCAAATAAACATGCATGAGCTAATTGTAATGACCTTGCCAGTGGGCTGTGAACTCTTCATGCAGAAATAACGTTCTGTTCCAAATGCAGAGTTCCAAATACTGTCAACAGTAAATAGATCTTCCTAATGTGACCTGTTGGAGTAGACAACAGCAAATGCAGCTGTTGTTTTCCTGATAGTGTTGGGAAAGTAGCTTCTGTACAGATGGAAAAATAACAATCTTAAAACTGAGAGCTCTTCTTTGAGACTTCTTGTGTTGCAAAGATATACAGGCAGATTAACAATAGGAGATTGTACAACCTGGTGTAATGCAAATTCCTTTATCCTCCTTTCTCTGCAACTTGTCACATACTGCTTCTAAACAGCTACGCTGTCTACCAGGCTGTGAAAATAATTTTGGCAATGCTAAGCCTTCAGAAATTATATCCAGATTTCCAAAATTGTGAGATGGGGAACAAAATAAAAATCTACTCCAGTACTTCTGGATTAAATAAAAATTAAAAAAAATACTCTAGTGTGCTGAGCTCTGTGAAGTCAACAACATTGCAGTAGTCTTTCAGATCACTCCATGGTGAGAGAAACTTTTTGCTTTCTGCCTCTTCTCCCCTGTTCTTTTCAGCCTCTTACACTCATACAAATGTATAGATTTGCCTACATGTCTACAGCTGTTTGGCATGCAGGTTATTACCATTGCTGATGGTGGAATTTCTTTCAAGCCCTTCTGGAATACTAAGTGAAAGTTATGCTAAGGATAATATAGGAAACATACAAACATACGTAGGAAACTTACAAAAACTCTGGATATTTAGCATAAATACATCCCACTGAATCTAGCCAAGAAGCATGTCCTAAGCTTGTTTTGAAAATGTGCTGCCGTGGGTATGAGAGTGCCATCCTCATGGATCTTGGTATTCTGACTGAGGAGTCCTTTCTTGCAAAAAGACCTGCTTTGTGTAATATCCTCAGAGTCTGGAGGTGATTGTCTTGGTCAAGAAGTTGGTAATATTAGATAAAAAGTTTCCCTCTGCAAACCTGCATTCAAAAGGAGAATGTTTATCCTCTCAGCTTTTTGGTAGCTTTATGTGGAGGATTCCTCACTGTTTGGAAAACAAGCTCTGCTAAGAGCATGTGTTGGCTATTGAAGCAGAGACTGAGTACATGATTTCAGAAGAATATCAGTAGGAAGGGAAATCTGAGTATACTATGCCGTGAAAATTCCTGCTTCATTAGATTTTTGTCTATTCTTCAGGTATATACAATGTACAAAAGTGGTCAGAACAGGAAAGAAATGAAGGACATTTGATGTGCTTGAATGCCTCACCTCTCCACCACAACCATTCCCCTCATACAGAGTAATTCGCATAGCATCAATTCTGTAGGAGATGGATTACCATGCACATTTATATGGCAATTAGATTTTATTATTTACCATTTAACATGCATCACCAACTTTCCTCACAGTTCATTGGACAAACACACTGCTTTGGTTTTAAATCTGTTTAATCTTTTTCAATGCTGGTGCTTTCCATCTAGTCTTCAGGGGCAGGGGGGCGGGGGGAAGAAGTCGTAGTATCATAGAACCATTTAGGTTGGAAAAGACCTTTAAGGTCATCAAGTCCAACCATAACCCTAGCACTGCCACGTCCACCACTAAACCATGTCCCTAAGCACCACATCTACATGTCTTTTAAATACCTCCAGGGACGGCAACTCAACCACTTCACCAGGCAGCCTGTTCCAATGCTTGACAAACCTTTTCAGTAAAGAAATTTTTCCTAATATCCAATCTAAACCTTCCCTGGTACAACTTGAGGCTGTTTCCTCTGGTCCCATCACTTGTTACCAGGGAAAAGAGACTGACACCCACCTCAATACAACCACCTTTCAGGTAGTTGTAGAGAGCGATAAGGTCTCCCTTCAGCCAGGTTGAACAGCCCCAGTTCCTTCAGCCGGTCCTCATAAGACTTGTGCTCTAGACCCTTCACCAGCTTCGTTGCCCTTCTCTGGACGCGCTCCAGCACCTCAATGTCTTTCTTGTACTGAGGGGCCCAAAACTGAACACAGTATTCCAGGTGCGGCCTCACCAGTGCCGAGTACAGGGGCACGATGACCTCCCTAGTTCTGCTGGCCACACTATGCCTGATGCAAGCCAGG
This sequence comes from Fregata magnificens, assembly GCA_013389945.1. NCBI lineage: Eukaryota > Metazoa > Chordata > Aves > Suliformes > Fregatidae > Fregata > Fregata magnificens. The sequence goes on from WAAD01005929.1 coordinate 7,078, forward strand.
ATGCTGTTGGCCTTCTTGGCCACCTGGACACACTGCCGGCTCATGTTCAGCCGGCTGTCGACCAGCACCCCCAGGTCCTTTTCCGCCGGGCAGCCTTCCAGCCACTCTTCCCCAAGCCTGTAGCATTGCATGGGGTTGTTGTGACCCAAGTGCAGGACCCGGCACTTGGCCTTGTTGAATCTCATACAATTGGCCTTGGCCCATCGATCCAGCCTATCCAGATCCCTCTGCAGAGCCTTCCTACCCTCAAGCAGACCAACACTCCCACCCAGCTTGGTGTTGCCTGCAAAATTCCTGAGAGTGCGCTCGATCCCCTTGTCCAGATCATTGATAAAGATATTAAACAGAATTGGGCCCAATACTCAGCCCAAGTAAAGTGACTGGGAATCTGAAAATCTTTATTGTCAAGAAAATGTCAAATGTTTTTGTGTAACTGTTTCTTGTTTGAGAATACATGTCATTTGAGAATGGGATTGTTGGGGAAATGGTGGATTTTAACCTGGAGAAATCTAGGGGAATGTTCGGACTTGAGCACTTGCCTTTTGAGTATCTACTTTTGTCTATTGAAAACTTAGCTGCTAAGGACATTGAATGAAAGGAGTGAAAGAATGAAAGGAATGAAGGAATGAAAACTGAGCACCAAGAGGTGAATGCAGAAGTGGAGAGAACATCCAGCAGAGCTGAGATGTAAAACAGTGAGCAGCATAGCAACAGCATGAGAAGAAGTTTCTAGACAGAAGCACATTTGCACCAAGTGCGGAAAGTCGTCAATGCAGTTATGAGAGTACCATGGTTATGAGTAGTGTGATGGAATTGGGAGACTTGGAGAAAGGTAGAGCAGCATGTATATGTCCAGCGTGGACTGCCGTAGAAATTGGTGGCAAGAGAAATCTGCAAGGTGTTCTTCCTGGTGCACCCATCAACTGTGAGTTCTCTCTGGTACCTCTTAATCTTCATTGCCTTTTTTTTCTGTCAGTGTGGATTAGGGTGCAGTGCTACAATGAAACTGTAAAAAGAACAGTATCAGCCAAAGGAGGAAATATCTGCAAAGTTAAACTCTCTTGACAAATAACTACAATATGTCCTATATGTCAGTAAGGATGACTAAAGAAAACTCACAGTGCCAGCATTTCAGTGCTGGTGATTTCTTTTTTTGAATAACTGTAATGGGGTATTCAGGGAAGATACTGAAGGCAGTGTAGAATTAGGCTGAAAAGATCAGTTTCTGTATTCCTTCACAAAAGAGTGACTTGCTAACCCATAAATTCTTTTTTTTTTTTTTGCCTGTAATCGTTTTACCTTACTTGGTTATCAGTACAGGGAATGTGGAAGACAGAAGGCACCACCTGTCACATCATACAACCGCCTCTTGCCCAAAGTATTTGAAAGGACAGATAACTCAGCAGAGCCTAGACAAGTAAACTAGCCGCCCTTTCCCTTCTTAGGTGAGAGAGAGTCTAAAAGCGATGGAATTCATCACTCCAACAGGAAAAATATTTGAAAAGCCTACTTTTCTTAAAAAAACAAAACAAAACAAAAAAAAAAAACCACCAAAAAACCCCAAAAACCACCTCACATCAAAACCAAAAGACTTCAACCACAAATCAATATTGAAGCTACAGAATGGACTCTTTGAAGTGAATAAGTGGGCATAAAACACTAAGTTTACATGTTCATGTCTTCCCTCAAGTGCCCTTGCAAGTGGTAGACGAAATTCAGTCATGCTTGGCTCTAGCACCAAACAGGCCTGTGAATGCGCAGCAAGTACATATTCTCTACTGTAAAGGGAGATTTGAAAAGCCATATGCTGGAGCGTATGTGCTGCAGAAGCTGTGTGGATGCATCACTTAAGTCTCTGTCAACTGTCCTTCAATTTATTATTGGGTTATGATCACAGCAGGCTTCTTGATTTATTCAGAAAAGAACAATTATATTTCATCAATGTTTTTAAAGGATCAAATAATTTTTTTTTATATGGAACAAAAACATTTAGTCATGAATGGTGAAAGTGGGGAGAAACTCTGGAATCACCACTTATCTGCTGTTCAGGCCCAGTTCCTTTCTAAGGTGTGTGTTGAAAACTCACATATGCAAAAAGTCACTACTCTGCTCTGGCTATTGCACAAAGTAAATGGTAGGTAGGTACTTTTGTATGTTGGAGAGGGGAGAAGGTCATTAAGGACAAGTAGGCTCCTATATTTCATTGAATGTTAACGGCATCTAGATGCCTACATGACATTTTCATTTGAGACAATATCCCTTGACTCAAATCAGGATGTTGTCTATTGTGTTTAAGTCAGTGCATATTCAGCTTGTGTAAGCGTAATTAATTTTCACATTTCAGTTGCCTCAAAAATACCATGAGTTGGGATTGTGTGGGTCTTCTTATGTTGAGTTCCACCTGGTACTTCATTGTGCAACTATTAAGATACTACAAAGCAATTTCTATTGATCTTGTAACAGCAAATCATCTGTTTTATGAAGGACTTGAAGAAAGTGAGAACTTTTTTCTTTCGAGATTAGACTTTCCCTATGGTATTTCTCATTCTTTGCAGTCTTCATTCCTCTTTGCCTGCCTGAGGGAAGAAGCTGTTACATGCTTGATCATTTTGAAATAGCATATTCGGAGAAAAGTGTGCCTGACACCTCGGCTTCACCACAGCCAGATGTTCCTTTATATTTTCATATGTCATATAAAGGAATTGCGGAGCTGCCTGTTGCACTTTCAGAACCCAACACGTTATGCCAGGGCTATCCATCTCTTTCTTGGGGAGTAATACTGCTCCAGTACGCTGCAGAAGCACTCTTTGTTCCTAGCCATAGTAGTGATTTAGTACAATGTAACATTAGAAACAAGACAGAGAAACTTCTTCTAAAATGAAAGAGAAATGAAGAGAATAGGTGAAAGTACAGTTGAAACCAGCAGCACAAGAAAACATGAAGGGACAGAATATCTGCTTTTGGAGAGAGTGATGGATTTCAAGGTGCCTTTGTGCAGCCATATAAAAACATTCCAGGGATATTGCCTGTATGGGTTATGAAAAAGCAAAGCCACAATTCCTTTTACTGTTTTATTTTCTCCTTTTTGTGTTGTTTTCATTCACACACAGAACCATATTTGAATGAACGGTGTTCATTTCTTGCCAAGAATGGTGTTCAAGAAATGAACACCAGATAATGCCCAACAAAACATACAGAGTTCAGAGAGTAAAGAAGCCTAACTATATCCTGGTTAAACTACTCGTTCCCTGAGCAGTATTTACATGTTGCTCTTACCATTACAAACATGTGGATAATAATTCCCTCTCTAATAGTGCTTGAAGACAATGGTAGTTGTTAAATTAAATGAATAGTTTCTGTCACCAGCACGTGTCATGTAAGAATTCTTGGGTGTGGACATGAATCACGAAAGGAGGAAAGCCTATGGGGTGACCTGTCAGCAATGTCAGTAGTGCCAAATAATAAGACACTTCTGCTACTTATTCAGAAAAGAAATAAATAGAACAGCATCTTCAATTTTTATTTTACATTTCTTTGGTTTAGTATTTGCAAAGTTCTTATTTTGAAGAAATGTAGAGACTTGGGATAAAAAAAGATGAGTTATTACAGAAGGATTTGGCATTATTTGTTTCACCAACAATTGTGTGTGACTTACTGTTGTGTGGTGTTTTGTGTGTTTTTTCATAAGTGTGATTCCAATAATGAATACATTGAGAACTTGGGTTCATTTATTAGCTAGCAACTTGTTTCTGTGTTAAATTCAGTTGTTCCTCAAAGCACAAATCAGCTCTAAGTCGGAAAAGAGATACATAGGTGTAAATAGGAAAGCTCCTGTTGGAATAAATGAAGATCTTCATTACCTGTAAAAGATATAAATTAAACCCACTAAACTCTTTTCTTTGTCAGTGCTTATAATATAACTGACCGGTACTATTATTACCATGATTTACAGGTATAGCTCTGAAAGTGCTGCCTTCCAGTTGATTCCTCGGACCTGCAATGAACATGCCAGTGAGAAACACTGTAGCATACTTAATTTTTTGGCCTCAGAAAAATGAATGAATCAACCCTCCCTCTCTAAATAAAAGGGGATAACTCTGTGCGGTGAATCCTAATATAAGTAAGAAGAGAGTAGTGAGATTAAGGAGTACCTGCTCTCAAATAAAGTGCTTTATTTGAAGCTTCTCCAGAGATCAGAAGAAAATCTTGGAGCGCTCTATTCCCTCACCCATTTCTTTACTACCTGTTACTTTGTTTATGCCAGTTGATATATTTTATATAAATTGGTTATTTTCCTTTATAAATTAAGGAAAGTGAGGACGGTTATGAAAAAAAATTGAGACTTTTTTCAGGAATACATTTAAAAATCAAAATAAACTTCAGCAGAAAATACATGCATGAAAGGTAATAGCTAAACTTTAGTTCCAGAAACTATAGTTAGCGCTGTAATACAAGTATATCCCTTTCTATATGTATTTTTAAAAATGCTTATCTGTTGAAAGAAAGAAAGAAATAGAAGAATTGCATTTTCCGTTGTGCACAACTCCTGAAATGGTCACACATTTTCAGTGGTAGCAGTATTGTGACAGTATTGCATTTAGGCTGCAGCTAGTTTAGATAGTGTCATGATCTCATACTATTGATCTGATGAACTGTGATACCTTACTTAATGAAATAACTTACATGTAATTCATAAGGGTAAGTAGGCAGATACACAACAAGGGATTAATCCTGTTTTAGAGCATGTAACGTTTCTAGTAGTAGAGCTGTACTTACATAACTGAAAAAGAGGAGAAAACCTGAGAATTTGTATCATACTATATTGATTCCTCTGATTTCTTTTAGTGGGAGCAGGGACAAGCTTTATCTTTTCTGAACCTCGGCTAATGCATGTTCAATATACAAATATTTTCATTAACAACATTTTCTGCAATTCTGTAATTCTGTCTTGTCTGAATTTGTAATGGATTGAGTTTTGTGGGAAACTACTTCTTCACTGAGATGAACATGAAAATGAAGCACATGATTAACTGAAATAAAAGTAGCTATGCAAAACATTTGTGATGGCAGATATGAAAAAACAACCAAGTGAAAAAAATTTAAATAGCTTTAAAAAAAAAAAAAAATATGAGAGGTTTAATTCCAGAGCCTATCCCTTAATAAAATTTTGTCTCTCAGAGAAAGTGTGTGTTTATGCCATCAGCAGCAAACTCAAACCGCATTTGATATTAAATCTGGGGAAGGTTTAGACCATAGTCATGAAAATTACTTCTATGTACTTTATGAAAGATGAAGTCTAATAGTGAGTATAGCTGCTCAATACATACGATATGTATTAGTATAGTGTATTAGCTAGTGCAAAAGCAGAACTCAAGTTATTTTGAACATCAACAAAGTTAAAATATTACCCAGAACATGTCTTTGTTTGTGGAAACTGTATCTTCAGTAGTGTATATAATGATCAGTTCTAATTATCAATAGTCTTAAGGAACTGTAAGTAAATAGTAGAGTTATAGTTTATGTAGAATCAACTTAATGTATGGTACTTCCGTGCATATGATACCTATTTGAAAATATTCCAGTGTATATTTTCAGGAGCAAATATTCTGAGTTCAGGTTCATATGCTGGCACACTGACCTGGACTTCTACTAGCTATTCATCATAACTGACAGTTGCTATATGACTGTATATAGCAATCTCAATATGCTTGAGTGGTGGATCTTAGGAATTAGCAGGGCATCAATTTGAAAGTGTGCGGTTTTAAAGGTTTGACCAATCACAGAATAAAAATGGTTGTTTGGTCAGTATACATCTTGGGAGGTTTAAAAAGAGGTTGCATGTGTTATGTCCAATAGACCAAGTTTAACCCTTTTAGCATAGATGTGATTTTCTTAGTATTGTTCTTTGGAGGTTCCCTCTTTTAAGTCCGTTGGAATCAATTAAGATTAATTATCTTTATTAAGATTAATTATTATTAGGCTGCCTGGCAGAAAAGGACCTGAGGGTGCTGGTCGACAGCCGGCTGAACATGAGCCAGCAGCGTGCCCAGGTGGCCAAGAAGGCCAACAGCATCCTGGCTTGCATCAGGCATAGTGTGGCCAGCAGAACTAGGGAGGTCATCGTGCCCCTGTACTCGGCACTGGTGAGGCCGCACCTGGAATACTGTGTTCAGTTTTGGGCCCCTCAGTACAAGAAGGACACTGAGGTGCTGGAGCGTGTCCAGAGAAGGGCAACGAAGCTGGTGAAGGGTCTAGAAAACAAGTCTTATGAGGAGCAGCTGAGGGAAGTGGGATTGTTTAGTCTGGAGAAGAGGAGGCTGAGGGGAGACCTTATCGCTCTCTACAACTACCCAAAAGGAGGTTGTAGTGAAGCGGGTGTTGGACTCTTCTCCCAAGTAACTAGCGATAGGACAAGAGGAAATGGCCTCAAGTTGCATCAGGGGAGGTTTAGATTGGATATCAGGAAAAATTTCTTCACGGAAAGGTTTGTCAAGCATTGGAACAGGCTGCCTGGAGAGGTGGTGGAGTCGTCGTCGCTGGAGGCATTCAAAAAAGGTGTAGATGTGACACTCCAGGGCCTGGTTTAGGAGGCATGGTGGTGTTGGGTTGACAGTTGGACTTGATGATCTTAGAGGTCTTTTCCAAACTTAATGATTATATGATCTCTCTATTCTGAGCTGACAATGACTGAAAGCACAGAACTTCAGGAAACCTGGAATGGTTTTACTTTTTAGATGTTCTACCTGAGAAAAAGATTAAGAACCTTTATCATGAAGCAAGAGTTTTACTTTGTTTCCAGTTCAGCTGGCTGAAAAAATACAGAAGTTTTTCTGCTGTGAATGAGTTACATCCCGTTTGTGGGAACATATGGGTCACCATATTTTAATCTGTTATGTCTAATACCATGCTTCTGAGATTTATACTGTACCTCAGAGCTCTAGAGGAAAGCAATATCTTATTTTTCAAATTACCTATGTGGAGTGGAGAAAGCTTGAGGTTTCATAGTACATGATGCTATAATTGTTGCTAAAACTTTTGGTTGGATGGCTTATAAGATTAATAATATGCATGTTCCTAAGCTTTTTATCTCCATTTCACTAATTCAAATACAGTTAAGTTTTAGGGCTGGTATGTAGTGACTAAAAATTTTTCACAGTCTGATAGACATTTGTTTGTTTCAGGCCATTTCCTTGCAGGCAAACTCTAAACCATTGCAAACAGCACTAAATTGCACTCCCTTGTGAACAAGCAAGTATGCCAGGAGAACCAGGAAAAGGTGTGACTGCGGCTTATACTGATAAGAGGGAGATTAAAATTAGCCACATGGGGTAGTGATGATAGCTAGTACATTCTGAGTTCTGTCGCTATAAAATCTGCCTACAAAGCTTGGTAAACATTTAGGAAATGAACAATTTTGCATTTGAGGTGATGCAGAAACACTCTTTGGTACATCCTGTAGCCTAGGCTCCAAAATCATCCAGACTGGGGGACGTACTGGAAAGCACAATGTAGCTTAGAATGTATATTCAGATCATAGAATCATAGAATCAGTCTATTGAAAATGTATGCTAGCACAAAACATGTCATCAATAAGGATTTAATGTGTAGGTAGAGTAAGAATTTTGTCACTGGGTGATGCTTGAGAATTGGATGCTCCCGTAAGCACCTTCCTTCAAACAGGTTCAATGCTTCTCAGAAGCTCAGATGGTCTTCTTTCTGTGTGCCTAAAGGGGCTTGCCTGTAGGCATGCTCAGAGCACTCCCACCAAGCTTGCAAAGATGGCTGCTTTTTCTGAGTTAGGAGATAACAGAGCAGGACAGTAAACTCATGCAAGATGTAGGAAACCATGGTTTCATTCCTTTTTGTCTGTGACTGAAAGAACCGAGTATATCTTGCCTGCCAGGAGAAGGACCAAAGCCTTTTAGCTAGGGCTGTGTTCATGCTGAGCATGGTTCCCCTCTCTGGCTAAGCAAAGCTCAGATTTGTTTCTGCAGCATGTCTTCAGCAACAGATATGGAACGCACCTAGTTAAACGTGTAGTCTGACACTTAAGGCACACTTTAGGGAGGTAGGTTACGTTGTTTTGAAAGATCACTGTTCTGCCCACCAGACACACCAAACAGATGAAAGAAAGGCACAGCCTGAATTGTTGTAAAGCAAAAAAGCATCCCCTCCCTCAGTGTTTAAGAGAAAAGTTCTAGTTATGTCCTTGCAAAGTAGGTCTCAGAGCTATGAGTTACTCAAAGGAAGAAAAGCACTAGCTTTCAGTCCTGAGTAAGTTGCCTGAGGCTCATCAAAGAGAGCTGTTTATAATATGTGTCTGTCATCAGAATTATTTTTGGCAATAAAATTCTGTTTCCTCAAGGTGCAGATTGCTGCTTTAAAGGTATATAACTCCCCCTGTTCCCACATGACTGACACAGGGTAAGAATTTTTGTGGGGAGAATCGGTCATTTCACTGCTTAACAATGGTATCCCTAAGTTTGTCCTTAGATGTGTCCCTAAACCCATTATTTCTTGGTGTGCTTTTAAATGGATGATTCTGGATATATGGGCTTCAGGTGAATCTTGGTGCTCCACTTACTGCCTTTTATCTCAGTCTGCTGGATCCATAATCAGGATGATCTGTGGTCAGGTTCCCTGAGTATGCTAACAACATGCATCAGTGCTAGATGTGTTTCTAGATGGAGATTCTGTGACTGAATCTGTATCTGTGAAATAGATGTATGTTTCCTGCATATGTAAGCTGGCATATAAATAATATGTGCAGGTACTTCTAAGTAATTAGTCATACAAATGTGAAGTCTACATATGCATTTGTCCTGCAATGTCTTTTCACATCATATATGCTATCAGTGTTTTCTTCTACATTTATTTTGAAGAATGTTTTTCTGAGATAGCTGTCATTCAGCACAAAAAGTCCAGAAGATTAAGCAGGTCAAAGATTCTACAGGTGTTTTTCTGTATCTAATATTTATTTTTGCTTAACAGGTGATTTGTATATTGGAGGAGTGGCCAAAGAAATGTATAAGTCCTTGCCAAAACTGGTGCACGCAAAAGAGGGATTCCAAGGCTGTCTTGCATCGGTTGACTTGAATGGACGGCTCCCTGATCTAATCTCAGATGCTCTCTTCTGCAATGGGCAAATAGAAAGAGGATGTGAAGGTATTAAATATGCGGATTTTGTTATATCATAGTGAATGTATTGTGTGAATCCTGCAGAGTTTGTTGACATGTACACTCCATATATGGAGAAAGTATATTTTACCTGCTTCTAGTTGATCTTGTTTGACCCTTTCTTATATAAATACTGCATTTTTTTTTTAGTATTATAGAGACAAGTGTGTGCCTGCCCCGCAGCACAGAGATTGATCTGAGAATATGAGTTAACTTCTTAAATGTTTAATGTAGGTTCCATCCTTCTCCAGTGGCAAGACATTTTGCATGTATTTTGTTTACTTCTGAAGTATTTTAGTTAATGATAGAAACAATAACAATTAGCTACAATGTAGTCCTTTGTATCTTCATAACACAGGCATTAGCTAATGCTGAGACATTAGTTAATTAATTCCATTTTTAAAGCAGACATTTTGGATTGATTAATTCAAGGCTAATTTATGAAACTGTTTAAGATCAATCTTCCATCTTCTCTATTTTTGCTCACCCCTGAGATTTGTATTGTCATGAGCCTTCCTATCTGAAATCAGTAACAGCCAAATATGTTTTACCTCACATTTTTTATGTCTTTATTGACTGATCTGGAATATCATGGAATTTAAGTGAGGACAGAATTAGAAGACGTGTATTTGTAATTCAGGGGTGTCAATCTCTAGCTATTTTTCCAGCTGTCATTTAAACCCACATTATTTTTACTACGATTTATGTTATAATGTAAATCAATTCGCTGACCCTGCATATATATTTTATTCACATAATTCTGAATTTTGTGGCTATGTTCAATTTAATGTGTTCTCCCGTCTCTCAAGTGCCATTCTTCTCTGGACAGAAAAATGTGTAAATGACACTATGGAATTTCAAGTTGGAATCTTGATGATTTTGATATCAAGTTTCTTAAGTTTGCAAATAGACATTGTAAAAAATCCAAGCAGAGCTGGGGGGTTTCCTCAAGCTTCATGAGACAAAGCTTTCTGGTGGATAAATTCTGTCTCTTTTGTTGTGCCTACAGTACGTTTGTACCGGTAGAACTTTTTGTTCTTTACCTGCTACCTTTAGTTAACAGTATAAATTCTATTGATACCACATAGAGATATGTAAAATTCACAACTTATTTTTCCGTAGCTTTAGTGTCTATTTATTTCTATCAGGAATGGAAAAATATGTATAAATTAGTTTGTCACTGAGTTTAGAAAATTAGATTCTGCTTTCTGACTGATGTTAGCAAGTTCCATGCCTGCACCATCCCTTCTGAGAGTCAAAGTACGCCTTAATTCCATTATGCATTTCATAACTTTTTTTGAAATTATGTAGTTTTTTAAATGAATTTTATGAACTTCAAAGAAATATTGCCACAGGCCTAGAGTGTGAGTTCACCTTTTAAACCAGTGGCACAACTCAGCTATCAGTAAATTTAATAAAGCTACCAACAATTTAGTAAAGGCTGTAGAAGTATTGTCCTTTTTGGTGGAGAGTCAGCTTTTTCTGACACAAGCAAACTGGTCAAACCAGATGTGCTGCCTGGCTCCCAGAGAACTACATCATCAAAAGTCTTTTGCCCGCAGAAGGAAATCTTTAACAGCACGGAATGAAATATTCCCTTCCAACCTTTCTGCTTAACCCTTGCAAGTTAACTCTTCCATCTCACTTGTTTACTTCAAGTCTTCCTGTCTGACCCATCTGTCAGTCTCTTGTCTGCAAAACATGGATCAGATGTACAAAAAAATGTTCTGACACTTAAAATATTATTTAAGTCACTTACACATTTAGCTGCCTCCTAGAAGTCTTTTGTGTGCCTCAAGCTGCCCATAGCTCTGCTGCTGTGTACAGACAGGACTGTCTCCATCCTTACAGAGGTGAGCAATTTTGCATCTATCTCACACTGCAGTGGGATGTGTAAGCTCTGTGTCCCCTGAGATGTCGAGTCCAAAGAGCTCAGGACACAGCAGCAGAAGTCATATCAAAACAATAAGTATTAGTCACCGCCACTCTCAATCCAAAAGACAGCTGGCTGTAGTGGTAGGTATATGTCCTTTGTTAAGACATCAGCCTGCTGCAAAATCTTTCCTGAGAAGTGAGGCACTTGGATTTGATGTTCTTCAGATTCTTATGGGATTGAATTCCCCACCTTTCTGGTATATAAAAAAAAAAAAACCCTCCTGGGGTGAAAGCTCTTTTTCTCTCTTCTGTCAAACTGTGAAGCTGTAATGTACTACTAGTTAATTTTACCTGTTAGGATTTTGTTCTTAAAAGGTTGATATTTCTCAGTAACTTTACTGTCATAAGTGCATGTTAAGAATTCTTTCTTTGGAACATTTTTTTGCAAACCCACACATGGGATTGGTGTGGCAAGTTGTAAGGCTTGCATTTCGAAGTTTCAGCCACAGGCAGATAGATATCTCTGTTCTCTATCATTGAGCATTGAATATAATTTACACTTGGCTGAATCTACCTTGTTGACAAATTTTCAATGGCTAGAACAGATAGAAACTAACAGCTAGAAACATAAATATGCTAACTAGCTCTTTGAATTGTTAACAGCAAACCCCAGAGCCAGGTTGTGAGTATCAGCCCTGTTTTTCTCTAGTCAAATCCATTGTACTTTCTTTACACAGTTTAAATAAAGCAGAATTGTAGAAATTACAGAAAGATAAAAAATACTTTTAATATATTTAGGAGGAAAATGCACTGTGTGCATACATGTGCATATATAATATAATTTTTGTATTAAATGAACTGTACGAAAAGTTTCAAAGTATTAACATACATGAAGATTCTTGGTGGTGAGATATGGAATTTGTTTTTGTGATATATAGTAAAACATTGTACATGCTACTTAATAACGCTTTTTGTGTAATACATGGCATGTAAGCCCTCACATACAACAAATGTAAACGAGAGACCAAATCCAGTCAATTAAAAAGTCTGCAGTAAGACTGAATAAATTAGAATATTTAAATAGAATGTGAATCAAAAGGTGAGTGCTTGAGAAGTATATTACAATATTTTTACTAAATAGCTTAGTTCCATAATATATAGGAAAATATGAACCTGTTATTGTAGATATTATAGTATTTACTGGCATTAAACAGTCCTCCTCTGTTCTTCAAAAAAAAAAAGCCCACTTTTATTAAATTAAAATCTTACATGTAAGAATTCTTACGATTTTTTTAATAATGACTACTATAGATAAGCAAAAGGTGCTAAGAATCAATTTCATAAAAAGCAAAATACCCTATTTTTGAACAAGATCCTATCTGTATTTTTTCCAAATATGTGTTTTAACATGCACTTTTTAATGCGCCTACAGGGTCCTGCAGTTTATGTACTTTTAAGTCCTTGTGACTTTTGCTCTACTTTTGCAAAGATGAGGAAATTTAACATTGCATAACTAAAGTGTAAATAAATGCATGAATATATAACATTTAAACACCTACAGATATTTTCACTTCATCTTTGTAAAGTTTCCGAGTAGCAGAATCTGGTGAGAAAAAAATGTGTCTTGTCTTGTCAGCTACGGGATTCTGTCATTATAATCCCCAGCTCAAGAAAGGGTGATGTAATGCCCAAATGTTTAAACTTCTGGGCTCAAAACTCCAAAGAAAAGGAAATCACTATCCTATGTCTGCCTACTGCAGTGAATCAGTTATGGGGTGGTGGTGGTATATTATTATTATTATTATTATTATTATTATTATNGTGGCCATTGAACTGACTTAAATCATATTGATATTGATTTTTCTAAAATACTGGCAAATCAAAAGAAAATCCCACACTGAGATCTTTGAAGGAGCTGTCATGTGAAAGAAGGGTTAAGTGGATTTCTCTCTACAGGATGATTTAGGATATTTATATAATCTTTGGACCAGTTTTGCCCTGTCATCAATGACTTGCAGTGGGAGTTTCAAATGGATATTGATGTGTCTTCTCCAAAGCAATTTAGGAGAATTTTATAATCCCAGAACCAAATTTTTCCTTGTAGTGTCAAGAGCCAGTGTGAAATGTGTATGTGAGCTCACAGTAATCTGTAGTTCATGGTCTGTGTTTCAGTCTTCATTCACCAGTCATGAAGAAAGGGCTAGAAAAAAGAAAGACCAGAGAGGATGCCAGTACTAATTATTCTTGAATTCAGTGTATCTGAACATGACAAATGGCTAGTCAGGATTCAGCCATGCATTTACTCCGCTAATGCATTCATATTTATCCAAGGAAGAAAAAAAAAAAAAACTTTTAATTTTCCTTTATTATATGTCATCAGCTCAATTAACCATTATATTTGTAGTAAAATACTGGCAAATTACTGCTTTCTTATTTTGGCTTGCCTGAAGATTTATGGCTATTAGCATTAATTTGTTTGCATTATATGGCATTTCTTTCTCTCTTTAACAGCAGCATGCACTTTACACTGAATGTTTTTTTTTCTGTGTTTGCTGCCATTTCAATATTGCTTACTAACATTTAATATATTTTGCTTTTTTATTTTGCTGACAAAGTTGCATTGATGAAAGCTGATTTGCAAGGTAGATAGCCCTGTGTGTATTAAACAAGACTGAAACCCCCAATGCACAGTTGGATTTCCGCAATAAATGCTCTGTACATTTCAGAACTAAAATATGTTATTTTATTTCAGATTTTGTCTTTCACACCTCTAAAACAATGGGCTACATGAGCCTTCATTTTCCAGCATAGCTTGCATAAAGGCTTTCAGTCTTGAATATGTTTGTATAGTGATTGCTTTAGTGCTTTGATCATTTCTTTTCAAATTTATTTGTATTTCTCTAGTCTACTTATGATTCTGTAGAAATAGAGTAGCTTTGGTTTTCATGCGTATGTCACATTTTGGCATGCCAGTTCATTAGTAGTCTGATTTTCTGCATTTCCCCTTAAAAAAGGAACCTGCATGGGATCCCTGAAGCATGTGAATCAGTACTTGCCAACATTCCTGCCAAAGAATCCCAAACTCCTCTTAATTTCAGACCCAGATCATTTAAAATGATTTGTGGGATTAAAAGCATTGTATAGTGTAGCTTCATTTTAATTTTTTTTTGTTTTGGTTTGGTTTTTATTTTATTTTCCAATCTTTACTTTCATCTCCCAGAGCTTTGCTTTCTGTGGCATCTGGCTTTGCTGTTTGAAATGTATTTACAGGAAAAGATAATACTGAAGTTTTTAGAAAACATTTAGCCAGTTAATGGTCTGACACAAGTTTAACAGATAACTTGCAACAAAGTTAACATTCCCACTGTACCTGGAATAACTCTGCTTCAGTTTGTGCATTCCTATGTGTTTGACATATCAATCTTAAAACTGAAGAAAAACATCCTTTTAATATTACATGCTGCTACAAAATCAGCAAGTTTGTATGTGTTTTGCTTGGTAATTCTTTGCTTATTTGATTTGAGATGTTGGCAACTAGTTAATGTGATCCAGAGAGAAATACCTTTCTTTGGAAGAGAAAGTGCAAGTCCTTTTTTTGTATGTTCTCATCAGGCCCCAGTACAACATGCCAAGAGGATTCATGTGCAAACCAGGGAGTGTGCTTACAGCAGTGGGATGGATTCAGTTGCGACTGTAGTATGACCTCCTTTAGTGGACCATTATGCAATGACCGTAAGTACACTAAAAAATGCTGATCTGAACGCTCAAGAGCTTTAAGACAATATTGGAAGCAAGTGTCTGAAGCTTTATATTATTTTAATATTACATATTTAAATGCACTGGCAAACCCTGTGAAAATCTGTAAGGCTTGTGGGAAGAACATAGCTAAAATATACAATATAAATTTTGGACACTGTGCAGTATCAAACACTGACAGAATTTGGTTTTATTACATTTGATTGCATGTCTAATATACTCACGGTTACCTGTTTGAAATAATCCCTTTCCTGCATAAATGTTACAAATAGAGGGGTTTTTTTCTGATTGAAAAAACCTTTTGCATTTTATTATCTTAAGCTATATTGTAATTTTGTAGCATTATATCATGAGGGCTATAATTACTGTGAAACAGTTGACAAGGCTCATTATCTCCCTTTGTAGATTTCTTTAGATGACACACTAAGCATGCCAATAATAAAAGCATGCCGAGTGTTTTAGTCCTTTTAAGTTTCATCTGAATAAAACTACGTAACATACACCAACCATCTGGTCTTTCAGGAAAAACTTAAATGTGTCAAAAATAAGGGCCTGATTCACCAATGTGAATTCTAGTTTTATTCCAATCTAGCCTTATTGATCTAAATAGAATTATGCAGAAGTGAAAGTGGATTAGTAATGCAAGAGCCATAATGATGTACAGTAACTGATTAAAGCAAGCTATCGAGTTTTCTTTTTAACTCATCACATTTGAAATATCCAAATGTTGCACATTTTTGTATCCATATGAAGAGGGAATTTCTTTAAGGTTAAGCATTTTTATTTCTATTTGTATATATTTATCTGAATGAAAGACTGATGGTAGAAAGTGATGATGTAACTGTCTAGTCAAGCATTTTGGATAGTTATGTCTTGTTCTGGTTCTCCACTCTACAGCAAGGTGTACCTTCTTGGACAAACCCTAAAATAACAGAATAATTATAATCTGAAAAACTTTTGCCTCAAATTGTATCTAGCGCAAGGCTAAAGTATGAATTATATGTAAAAGCTACATAAATTATTCTCATGAAAGTTCCACTTTTCTACTCTTGACCATATTTGAAAACTATGGAAAGGACTCACCTTCAGTTTGTTTCTCTGCAGTTACTGTCATGGTAGAAATGAAATGTGGTATCAAAAAGCTTTTGATAATTTGAGCAAAGGTGTGGGTTTACTTTCTGTATGTGAGTTTGCCCTTCCCAGCAATGTGAGTGATTAGTCATACCGCTAAACATATATTTTTAAAGATTTCAGTCCCCTATCTGCTACTGGAGAAAATGATTTGTTTCTATTTTACTTTTAAGTTGTTATTTCTGTTCTTCTGTGATCTTTGAGTTCTTCCAAAAGTAACTAAAAACTATGAACAAGAAGTTATATATTCCACATCTAGCAAAGGAAAAACTCTGTTTATAAATTTGTCTTAGTAGTAACTGATGTCTGGACCTGCAATATTCTATGAATTATTTCTTCAAGTGACAGCTATTGCATAAATTTGGTGAACTGATGAACTTACGTAAGAAAGATATTTACCAATCTGTGAAGGCTCATTTGTATGGTAACATTATGGACTACATTGCACACAATCAGATATTCTCAATATACTATTTCTGATGATGGTAAAGGAGTACCTTTAATACATGACTGCCAAAAATACTTTTTTCCTAGATAAATCTTTTTTTTTTTTTAATGTTCTTCTATCACAAGCATGATATATAAATTTGTCCTAGATACGGATGTTTTGGAATAGAATGTAGAGTCTGGTAAATATAATATGTTTGGTTTCTGCTTTAGCTTGGCTCCCCAGATTAGTTCAGATACCAAAAATCTGCAAAGCAAATCTAATGAGGGAGTTTTTCATAATGGTATATGTGAGGGAAAGGAGGAGAAGTGATGTTGTAATCTCAGTGTCATCTAGATGCTCCTAGACTGCTCTCTGCTGTGTTTGGGAAGAGCATATTGGAAGGAGGAATGATGAAATGTTACTACAGTTTTTAGTAACTTGCATAGGCTGCACACCACAGACTAAACTTCTGCAGCACTGAAGTAAGACGAATTCCCTTCCTGTGAAGAAAGATTATCTCAACGACAGGTCTGGAATAGCACCTGCTTGTTGCTGAAAAACGCATCCCCTTTAGAAGGACGTAGGCATGTTCCTGAGCGGTGTGTGTGAGCATGTTTCCATTGCAGATTGCACATGGAGTGACGCTGGTTGACAGAAGCTGAAATCTAACCCAGTACTGCTACACAGACAGGCCCTTGGCTTACTTTACATTGGAATGTACTGTTTTATGTAAAATGGAGTATTCAGGACATCACAGTCTCATAGGTAGAGATTTTTTTGTTATCAAACCCAAAAATTGACCACTTAAAAATAAGTGTCAGTGGTCATAAGAGAAACAGTTAAAAGTACCAGGTTTATGGAGACTTGCATCCCTCCTGTACTGGATGTCCGTGTCCAGGTGTTGGCAGCCAGGGGCTGCAGGGTGGCCTCGGCGAGGAAGGGCCGGGACTGCCCCATGCCAGGCACAGCCAGCTCCAACGGACCCACCACAGGGCACA
This sequence comes from Fregata magnificens, assembly GCA_013389945.1. Taxonomy (NCBI): domain Eukaryota; kingdom Metazoa; phylum Chordata; class Aves; order Suliformes; family Fregatidae; genus Fregata; species Fregata magnificens. Next base: position 24,445 of record WAAD01005929.1, read on the forward strand.
GCTGAGTCCCTCAGCCAAGCTGGTGGCACCTCTATGAAAACACACTTAGAAAGTATGCCATTCTTACCAAAATGCCGGACAGATGAAGGAGGAGGGAACAAAGAGAGTGAGAAACAGCAGAGGGATCACCAAGGTCAGAGCAGGAGGAGTGGGTGAGCAGCTGCGTGGGAGTTTGGCCCTCACCCAGGATTAACCCACCACACCTCCCCGTTATTTTGTTCCACCAGTTCTTAGGGAACATACCTGAGTAGACATTTCAGAGTGACAAAATGGCTGAGGTGAGAGGGGACCTGTGGAGATTGTCTAGTCCAACCCCTCTGCTCAGAGCAGAGTCAGCTGGTACAGGTTGTCCAGGGCTGTGTCCCATTGGGTTTTGAATATCTCCAAGGATGGAGACTCCACAACCTCTCTGGGCAACCTGTGCCAGCGCTCAGTCACCCTCACAGTACAAACATTTTGCTTATATTTAAAGGAGATTTGGTGTATTTCAGTTTGTGCCTATTGCCTCTTGTCCTGTCACTGGGCACCACTGAGTAGAATCTGTCTCTGTCTTCTTTAGTACCGCCCATCAGGTATTTTAAAACATTGATAGGATCCCCACTCAGCTTTCCCCAGGCTGAACAGCCCCTGCTCTCTCAGCCTCTCTTCATATGAGAGATGCTTCAAGCCCTTAATCACCTTTGTGGCCCTTTGCTGGACTTACTCCAGTATGCTTATGTTGCACTGGGGAGCCCAGCACTAGGAGATAGTGCTCCAGATGCATCTCAACAGTGCTGAGTAGAGGGGAAGGATCACATTTCTCAACCTTTCTGCGATGTTTTTCCTAACGCAGCCAATGAGGCTGTTGGCCGCCTTTGCCACAAGAGCACATTGCTGACTCGTGTTCAACTTGGTGTCTACCAGGATGCCCAGATCCTTTTCTGCAAAGCTGCTTTCCAACTGGTCAGGCCTCAGCCTATCCTGGTCCGTGGGGTTATTCCTCCCCAGGTGCAGGATTTGGCATTTTCCTTTGTTTTACAAGGTTCTTGTCAGCCCACTTCTCCAGCTTGTCAGCATCCCTCTGAATGGCAGCACACGCATCTGGCCTATCAACCACTCCTTCCAGTTTTGTATCGTGTGCAATTTGCATAAATGTGCACAAATTACCTTGCTGCGCTTGAGTTGATACTTTCAGCATGTTTCCCATAGTAACCTCAGTGCACGACGATTTGACATGCATCGTTCCTAGGCTTTACAATGTAAATGTTTCACGTGTATCATTCTTGTCTTTAATTTCCAAAACAGAGAGTTTGGAGGAAATAATGAAAGAAATAGTTTCTTGAAAAGTGTTATAATACATTCTACTAATACAGTGTGCAAGAAGTTCCTTTAATCTTTCCTATAACGGCAAATTATTACTCCTGTGTTGTTCAGTGTATTATTCCAGGTGAAAATGTGCACAGCTTAAAATGAAGATTTTTTTAAAAGTTCTTTCAAAATAAGCACCATGTGAGGCAGGTTGTTTCTGTCCCAGTCCAAGAGTCTCCTCTGTGTGTCAGCTAGAGAGAAGGAGAAGTTTAGGGAATGTACTTCTACGGAAAATGACCTGGGCCAGCCAAGGGTAAGGCTGCAGTTTCACAACTGTAGTCAGGAACACCCATAGTTTAATCCACAAAAGTTTTGCTTAGTTGCAAATCTCAGTACTCCACTACAGTGAGTATGGAGTGCGTGCAGACTGTAAGCCTCCGTGGTGGCACAGGTAGGAACATTCTGTGTGCTGCGTTTCCTATTTACTGGAAGATAAACAAGGCAGGGGAACTTTTGACCCCAAGATGCTATACAGATTATCATTTTCTCTTTTGATGTGATATGACACTTGGAGATTCAGGGCAACAGTGCTCTTTATATGTGATAGACAGAAGTGTTACGCTGATAAGTGTAAAGCAGACCAGTAGAAGTTGTTCCTGCAAAACAGGATTATATAGAAGACTGTACTAAAAGGACAGTTAATGGCTGTTCTTACAAATAGATGGCTGCGTCCGACTCCTCTGAGAAAATACATCATGAACATCGTAACTGTTTCTAACAGCAGATTATGTAGTGAAAGCTATCCTCCCAGGGAATTCAGCTTTTTTTATAAGAGTAGGGTTGAAAATTACTCTGGCAAAACAAAACAAATCTATAAGAGATTATCTGCTTTCTATAAGTTTACATCTGTTTTTACTTGGGCAGTCTTTAAGTATAGCCATATTAGTGAACGTAATGCCATGTTTGTGGAAATAAATACTGCTATTATGGCATAGAAGATAGCAGACATAATAACATTGTCACATTACATTAGTATAGAAATGTTCTGTGCCAAATTACAGGGCAGCTTCAACACTGTCTGTTACCATAAGGGAATAATGTATTGGCATTGTACTTGTGTTGGTATAGCTAACACTTTGTCATCATTTCCATTAAAATCCATTTCTGAAGGGTTAGAACTTCACCACACAGTGTCTCCCGTCACCAGTCTCTTCTGACTTCGAATTTGACATTCTTAACCGCTGTGAGTAACAAAACTTTTTTTTAAAGTTCTCCTATTTTATTTTGACTCTTTACCAGGAAAAATCAAAAGGCCTCATTTAAATGGGGAACTGTGTCAATATTACAAAATGGGTTCATGTAAAACATGTTTGATTTTCTTGATATTTGATTGCATTATAGAGATACTACCTTTCAGTTAAGACTATATCTGTAGTGATGGTTAGATTTTATTTTAAATATGTTTGGGTGTTAATATAATAATTGTGGTGTATCGGGACGATTTAATTGGAGATTGAACAAGGAGTTCATGGAGCGCCTGCTAGGAAAAGATGGAATCCACCTGCCAAGGTGGGGCAAAAGCATCTTTGCCACAAGCTGGCCAACCTGGTGAGGAGAGAGCCAGGACTAGGAATGGTGGGGAATGGAGATATGACAACTCACAAGAAAGTGAGGGAATAGTGGACTGAATATGACGGGATGGTGTGGAGCTCTGCCCAGGGACAAGTGATGAGCCAGCTGAGAGCTTATGGGTTAGGATTAGAGGGCAGACCAAAGTCTAATATGATGTGATGGGTATCTGCTACAAACTGGCTGATAAGGAGGAAGAAATACATGAGGCCTTCTTCAGACAAGTTGAAGAAGCCTCATGTTTGCAGACCTAGTCCTCATGGGGGTCTTGAGTTACCCCAGAATCCGCCAGAGGGGCAACAGAGCAGGGCACAAGCAATCTAGGAGATGTCTGGAGTGCATTTACTTGCTGACACAGGTGATCAGGGACCCAATGAAGGGAGACACACTGCTAGACCTCATACGTACAAACAAGGAAGAATGGATTAGGGTTGTGAGGGTCAGGAAGTTCAGGTTCTTGAGAGGTAGGAGCAAGACAAAAAGCTGGAACACAATCCTGGACTTCAAGAGAGCAGACCTTGGCCTGTTCAGGGACCTGCTTGGAAGAACCCCACAGTGCCAAGGAGAACTGGTAGATTTTCAAGGATCACTTCCTTCAAGCTGAGGAACCCTCATACACAACCTCATACACAGAAAATTGAGCAAAAGTGGCAAAAGGCAGGAGGAGCCTCTGGCAAAACTCAAACATTAAAAGGGAGTGTGCAAGAGGTGGAAGCAGGGTCAGGTGGTCCAGGAAGAAGAAGATGACA
>WAAD01005929.1:37392-58097 GCA_013389945.1 Fregata magnificens
AACTTCTTAGGCCGACTCTGCATCCTAAGCCAAGATCTTGTGGAACTATATCTTTAGCTTGATATGGCAGGAATAATTACTATGGTGAGGGAATGCTGGGAACAGATAGTAATCTTGCTCAGTTTGTGCATAGTAAGTTATTGAAGTGTAAGTCTTGGTGGAGTTGTATGTTAAATAGTTTTTAAAACTGGAAAGCGTAAGAAAGAAGGAGTAAGAGATAATGTGGAAGGCTGTAGGGAATGATAACCTTGCATATAAATGTGTACAGCCTTAGCTCATAAATTCTGGGCAATACTGGGTAGTTTGAAGCACAGTTCTAAGTGATTTTAAGTACTAAGTGCGTAAGGCCTACCAGTTTTTAAGAATAATAGAAAGCATGCGGAAGAAACTCCATAGGATATCTGTACACAACCTTGTTCACTTTTAAGTTTATTTAAACTGAAATATGGACTACTGAGAACCATCTGTACACCAGCAAATACTAATTCCCCCATGTAAATATTCTGAAATTAATTGAATATGTATGTTTATGTGAGTAAAAAAGTGGATGGGTACAGAATTGTAAAAGTGGTATCATATGAAGACAAAAATTTCTAGATTAATATACTCTCAAAGATAATTTAAATTATTCCTTCATATCACTGTTAAGTGGTTCTGAAGAAATCCTTTTTCCATCACTCTATTAAAATATAATTGCATTTTTTTTAAAAAGTGGGGATGGGAAATTTAATCATGGACCAATAACAGCATTTTGCAAAATTTTTCTCTATCTTCTTATATATATACACCAGTAATCCCCTTTTCACATTAAGATGTCTTCTAAAATTATCAGCTGAGTTTCTGGTTTTTTGACAGTGTGAACAATTTGTCTAGATTTTTTTTCCTGCTTCAAGATGAAAAAGCTATAAATCCAAAGAAGGGGTTTAATATGAGTTTGCACATTGCAGACGTTCTGTTTTCTAAGCAGTTATGTGAAAAGGTAGGCATTTCATTAGATGGACTTGTTTAACTGGGAAGAGCCTTCATCTTTGTGGACAAGTAAAAATAATAAAGGAGTACAGAAGAAATACGCAGCTCAGAGGTCCCTGGAGACCTTTAGGATTTAACCTTCATTTGCTTTTTAATCTTAGAATTCTTTATTATTATGTGGAAGCATGTGGTTTAGTTCTTCAAGTTGGCAGGTGGCAGCAATCCTGTAATTATGATCTTGGTTGTATGCTGCCAATGCACAAAGGGGAACCATGGTAATCCACTCCAGTATATTTTCAGTAGTCATTGCATATTGCTCATGCTTTTTAGTATAAAATCCTATGTAAATCTCACTGTAGTAATAAAATTACTGAAGTTATTAAAAAATAAACTTTTTAAACTTTTGCAGAATGTAACATAAAATCATTAGCCATCATGTACCACTCTGCCATAGACAGCAATAAAAAAGTTTAATAATCATGAAGAACACACATTCCTGTCCAGGCTGCCTCTTTTTCGCCAAGGCTCAGCTATTTAATATATAAATTATTTAACCTACACTTGTCCTTAAAATATGATCGTGTCATCATTTATGTTCAGTTTAAATCAGCTTTTAAAAGGAAAACTTTTGCAATGGTATTTGTTTCTATTGCTGTCTGTGCTGTAAAACTTCTATTTATTAGTACTTTTATTCCTTTTAGATAGAATGTGATTTATCTCTTTCCTCAGCTTAGTAAACATTTAGGTAGTAATTCTCTGTAGTTATTTATGACTGGACTTGAGGCTGTTTTCAAGCACTTTAAGACCTTTATTTTTTTTCCTCTTGGAGTGGCATTAAAGGGCCTTAAGTCAAAATCCAGTATATCTACAGAGAGCCAGAGTAATTACCTTAAGAAGATAGAATGCAATGGTGCTGTCGGAACAGGAAATCTCCCCTCTGCCCCCAGCCCCCAGGACAGCAAGACAAATGAACAGGAGTGTGGACCCAAAAAGGAGATCAAAAGTTTTCTTCTGGCTCTGACTATGTTGACCTGGATAATCACTGGGATTCTCAGATGCACTCCAGTGGCAATGTGTCCCCTGTTCACTGCCCACAATGGCTTTTCTGCCAGCATAGGCAGGATCAGTTTGGGGTTCATTCCTATTGGATGGAGGTGGACCACAAATAAATAAACTATTCACCTAAGCTATCGCAGTATTATACACAGAAGGTGATTTCTGCTCTCCAGACTGTTGTGTTATCCAGCAGATTGAAGACTGTAACTTTTCAAGGAAAATCTGTCAAACGTGTAGAGCATATGTCAGCATTAACATAACAATGAACAATTTTGTCCTCTCCAAACTGGCAGCAATATTTCATACCTCTTTATGAAAAACATCGAGTATGCTATGACATTTGGGATCTGAGTTCATGGATGATAGATACATTAGAAAAAGGTGATAATAACAAAGTAATTATTCATCTTCAATGCCTGTTTTTATGTGCACTTTTTCCTGAAAGGTTCGATTGCATCCCAAATGACTATGTTTCTGTAGCATGCTGCCCGTTCATATTAATGTTTGAGACAGATATTAATGAATTTATTCATGAGAACATGTGTCAATTGTGCAGACAGTGAAATAAGCATGCAATGGTGTTGTGGCTATCATGATTAAGTATCACCTCTGAAAGCTGTTTCCTTTCAGTGCTGATATTTACCCTGTGTTTATGCTGCGGATAGTCAATTGTAAAGATCAGTCTGGAAGCAATTTCTTTGATGTTTTTAAAAGTAGGAAATAATTTTTTACCTATCTGAATGTCAGTTTGCCGTGAGTAAATTAAAATGTTACAGAGCGGAGACTGGCAATTATTGCCAATTGTAACTTGAATGGCATGCTTTGGTATTAGTATTCCTGGCAGGGCTTTTTTTCCTGTCTTTGTAACATGTAGCTGCTGTTTCATTGTATCTGTTTAAATTGGGAGAGATGAATATGGTGATCAATCAGATGTAGTAAAAAATCCTCCTGGTATTACATTTTCTTCATTTTTATCTTTTCTTAAATATTTCCCACTCTGCTTTTCCTTTTGGCATATTTCAGTCATTTTGTTTATGGGCCAAATTCTACTGTGATTGAAATTATTGATAAAGCTGTCTTAAATTCGTTGGGAGCAAGATGGATTTCTAAAGAGGCAGCTATCTTTGTAGACAGCCATGAGTACTATCTCTGCCTAATGAATCCAAGGCCTTCATTGCTCTGATGTGCTCAGTTTCCCGGGTTGAATGTGCAGAGCTTGTACCTGAATGCGGTTCTGCTGCGTAGCTGTATAAACCATGGTACGGCACAGGGCCATTATTAAATTTACTGTATGCTTCTGTGGTTGCTGGCAGTGCAGTCTCATCTACTGAGAAGCCATCGAAATAAGCTCCTCAGGCAAAACATCCATTAAAGTTTTTTCTTTAAAGAAAAAAATCTTCTGCTAATTTGCTGCAATTTATGTTTGCTTTGTGATTCTGCAGCCGAGCCTGTCAATGAAACTGTGCTAATCATTAGGAAGTTAGTGCCTGTATGCATTCAGACATCCTACAACCTCCACTCCATAACTAAAACAATATTCTAAAAGGGTTTGGTTTTTGGTTTTCCTGCATGGTTAGAGCCTTACAGTATGTGATTTTGCACTCTTTTCTCTCCTTAAAAATCCTTGAGTATTTTGTTTGACGAAATAACTGTTCTTACAATATACTTTTTTCTTTTATATAGTGTAGTTTAATGATTGAAAATGGATGTCTCGCAGATAAAATTACACACTACATACTATTGTGTCCTGTCTCAAAGATTTAAGCTCTGTAATCTTTTAAAAATTGATCATTAGTCGCTTATCTTCCATAATGTTACCATTGGATAAAATTTGGAAAACAGTTAAATTAAAAGAAAAAAAGAATAGGAGGCACTAGGTAGCACTTTGTGGGAAGACCATTAGAAATGAATAGGGATTGGGTAGGAGACACGTATCTTATAAAACATTTCATGACCCCAGAAATCCAAGATAGAAAAAGAACTATTCAACTGTTTTAAAATGTTGGGTCGATTTTTTTCCACTTTTGGAGATATACAGAAGTCTGTGGATGCTCTGTGAACCTTATCATCTCACGCAAAAAGCTGCAGCTCCATTCAGATTTTGAATAAGCAATTTCCATTCCATTGTATTCCTTCACACTTGAAATCTGTGGCTATGTTGCTCATCTGAGAAGCTTAATACAAAACTATTTTAATTGCCATTTTGGAGAGGATGAGCATCTCAGGAGGGTGGTGCTTTCTATTGATATTTTAGTATTAGTTTGAAAATAGATAAATTCCCACATCAGACAACCATGCAAGTGCAGGGATGAGATTATATCTGTCACATGCAGCAAAGTTTCTTCGGACAGCCAGAATTTTCAGATGACTTGATTGGTCAAATTCATATCAATAGTTAGGATTTGGTCTGGTGTTCGTGACTGCAAGAAAGTGCACTATCATGTGTAGCGAACAGTAATACACAGTTCGTGTAATTAATACCTTGCTCTTTTCCTAGTTGTTTCTAAATCCTAGAAAGATGCTGAGAGTAATTTGTGCTATCTGAGGCCAGGAAAATTTACTTTTTAAACAATGATTTAGCTAGCTAAGCCATTTCAGACTCTCTCACAACATGCTCTATTTAACGTTATTCTGCTCTGAATTTTTTCTCATTTTGATCTCAGTGTCATAATTAGCCCAGAGGCTTTACCATGTTAGGATAAACCCACTTTTCACTATTGGCTAGATACTGGATGCTTCTGGTGAGAGCTTAAAAGCTGAGTGTTATAGTTAGTTTCCTAACTGTAGGAAATACTGAAATTTAAAAACTCTTTTTACAATTATTCCTGGGCAAGCTTTTGTTTCTTAAGCAGTGAGGTATCTAAAGAGAGATAAGTATGGGAAGGGTATGTAGTCTCAGTTATTCTAATTTCACATCTTGGTGGGAGGCCTGGGGGGAGGAGCACTGCTGTGTTTTGCAGTCCTTATCAGAATAATGTCAGACCTTCACATTATTTAATCCTTGTTTACAATTTCCAATAATTCTGGTTTTCGGTTTCTAACACACCAAAGGTTGATGCTTTACTTTAACTACAAAAGTGCTGGATATTTTAATTAAATGCTGTTTCTGCTAAGAATTTTAGCATTTAGCAGTGTTGACTCTGTGCTGAAATCTCATTTTGCTTAGAATTCAGTAGCTATGATTATCAGGGCACAATTGCAGCCTTAGTGCTCTCTGGTAAGGATGGGAAAATTGCTTAGACTGAAATGATTTGCAAATTTCTGCATCAAGGGGTTGCCTGCCAAGATGCTGCTTTTCACAAATGTGGATCTCACACAGTGGGAATGCACGTGGGCAATTGGTCTCCAAGAGATGCTTTACTCTCAAATTTGCTTTCCCTAGCTAGAGGCAGTTGCATGTTAGTTCCAGGTGCCTGGTGTGGACAGCTACATCTGACCAGCTACAGCATCATTTTAGGTAATTTTGCATCCTTGTGAAACTTGTTAAAAAGCTATTTTAAAGAGACATTCCATGCTTTCCAGACAGGGCAGCTTGCTGAGCTGGGTAGGAAGAACATGTTTGTATGTATCTCTAAAAGATGGGTTGGAAACAACTGAAAGGCCAAAACAACAGTATGCTGGGAGATGTACAAAGAGGTGACTATATATATGTTGTCCCTACCTAGAGACAAGTGACTTTTGGGGAGATCAAAGGACACCACTGCTCTCAGGCAGCTTTCTGTAAACTGAGGTGTTGTGGTTTAACCCCAGCTGGCAACTAAGCACCGCACAGATGCTTGCTCACTACCCCGCCATGGGATGGGGGAGAGAATCAGAAGGGTAAAAGTCACTCAACTCATGGGTTGAGATAGTTTAATAGGTAAAGGAAAAGCTGCATGCACTAGCAAAGCAAAACAAGGAATTCATTCACTGCTTCCCATCGGCAGGCAGGTGTTCAGCCATCTCCAGGAAAGCAGGGCTCCATCTCGCTTAACGGTTACTTGGGAAGACAAACGCCATCACTCCGAACGTCCCCTCTTCCTTCTTGCCCCAGCTTTATATGCTGAGCATGACGTCATATGGCATGGAATATCCCTTTGGTCAGTTGGGGTCAGCTGTCTCAGCTGTGTCCCCTCCCAGCTTCGTGTGCACCCCCAGTGTAGTCGCTAGTGGGGTGGTGTGAGAAGCAGAAAAGGCCTTGACTCTGTGTAAGCACTGCTCAGCAATAACTAAAACATTCCTGTGTTATCAGCACTCTTTTTAGCGGAAATCCAAAACATAGCCCCCTACTAGTTACTATGAAGAAAATTAACTCTATCCCAGCCAAAACCAGCACATGAGGGAAGAAAATAAATTGAAAGGTGCGGACGTGCTCTGATGTGAGGTTACTGAAACCGGCCTTTAACCTTTGTAATTTAAGTCTCCTGACCTGTGGAGCACAGTTTCCCGTGACTACATTCACATGAGAGAAAGAATAACTGATTTTACTTTCTTTTATGTTTCCCTTCTTCTACTTAGTTTAAAAAAGGAACAATTAGACAACCAGCTGAGCAAAACCCCCACACTCTGTTCTCTTTATTACCAATATCTTTTGGACCTAAGTGTTAAAATTTGAAGTAATAAGTTTGAGAACAACCTAAGAAAAAAAGAGAAAGCACCTGCTTTCCTGACTGGTTGGTTGTTTTTCATGAGAGACGTCAACCAAGATACTCACCCCAGAAGGTCATTGTGACAACAAGGAGCCAACTTCCTTATCTTAAAAGATACCACAGAGGGCAAATTCTACAAAGGGTGATAAACTGGCTTCCAAAGGGGTCCTGATCATACAGATCCTGAAATAAGGTGATTCGTTCTTGTAGTGTCTCATAGCACTCCATAGGGCAGCACTTGTCACCACTGTGTCTTCTGATTTCATTACTGCTACGTGCCATTTCAGCTTGGGTTCGGAACTTGAGGAAACACATGAATTTACCCATCTGAATGTGTTCTTTTAGTACAAATCTTAACCTAGTATTTTTTCAGACCTCCTACATCCACCCTGCAGAAAACATGGAATAGACAATAGCTCCTAAGTAGCAGATGAAGAAGAAGAAATAATGAATGTATTTTAGGTGTTGGTATAACAAACTAGAGAAGAAAAGGTGCATAGGCGCTTCAGGTATTCACAGTTTCACAAATGGTACTTGTTGCACAGTGAAAGTTGAGGCAGCCTGACATGCACAAAGCTTTCTTTATTCCAGGGATGTGTAGCTGATGACATCTACTGTGTTACCTTAGGAAAAAACAGGCAGAGAGAAAGAAAAAGGAAAATCCTGTAGTAGCCAGCTGGGAAGAGAAGTGGTGGGTGTCCCCAGGTGAGCGTCCTCTCCTGGGTGTCCTGTTCCGCACAGCAGGGAATCACAAGAATGTTGACAACCATGACCATTTTTTTCCTCAGTCAGGTGAAACCTTTCATCAATACCTGCTCAACATTCTTCTTGCTGGTCTTTGTTCGATGACACTCTTGCCATTTGACTCTGATTGGGATTTGCTTAATTAGAGTGTAAGAGTTGCACACTAATTGACTGCTAAGCCTTGTGCACACCTGTTATTTGGCAACATTTATCGGATATTAGAATGACTTATTCACTTACCTTGCTAGTGCTAATATAGACTCACTTAACAGTCTAGAAGCTCGCAGCAGGATGGGGTGGGGAGGGGGAATCTTAGTGCAGAGCTAGAAGCTGACAGGGTGAGGAGACAGAGGAGAAACAGTATGATTTAGACATTGAAAAGAATCACTGTCTTGGGGACTACGACAGAAAAATGGTTCAAAGTGCACAGCGCAAGGCTGCAAGGATGAGTGGTTGGGAGACCAGGCGAAGCCACATCCACAGTGTAGCCTCAGGGTGCGTAGGTGGAAGGTTGAAGTGAAAAGGCAGGCTGAAACTGTGAATGGGAGGCCTTCAGCGACACATGAGTTAACGTACAGTGCAGCATACTTAAAATCCTGTTTCTGGATATGCCCAAAAGCACTTCAGTTTGACAGCACAGAGCAGATAGCTGCCTATTTCAGGCAGTGATGTGGCACAAGTACTCCCAAGCACATGCCATAGTAGCATTTAAACAGCTGCGTGGTCTCTTTCCTTCTTCTTGCCACTACACATCTGAGAAGTGATAGATACAAGTTTCTCTCTAAGGAGGCCTTATTAGATAGATCCCCAACTATCTGTCTCAAGATATTAAAGAAATCAGCCGATGTTCACGCACTCTGGAGAAAATGAACACATTCTTCCTTTATTTGTGGCTTTCTTAAAAGCATTTGTGTAAAGATCTGAAGTGTAATTCCCAGGATTGACTATATTCATAAGGAAAGTTTTTTTATGGAAATGAAAAAAAGTGCAAAACTGAAATGCTTAATCTACTTCCTGTTTTCTTTAGTAGATAGATAAGAGATAAGACAAATGGGGAAACAGCCCTGTATAGGGAACGTGAGAAGACTATTGCAATCACTCAAATTACTCAAAATCACTCGTCACTCAAAGTAAGAATTTGCCATTTAGAGAAAACATCAATCTGAATAAGAAATTACTGTAATTAAAGGTGAACGTGGCTGTGAGGTATTTTTCAGTGCAAAAACAATGAAGTTTGTTCTGAAACAACTTTGCTGTGGAAAAAAAAAATACCAAAAAACAAGCCAACCTTGCAAACAGGATTATATTTGGAAACTCTTGGGGCATTCTGTTTCCCTGTGTAGTACAGTTTTTCTGTGTTTCCATCCAGGTTGTTCATTAGCTGCTGATTGGGCTGAGAAATTATCACCTGAGATTTTTTTTTCCCAAATTGGAGTTAAAGAAAGAGTTAACCTGAACTGTCAAGCCCAGAGCCAGCAAACTTGGAGAAAATTTAGAGCTCAGACCATATCTGATGCATGAACATGTGGAATCAATGAGCAACATCTAACAGCAGCAACTCATATTGCACTATAATAGTTCTGTGACAAGTACCTTACATGGTACAGTTAATTTGTGGGTGACCAAATCCTGCAGAAAAATAAGTTGTGGATTCTGCAGGTTTGATGGGTTTCTGTTCCAATGAACTTTAGCTCCCTAACTCTTTCCCTTGAGTTTGAAGTTGCACTTAACTTAGTCAAATGTGCCTGTCACTGTAACCAAAGCAGAAATGTGCAAGTCCCAACCTCGGTGGTGTAAAAGTTTCTTTTTGTTTGTTCCTTTCCAGTTAGTTTTCAGGTAACCTTACCTGCTCTTTGGGTTATACTCATCTGCCAGATTGTGACTGCTTCTTGGAAGAGCTGTCTGTTGGTTTTTGTCAAGTTTCATTCATTCGTTCATTCATTCATTGCAGAGAGATTCAGCCAATCTGTATCTTAAACAATCTTACATCATTATCTTCCTTTCTTTGTTTATTATTTTAAATGAAACAACTTGCATCTTGAATGACCCTGCTAAATTGGCAGCTGTAAATAGCTGTGAAAATAAAATTTTTTTTTATTAAAAAATGGGGTCACAATTACATTTTGTACTGAAATATTTTTCTAAACCTTATTATTTTTTTAAATCCAAATTTGATTATACTTGAAGCTCCAGGTAGGTTTAAAATAAATTTCTTTCTCTACATTAAGCCTAAATCGTACATTTTTTTAATGTGTATCTGACTGTAAGCAGCTAAAGTTGAATTTTTTTGTCAACGTTCTCCTAGCTGGTTGAAAATTTACTTCTGAGGAGCCCTCATTTTCACTAATAAGAAACGGGATAGAGCCTCTACTGTTTAGCTTTCTTCTATCTGGAGAGAATTTGGAACTTGACATGGATCTGAGCCACCAGAATGCCCAGTCCATACAGAGACTTGTAGTTCCACATACCTCAAAGATGCTTCCAAGTGTTTAATTCACTTTCTTCTAACCATGTAGTGCTGTTTACATTTTCTTCTTTGTGCCTAGCCTAAAAAACAAAACAAAACAAAAAAAACCACTGATGCCTATTTATTATTATTTAGCTTATTCTGAGTCTGAAAACCCTTTGCATATGTCATGACTGCTTTACCTCTATCTCCTTTCTGATTTCCCCTGCATAAACTGGGCCTCTCTGTAGTGACAGTTAACTTAGACAAATCTGACAAAGTTGTGTTTAGTGCTGACTAGATCCTGCTCACAGTCACATCTAGTGCTACCTTTTGACATTTCATATACCTTGCATTTCTGCACTGATACTCGAGTGCATTTTTACTCTGCATTTCATATGCTTTTGACCCAGATTATCACTGATTAGTCATGTTGTATCAGAAAGCTCTTCCTTTATTTTCTGTGCGTATTACCTATTTAACTGTGAAAGTATAATAACAAAGGCTTGGTTAAACTCCAGCGCTGCCTTTGTAGGGATCCTTTGGTTTATTTTGGAGGTCAGAACCTCTCAGCTTCTGTTTCTCCATAACCATCTATGCCAAAGGAATGTTAGGAGAATTTCAATTCTTTAACATCTGTAAAGCCTTGAATCACAAGGCACCCTGGCATATGTTTAGAACATCTGGCTGAAAATGGGGACTTATAAATCCTACAGAGAAAGTTTCTATAAAACAGATTAGAAAAGAAGCTATATGGAGAAGGAGAAGCAGGGATGGACAAGGTGGAAATAAAGGAAGAGAAAAGGAACAGCAAGTATAGAAGATTAAAGAAAAGGCAGATAATAGAAGGGTAGTTGCTGATAAGGAACAGGTAATGCTAAAAACCATTACTCAGTAAATGAAAATTCTAAAACAAAGAACACAAGGCTAAGACAAAAAAGAGGGAACAGATTAGCCATTTGTTATAATTAAATATTTGCTTTATGTTAGTAAAGGGAATTAAAATAGTTAAAATCATATCTTTCAATAGATTATCCTTCATTGTGATTGACAAATATTTACTGCCTATGGAGGTGCATTAATATTCTTTTGAAAAGGTTCAGGAAACAAATGTAGCTATGGCTTTACTTGGTTGTAGGGAGAAAACAACTGTATTTTTTGCTTATCCAAATATGGACTGCTCAAGCTCTTGAAGTAAAAACTAAATACTAAAAGCATTATCACCAGGGTTTGAAACAAACAAACAAAAAGGATATGAATTGTGCGTGTAATGTTTCACATTATAAAGAAGTGTTTCTAGTTTTCTGGACTTATTCCCCCAGGAAAACACGTGCAAAATATTTTAATCCCCCCCACCCCCCAAATGGCGTGGTAACTGTAAGGACAGAAAATGTGAAAGGCCTCAATTACTTCTATAAAACTCATTATAGAAGATACAGGCTGAGTAGCCTTTCTGGTTTTCATCCAGCAGTTTCCTTATGATATCTATGCCTTGGAGCATTTATTCTCTTTAAAATTAAAGCAAAGAAAAAGGAGAGCTACCATGTATTTCTTTGTCAAGGCAAGACAACTCCATTATGTATTAATTTTTAATTCCTCTGTAACATTTTTAAGATACAGCAGATTTAAAGCTATATCAAATGTTCCATGCTGCTATCATTTTAGTAGCAAAGAATGAAGAAAAAAAGCATTTGATGTGCTCTAATAATTTGAAAATTATCTATAATACTAATTCCCATCAATGGCTAAATAAATATAAATGAAATGTCATAGTCATTAAATATCTGTTGGAACATCTGGCATCGTACCTCAGTAGCATATAAAGCCTGCTGCACATGAAACATGTCATGCTGTTAACATGTTTCTGGATGACTATGAATGTGGCTTTCTTTCTAGTGCAGGTCAGAAACTGCATTTGGAACAAATGTCTAGTGCAGAATGAATAATGCTAGGCAAAAAATAATTCCCAGTAGGACGGGGAGAACAGTGGGTTTGTGCGATTGACTTTTGAAGATCCAGAAGGTGACATTCAACAAGTCCATCAAATGGGAAGGAGAAAGTGACCATTAGCTGTATTAGAATTGATGCAATATGGAAGTTTACCTGAAGCACGTAGTAAATACAGGAAAAACTAAAACTTGGTCCAGAACAATTAGTTGGGGTTTTTTGTAGCTTTTTTTCCCCCCTTTCTGTCTTGTTTTATGTCTGTGTCCTTCTGTTATTCTTTGCAAACACTTTGGGTAGAAAGTACAGTATAGGTTGATAGAATATGAATCTATTGTCAATAGGTACCAAGAAATCACAGCTTTGGATATATTATTTTTTTCTTAACCTTTGTAGGTAGATAGCACTTAGGAGGGCAAAATGGCAAGAGTCTGAAGGTGTGATCATAAAGCTGTATTCAGGTGAGTCAGCAGTGCTAAGTGATGACCAGTAAATATCCATTGGCAGTGCATTATGAAACGAGTTCCTAGTAATGTTAATGATAGGAGAACTATGATTCTCGTTCAGAATGTCATCTCTGATGGCAATAGCTGTTGATTCCTTATAAATTAAGGGTGGTGATCTAATTCAGTAAAAAACAGCCTGAAGGCGGTTGTTCTTTGACATCAGATGATTTTTAGATGTTCAAACACTTCACTGCAGTTTTCTCATGGTGAACATCAACATTTACTTGCAGTACAGTTTGCCTTTTCAGCTGGGAAAATTCACATAGCAGTTAGCACCATATATATGACACTTTCTGAATTCCATATTTTAGAATGTCAAGGAATCTCATTCCATTCTACAAATATAAATAAAAATTCCTTATCACTGCAATATTTGAAGTTATGTAGGCAAATTTATCTTTATGGAATAATAATAGGATATGCACCCTAATATTTTCTGCTGAAAGATTATGTTTCTAATTCGTCTGTGGGATGTGTAGGCACTCTCATTCAGGTCTATAAAAATTGTTTAAACACTATAATGAGTTTTCTGAAAATAAAAGGTGTTGTTGGAAATAATAGTACTTCTTTATTGCTGTAGAGGCTTTAGAAGGTATTGGAAGCAGTAAAATTTATCTTTTTTATTTTGTTACACTCACAAAACTGCTTGTATATGTTGCTTACAACAGAGTCAGTATAATTCAAATAGACCAAATCTTTTTCTGAAGAATCATAGAATCATTAAGGTTGGAAAAGACCTCTAAGATCATCAAGTCCAACTGTCAACCCAACACCACCATGCCTCCTAAACCAGGCCCTGGAGTGCCACGTCTACATCTTTTTTGAATGCCTCCAGGGACGACGACTCCACCACCTCTCTGGGCAGCCTGTTCCAATGCTTAACCACTCTTTCGGTAAAGAAATTTTTCCTGATATCCAATCTAAATCTCCCCTGATGCAACTTGAGGCCATTTCCTCTTGTCCTATCGCTAGTTACTTGGGAGAAGAGTCCAACACCCGCTTCACTACAGCCTCCTTTCGGGTAGTTGTAGAGAGCGATAAGGTCTCCCCTCAGCCTCCTCTTCTCCAGACTAAACAATCCCACTTCCCTCAGGCACTCCTCATAAGACTTGTTTTCTAGACCCTTCACCAGCTTCGTTGCCCTTCTCTGGACGCGCTCCAGCACCTCAATGTCTTTCTTGTACTGAGGGGCCCAAAACTGAACACAGTATTCCAGGTGCGGCCTCACCAGTGCCGAGTACAGGGGCACGATCACCTCCCTAGTTCTGCTGGCCACACTATTCCTGATGCAAGCCAGGATGCCATTGGCCTTCTTGGCCACCTGGGCACACTGCCGGCTCCTGTTCAGCCGGCTGTCGACCAGCACCCCCAGGTCCTTTTCCACCAGGCAGCTTTCCAGCCACTCTTCCCCAAGCCTGTAGCGTTGCATGGGGTTGTTGTGACCAAAGTGCAGGACCCAGCACTTGGCCTTGTTAAACCTCATACAGTTGGCCTCGGCCCATCGATCCAGCCTATCCAGATCCCTCTGCAGAGCCTTCCTTCCCTCGAGCAGGTCAACACTCTGAATAATATGAAATGAACAAGAATTAAGTTATTAAAAAGTCTAGACCTGTGGCCGCTGTATTTATGAATGCAGACTCTTTGGGATGCTCAAAGTCATAGTAAGTTCTGAGAATGAGAGTTTTCATTGTAGAGCAGATTCTGCCAGCTGCTGCATGAAAGCAAATGTCTATTGCTAGCTAGCATCCCTGTCATGACCACACATTGATTTAAGAATCTACCCGTGCAGAGCCACAATTACTGAATTGCATCTTTGCAGGGAAAATTTGTTTCCATACGTGCTTTATGTCAGAACCAGTTCTTGACTACAAGTCCTAAGTTCTTGGATGTTAATTTTTATAACATTTAGGGGGTCACTAGCGAGTTTTTGAAGTACACTTTGCTGAATACAATGCTCTTGGACAACCATTCTTCTGTCTGAAGGGCAAGAGTCAAATGGTGGAGCACGTAATATGGGTTTAACCACCAATCCAAAAAGTGTTGGTAGCAATTGAATTACCTATGCTGTAAGTATATTTTGCTGTATCAGTGGGAAATTCCCACATATGCTATAACTATTGTGTCTAGGGATGCTCTGGGATAAGAAGCATTGTATAAATGTAGGTCATTATTGTTAAGTTACATTATCTGAATCCCTTGTTCCATGATTGTTTGTTTTAGACCCTGTGGTACCATGTGAGTGGAAAAAAAAAGAAAATCTAAATAAAGCACAAGGGCACCCAATCTACCCTAACAAGAAAAAGAATTGTTAAGGAAATCAAAGTGCTGAGGTCTGACTATTTCACAATTAGGCATTCATTTGGAAAGAGCAGCTGCTCTATATCCTCAACATACTATTTTGCTTATGTTGTTTACTGATTACAAAACACAGAATATACTTTTATTGACTGTGTTTTCCCCTACAGTCGTCCAGGAGTGTAATAATGAATATTCACATTAAGAAACAGCTTCAAGGTTCGAGCACCAGCAGCAGCTGTGCTTCTTACAATGTCTGCAGTCACTTGGGTTGACTAGATGTAAATAATTTACGTGTGCTGTATATAGCAGCCCTTTCAGATCTCCATATATTTATGCTAATACATAAGTTAGATTTTGCTGGCAACCACTCTGTTGATCAAATTGAAACAAAAAGTAGGTTGTAGCTGTTCAGGGACTAGTCTCCCTGTTGCCCTGAACAACTGCCATGTGCAGTACAGAAGCCATCATAGTTAAGTGTTGAATCTCAAGATCTCTGAGGAATATTTGAAAGCTAATTATCACTATCAAGAAAGTCCTTGAGGTCAGAAGGCACTGAAGTTCTCTACAGAGTTTTTCTAGTTATATTACTTCAGAATTTATTAATATCCAAACACATCAAGGAGCAGACAGTAAACTCTTTTGATATACAATAGCAAGACTGTTCCCTCACATTCTTTCATTGATGATATAAAGCTGTAGCAAGTACAGGAAAATTTGCTTTTTCCTTCAGTATCTACCATGGAAGTTTTGCATCTCGTGACAGAACCTTAAGTTTATAGTTACAGTGTATAGATCTGCATGCAATGCTGTGGACGATCAGACTGATTACACAAAAATATGAGGAGGCTCTATCCGTTTGAGCTGTGAACTCACACACCCCTGCCTATGAATGTATCTTTTGTGTAGATGAAAAGCCGTATCTGCAAATAAAAAAACATATTCCCCTAGCTGTCTGTTAAGGCACACAGGTGATCTATTTGCATATACAGGTAGGGACTGTTCTTTAGGAAAAATTCCTGCACTGTCTTTGAGGTTTGGTCAAAAGAGTTAAGTGCTGGATGCATATGGCTTACCTAGTTGTCGTTTTGCTTTTATGCTTGATTTTAAAGGGTGTCCTCTATTTGCTTCTGTTGGCAGTTCTTTCGGATTATGGTTTCACCTGAAAGTGCCAAACAGGATTGAACTGGATACTACTGTATGAGGATGTATACAATCAAGAAACTCCCAGTGTAGAAAATTATGTTGCAAAGTAATATCCAATGGAAAATGCATTATTTATTGATTTTAGAACAGTACAGAAAAGATGCACAGAATTGCCAGTGTGATGTATACTCTGCAGCTTTCTAGCAGGCAATCATCCATGGTTTTTTGCTTAATTTTAAGTTTCCATCAACCAACAAATACATTTCAGTATTCTCTTTGATTAGTCACTGTAATTAGCTTTTCCTGTGCATATACTTTTTTTTGTAAGCTGAAAGGAAAAACGTAATTCTTGCTGCTGTCGCCCAGAATAGTGGCCAGGACATTCAGATGTCACTGCTTTGTGCTATAGCACCTAGGCAAACAGTAAGCAATTGCTTTTGGTGGAGGGATATCACTGTCTGGCTAATGGTTGCTCAAAGTTAGGTGTATTCATGATGCAAATATACATGCCCACTTCATCGAAAATCAAGAATGTCAAAGTAAACTCTCCACATGATATGTCTTTTCCTCATTTCAGTCTATCTTTTTCTAAACCAATGAATATCTTTGCTACAGGCTCATAGCACCCCTTAGATGCATATCAGAAACATGGGGAGGTGCAGAGAATTGACATTTTACTTACAGAACAGAAGCTAATGGACTAGTTAGTGGCATTTCAATAGCTTATGGTGAATAACAGAGTGCCAGTATTTTAACAAGTGAGCTCATGATACAGCCTGTGTCACAAGGGAACATGTGTTCAAAGAGAAGAGGATTCAGTGACTAGAGAATTTATTTGTGGTTTTTTCCTATGTTAAACAAAAACGCTTGGCTTTTACATAGAAGAAAGAGGCAACACCAAAAAGTGTTAAAGAAGAGTACAAAAGAATGTAGTGTTTAGCAGGATTTTAGAAATGCTTATATGTAGTCCTGAAGATGTATATTGAGGCAATTGGCTGTACAGAACAGGAGTGAAAATATTGAGTTGGGAATTAAATTTGAAACATTTACTATCTGGTGCAGTTTGGTCTTTCCAAAGGAAAATCTTTGCTTTTTAGGAATATTTTTATAAGCCCTTGGAACTGTTCTCTTAGGGCTTAGGAAGTAATAAGCATTACATACACAGGTGAATCATTCCAAATGAGCACAGAAATCACTTCAGGCCTTCCTTTATTTTTGAATAGAGGGGGAGAGAGAGAGGAGTAGATATATTTATGGACTTAAACATGCTTATAGATACCTAGTGAGGTTTTCAAAAGAACCTAACTCCTATTGATTTTAATAATAAGTATTTAAATATTTGTGAAAATCCTACTTATGTTTCTTAATTTATCCTTAGACATATATTTGACTATCAAAATTGGCTTGTAGAATACAATTATTCAAGTTTTATGCGGTTCAGGTGCTTGCATCCTGTTGTGTTTTGCTTTAGCATTTAAATCACCTGAGACTGAGGTGATAATAAATGGATTTATGCGTCTGAATCAAAGGTGTGACTGCAATTTGTATAAATATATCCAGCTAGCATTAAACAAAGTGGTGAGGTTATTGTTAAGCCCCGTAGGTGTCAAGGCTCTTGAGTCAAACCTGTCTTTACACGTGGACCCATGTAAGCTGTATAGTCCAGTCTGAAGCATACTTTGCCACATGTATATTGATATCACAAGACAGATTCACTCAAGTGTCTCTGTCTTGCTGTAATTGAAATTTTAGATGGCAGTGTAGGCATAGTGTAAGTTTTGAATGCTACACAAGATTTTAAGTCTTTAATTCTTAAAGGAAGTGAATAATTGAATGGTAATTCCTGGATAATTGCCATAATTATTATTAGTGCAGATCATATACATACTATCAACACATATTCCACAGTATTTTCCCAATTAAAGCTTTCCAGCTGGTAAGTACTACTGTTTTCATCTTTCCCCTTCAGTAAAGTTCTGCTCTCAGGCTTTTCCCAAGTCTCTTGTATCTCTGTTTTTGATGATTTTGCTTTCTCCTATGCAGAACAACTCCTACTTTTTCTTATCTTGTGGGGTTTTTCCACTTTTTTTTGGTAATTTTTTGTTGTGCAAATTAATATTTTGTTTATAAGTAGTGGTTTAAGAAATCAAAATAATAGTCTTCTAAACCTTTGAAATGGAGAACTTTAAATCATAGTTGCATATTTAAATTCTTAGCTCTTCCAACTGGATTTCACTAAACAATATATTCTTATAAATAATGAATTCAGCTTTCCATCTGGCATATAAAATGTGATGTTTCTTACTATAAATCACTTGAAAACAAACATTTCTGCTGAAATCAATCTGTGTGGGAAACTGGATCGTAGGTAATTTTTAGACATGAGGGGTCCAGTGGCAGAGTTTGTGAATTAATATATTATTAAAGATGTACTTGAAATGTAAAATTCTGGAACAAGTCCATGTTGCAAGATTGCTTCCTTATCCTTGATTGTCTGTTGTGAATTAGTCTGTCAGTTTCATAGAAAATTTCCATTAGGAAATTTCCTGAAAAATGTTTAGAACAAGAGAACGGTCCAACCAAAAGTGTCAGTAATTATCATGGTGAGTTATGTGTCTTGAATATAATAGTTCAGCACCACTCAGTTGACATGGTTCATTAGTTATCATCAAACCCCCAGATCATCTTTGTGCAGAAGCCCAAAAGGCTCTAAATATGCACGTGCAGTGCAATTATGAGGTAATCAAAATAAAATTTAACAATTTTGAGGTTAAATTGAAAATAGATAGTCTTTTCAAAGCCCTAGATTAAAGGGAGACAACCATATGTGAATCAGATACAGCACTGCTGAATTATCTTGTTCAATGTCTGTGCTTTCTAAATAATAGACAAGGTAACTGTACAGAATTATTCCCCTGAAGGATCTGACAAGCATGATTTATGGCATAGCCCAAAACACATTCTTTGCTTGAATATTCAGTTGAAAGAGCTTCATTTTCCCCAATTCTAATATTGTGGAATTATATCTAAATTATGTCTTAACTTGGAAAGTCACAGGAGGGAGAATATAAATTACACTCTTACAAAAATATACAAGAGACTTAAATTGGAAAATTGCTATTCTGGAATGCAAGACAGCAAACTACAATTAATCACTGTTCTTCCTCTCATCAGACTTCACAGTGAAGCTTCAAGAAACATAATGCAGTATTTTAAAACGCTCATTTAAAGACCTTTCTCAAATACTATAAACATCTGGGAAAAAAGGATATCCTTGTTTAGAATAAATAATTCAATGAGTTAATATTTGAGAACCTAAAAATAATTCAGTTTGCGTAAAGCCTCCAAATTTTTGAAAAGCTCAACTCATGGAATTATTTTTAGATTCAGGCATTTATGAAAGTTCCCTGTAATCTCCATATAGAAGGAGAAGGTGATAAATTGGAATATTAACCCCAAGAAAACAGGTGCTTCAGATTTTCTGTAGGTTTCAAAGGATGGCTTATATTGTTCCTAAAGCACCTAATATCAGAGTGTCATCCTAATCAACATTACAAGTATAGGCTCTTTCAAATGCTTGACACTCTGCTTCATGTTGCCGAGGTTCTTACCTAAAATAAGTCAGACATATGTTCTCCATCTAGAACCCTCATCTCCATGTGCTGCACTATTATGACTCAGCTTTTAAACCTCATGAAAAAAAATGCCCACATAATTGTTCACATAAGCAAATGTTCTCTTTGAGCAACCTGTAGCTCAGAAGCATTTTTCTAACTCTATGTTCTGCAGGAAAGAACCCTCTTAAATTTTCTGTGAGGGCGTATTTGCATTGCTAAGTAGAGCTAGCTCCTTTTCATGTACACCACAGATTTTGTTCTTCCTTAATCTTGTCTGGCTTTCCAACAATATAAAGAAAAGGCAATGCTTAACAGAAGAGGGATTCTACTTTACCTGAGGAAAATAAAACTGTCCACACAAGTGTATTTTCTGTTCATGTGGATTTTTTTTTTTTGGTCGTAATTGCTCGGTTTGATAGAATTTTAAGGATTCCACAAGGAGGTAGATTAAATACTGCATTGCTGAGTCCTGCACAGCTGTAGATCACAGGTACCAGAAGGGACCAGAGCCTGTCCAGCATATTGCATTGCAACATTCTGGGTATTCAGGATTTCAATCGCTTCTGAAGGCTGATGGTGAAAAACTGTCATCAGGTCATCTGTCTACCTTTAAGGATAACAAACTTGACCTGAGGTCATTTCCAGAAGCATTCTTTGGAAGGAATTTATTCTAATTGCTTATTTCCCTTGCTATATTTAGAGAAGGGATTTTATTGCTTAATAGGTAAAACAAGGGAATCCCATCTAGATATTTATCCTTTAAAATGGCATTTTGCAACTACACTAATCCTGACTCAAGAGCAAACAGAGAAGGGGCAAGTCAGATGATAGCTATTTTCACTTGTAAGTCCCATAAAACTGTCTTGCATAAAGTCCAACTTTTCTGTTGTTACTAGAGCACATGACAGCTATTGGAGAGGGAATTCAGTTGCTTGTATTTAACCATCTCAAGTGATTTTAGACATCTGCAGAACCGATTGGGCAACTGTGTCCTTCAGAAGTGGCAGCTGGCATCTAGGTGTCTAAAATGCCACTACACATCCATTATTAGGTGCTTGAATTGCTTCCTTAATGTCTTAACTGCTCGGATGTTGTAGCC
Source organism: Fregata magnificens (assembly GCA_013389945.1). Taxonomy (NCBI): domain Eukaryota; kingdom Metazoa; phylum Chordata; class Aves; order Suliformes; family Fregatidae; genus Fregata; species Fregata magnificens. Next base: position 57,843 of record WAAD01005929.1, read on the forward strand.
TCATGAAAGGGACCAGAGGCAAGTCAGGAATAACACATTGTGTGATTAGACAACAGGAGTATCTGTGAGAAAAGATACAACTTGTCATGATGCATATAATGTTTTACATATTATATAAAGAGGTTTTCATAACAAAGATGAAATTTTGATTATTATATTTTTATTTATTTATTGGGGTTGGGTTTTTTGGACAGCAGTAATAGGACCCAGATGCGAGGCTTTGGAAGATTTTCCAGTAGCAGCAGCTGGCTCCTT
>WAAD01005929.1:58426-93974 GCA_013389945.1 Fregata magnificens
ATAAATTCCCATATGTGGATTTTCTCATCTTTGCTCCTTACATAACTTTGACATGAATGTCCAAATTGCCAGAGGAAAAGGCAGTGGGATACATTTTTAGCTCATCCTTGACAAGACTTTCATTGGATGCCTACAGTTTTTCCAGTGCAACTAGCTACAAAAGGAAAGGATGGCATTAGCAGATATTTTTGGTGTGTTTAAGATTGCTTGGAAAGTGGAGTGTCTTTATGAGTGGAACCAGGCATTTTGAGATCCATATCATATTGACTGAGCCTGCATTTCACTGTAGGTGTAAATTTTTGCCCACAGTTGTTTCTCTGACTTACGGGTAGGAAAGCCCAAGACCAAATTAAAAAAATTGTAATCTGACTTCAACATCAGAATGATTTGTTCCCAAAGGTTAGAAAAAATCCCACGCTTTCATAAAGCTGTCTAAAAGCTTGACAATGAAAAAAATCCATCAGATTTTTAATCTTTTTGGTTTTGCTTAAGAAAGACCCAGTATCATTTGCAACCATCCAACCTTTCTTCCATGCCTCACACACCCCTTGTGAGGAGACAGATACTCCTGCTTTGCTTCCCTGTGTTTAGAGAGTTATTGCTCAGGTATTGGTTGCTGTTCCTAACTGCTTCAAACCTGCATTCAGCTGTGCTTACTCCAGGTGATATAGTGCTTTCTGTGAGGCCTTGCAGGGCCTGAAATTTTAAAATAGGAATCTGGAATGGCAATGACATTTAGGCTGCAGGGCTTTTCATTAAATTAAAGGCAATGGGGAGACTCTAATAATAGGGATGAAGTTGAGAATGGGCAAAGAAGAATTTGATCAGATAGTGCTCTTGTAATTTGATTATGCTTATGTAAGGGAGAGCTGGGACTGGAAAGAGGAGAAGAGGATAAGAATCAACAAAGAGTAAGAAGACATTAGGAAAGGTTTTTATTTCCACTGAATAGCTAGTAAGAGCTGAGTAATGTAGTTTTTATTCTTGTATGAACTGACCTAAACTTTGGGGATGATCTGGACTCGCTATGCTACAAGGCTGACATGGTTTCAGTTCTTCCAATCCTGTTCTCTTCTTCATGCTTATGCTTTGGTAAATCTAAAAATAAATTGAATGTAAATCTTGTTTATGCAGGAGTCAATATGAAAAAAGTATGTCCTGCACGTGCAAAGGGTCTAATAGAACATGTTTTTAGCTACCTTAGTGATCTGACTTACTCAAAAGCAGCAGTGGTACTAAAGAAGAGGATGCCTGTGAAGTTAAACAAGGGTTTGGATACCTCAGAAACTTCTGAGCATAACTTCAGACACTGATATTTAGACTACGTGCATGTTTCCCCTTCACAGGGAAAGAAGCAGGATTTAAAACACTCCAAAAAGATTTTGAACATTATACATGTCATTCATGTATCCTTTGGATGAATCATTTACTTTCTCTAGGGGAAGCTAAAGGCATATGCCTGTGGAGAAAAGCTTTCCATTTTTGCTGAGAATGAATGTAAGATACTGCACAGATGAAGAAAAATAATATTTCTGTTAATGATAGTGCTGGACTCTGAAATTAAAACCAGCAGGTGGGTAGATGCTACATGCGTTTCGAAGGATACTGCAATTCGTCTGACTGAGGGCAGGCATGGAGCTGAGGTTACGTCATGGCTCTTTTCTTCCATCTGTAGTGTTTTGTAAAATGAAACACAGGGACAGAAACTTAAGTTTCAGAACATCCATGGATTGTATTTCCTTTGATTAATGACCTAATGTATAGTGTTTTGATTGCAAGGCTCTTTCCTGGGTTTTATTCTGTCTTGCACATTAAATCCGCAAATCCAATATTTAACTGGATACATCCACCTGGGGATGCTGCTGTCTGAGTTGAGGTGACATACCAAAACATGTTTTTACCAGGGAGCTGTTACTTCTTTATATTGTGGTAGAGCACAGCATGAATTTGACAGCGTACGCAAGTATATCCAAAATTTAAAATTACTTAAACCTGATCAGGTCAGCCAGTCTCCCACTCCTTTTCACTTTTATTAGCAGTTTGAAATGGGAAAAATTGAAGTAATGTAAACCCAAACGTGCATAGGGGCTGTAGGGGATAGATTCATTGTTATGCCTTGTGTCCTGTATGATCTACCATGATGTAAAATGATGGAAAAATGCAGACATGCACTCTGCAAGGAAGAAGTTTTAGACAAGCATTTGTGCATTTACTTTCATCTGGAAGAACCAACTTGAAACTCAAATACAGGATTCTACTGACCAATGCTTATATCCTCAAATTTTGCTGCAATATTAGTGGCTGACTTTGAAACTCCAGCCTATTGTGTGAAATTATACCTACCCGCTATGTTAGACTAATTGTGTGACAAAATATGCTACATGGACCAATCAATTCATTAAGCTTTTTAGTTATGTCATTCAATGAATCAGCTGGTGTGATGCATTAATATGAAAAGTTTTATCAATTGGTTAATTTTTAATTTGCTGTAGAAAAAAAAATCAGGAAAGAGATGTTAAGGTTTTCTTGTATTGAGCCTCACTCTGCTTTTACAATACCTCTTGCTCAGTCATCTTCCAGAGGAACAAAGTTGATCTGAGATGCAAAAAAAATCATTTCTCACCATGTTTTGCAAAGTATTTTTAGCGGCAGTTTTTAGTGCTTTGTTTGCAACACTGAGTATTGTCTTGGCTCAGCCACAAAGCCAACAGACTTCAATCATTTACATTTTTCATGATCTCCAAGAAAGCAATTCTGATATTCTTCATCAGTTGTGGTTAGGTATAAAGGAATAAAAAAAATCCTGTAAAAGGTCCTGTATCTCAATCAACTACTACTGAACCCTTGTTGTTCTCAGTTAAATTATATTAGAAATAAATGTAAACCTTACTTCTTTAAGTGGTGATCCACTGCCTGGGATAACGTTTGCGAGTGTAGAGATCTACTGTCTTGCAGCCTGCATTACTGTTTTATCCTGCATGTAGTGTGTATTAGCCATTGTACCGTTCAGCTGTCCAGCTCTCTGCATGATGTTAAGAACAGCGCAAATGCAGTACTAGTGCAAAAATGTTGAAGACCTGCTTTCACGTTTTACTGTTTTCCGTCTTGACTGAGCTTAGCAGGGAGGCTTTCAGACTTGTGAGGGAAAATGCTGTCTTTGTGAGTGTGATTTCTGCTGCCCCTTATAAATTTAGTTGTCAGTTAATGCTATTACATATACGACTTGGGATTTAAGGGAGTGTGTTCCTATGTGCAAGTGTAATTCCTGTGAGCGTATCTACCGAGGATAGGGTATACCCTATTACACCAGTAGCTTACAAATCACTCAGAAATGCTTATTACACATCTGAACAATTCCTTAGTGAATATGTTGATCTAAATGGGATTTTATTACAACATGAAAACTGTAGTTACTAAAACTGGTTTATGATTTTTGGCTGAAGTATGTTTTGCTATCAAATCCTAGGTAATACGGCTTTGGGCCAGGAAAGATAGCCCTTGATGACTTTTTACTAGAAAATTTCAAAACTAAATTAGTGCAATTTGAATGCACATGTAAATTCCACTTTGGCTTTCAGGAGCCAACAAATTTCAAAGGTAGCAAGTGGATTCAATGCATAAAATGAAAAAGAGAAAAAACCTAGTAGCTGCTTTTCATTGTATTTAATTTTGTTTCAAGAAAGGAAATGGAGGGAGAGAGAAAATATTAATTCCAAGAAGTAACAGGTTTTGGAATCTTTTGCAAAATAATTGATGTGATAAAAGATAATAACCACGCTAAAAATCTGCCATATAATATTAATAACCCTGGTCCAAATGAAGAGAAACTGCTCATTCTGAGGTTTAAACCCTGGAATTATCCTTAGATGTTTCCAAAAGAAAATCTTTCTGTCTATTAAATATATAATTTTGGTCCTTCCTGTGGGCACAGATATCAAGGGCTGGGCAGGGTGAGATTAATCCTTTTATATTAATCCTAGTTTAATCTTAATTGTATTGTATCAGCTAAATTATCTGTGTTTATGGTTATTATACATCTAATCAAAATGTCTAATGACATTTTAGATACTCCAGACTATTTGGATTAGTTTAGCAGTGGTCAACATAGCAGATCCATCCTAGTCTTCTGTAATAATAGTAAAAGCATAAAACACGTTGCTATTACAGAATAGATTGGAAAAAACCTCTTCACTGTTATTTAAAGATAGACCAGTTAAATACCCTCTGCCTTGTCAAGTTTTTCCTCCAAGCAGTAGTACAAAAAATTATCAAAATTTTTATATAGGGAGTATTTTACTTCTACAACAAGAATATGAATTGAGAGGTAAAGGTTTAACATTCTCTATTACTGTATTCACTGTATACTGAATTCAAGTAAATGATCCTAACAAAGTAGAACTTCTAGAAGCTTCTTATTCTGTTCTTGTCTTCTTTAGCTCGGCAGGAACAAGGTGGATAGTATGTCAGGAACGTGCTGTTAAAACAACATTTCTCTTATTATAAAAGCTTCAAATACCATTTTAGTACAGCAATCATCCAATTGATTTTTTTTTTTTTTGGACTCTGGTGATGTATCCTGTGAATTATAAATAAAAAATTGTATCATTAACAGTAATTAATAACAGTTCACCATAGCATTAGCTTCACTGTGGCATAATTTCCTTGGCCTTACAAATTTGCTGTTGGCAGAGCAACACTTTGTAATGTTTTGGAGGATGTGTGCTGGTGAAATACATGGGAGCTACACATTTAAAAACTAGTAAGTCTAATTCATTACAAGAGCTAATTACTTGTATTTACTATTAATTACAACTATAAACCATCTCTTGTAAAAGAAAAAAATATATTTCTTATGATCTTATATCTGTTGTAGAAGAAATTCTCAGACAGACATCTAACAATACCTACAAATATATTTTTGCTGAAAGCTTTGGCAGAAACAAGAGCACACAATAGGATTAAGAGCAAAACAGACAACTATTTTTGCCAATATAGTCCATTTTCAATGCTACTTGGGACTTATCATACTAATGCACATTTAGGAATTATTAAATTTTAGCTTAGTAAATCTAGGTTTTAAAACTTGAATGTAAAGGACTAGTCAAATTTTTTTTCCAAAATGTACTTTATGGGTTTGATAGGCCAACACAAATGTCAATATTTTGCATTTAATCAGTTCTTAAAAATGAATGCATCACTTCTTAATTACTCAGGAGCTTAAAGCTGTTCTCATTGGACTGCTATAAGCTGTAATGTATATAGGTACATAGAATACATCATCTATCAAACAGATTGCACTTGCTCTTAGTCAGAGCTCTTTACTATATTTAGATCTTTTTATATAAAGCCTTGTAAGTGAAATCTTGGTCACACTGAAGTCAATGGCAAGACTCAACTGACTTTAATTAGCGAGGATTTCACTCTTTGTTAAAGGATTTGCAAAATAAAAATAGCAATTATAAAGTAGAATTTTTAAATCAAAGATAACAATCTCAGCCATTTCATTTTCATAGTCTCAGAAATATTAAAGAATTTTTTTAAAAAATGTATTTATATTGCAGGACTTATCTGTTGTATCAAAACTCTCCAGTCATTTGTATCATGCTCAGAATAAGGAACTTTACTGGCAAACTAGTACAGAGCTGTGCCTGCGCAAGCAGTCCAGAGATGTACTTAAAAAGATACCCTGGATGTGAGAAAAAGGTCCAACATGCAAAGTGAACTATATAGAGGTTTGCTTATGTCACTCTAATTCTGTTTCTTAGAGGAAAAACAAATAGGAAAATAAATTCTTTGTCAAGTTGCTTTTATTCAGTAATGTGGCTTGAACTAGGAATTAAATACCATTTTTCTCCATTGTACTAAAAAATGAATGCACTACTCATTTTAAATCTACGCAAAAATTACTCATTATTGAATATCAACTTTCTGTTGAGAAGAGAGAGCCTTTTTTCACAGTTTAGAAATCTAGCACCTAAAATAGAAATTTATAATGTAAATGCTGATATAACATAATAGCACTGGTGGGTGATATTATGATAATCAACCAAACCTATTTGCTGAGGGCTTTTTCAGCACTTTAAATGGATGAAGCCTGTTCATAGCAAGGAGACTATGATGGGAAGCCTGCAAAGGATTACCTCATTACTTTGAACGTAACACAACTTGATGCAGACAGCAACCAGTGTTCTAATGTATTTATTTCAGGCAGAAGCTTGGTTTCTCCCTGCATTTTGATAAAGATACTGAAAACAAAATAGGCAATAAAAACGGCATTTGGTTACGATTCTTTCCTAAGATTTGTGTGGAGAATATAGTGTACCAAAATCAAAGCTAGTGTTTGGGTAAGTATACATGAATTATGTATTTACATCTCTAGGGTAACATTTTTACTATTATTCCGAGTTCTCTGTTTTCGTTGCTCTTTCAGACATCAGTGTGCTAGTAGGTAGGTTTTCCAGAGTTGTGCTTCTGCCTAACATTCCCTGAACCTTTGCACCTAAAACTAAGTTCCTGTTATTTTTGATGTTAATTAGTATTTATCAGCAAGGTTAGGTTTGTAGAGATTGATAATAGTGTTTGATGGGGTATAGGAGGAAAAAAACCCATGGCCTGCCTGGCTCATTCAGTGGGAGTTTTGTCTGAGTGCAAATTAATGCCCAGTACTTCCCACAGCAGTAAAGGTGAGTTTAACACAGTAGGTCTTAAATACAAGTCACTAATGAGAACATGACTGGAAACTAGGTCTAAATCTTGCTGCACTGTCCCATCTTGATTATTACAACTATTTAATTTCAGCATCTGTAAGACTGATCAGAATGTTTAGGTGAACTTGGCAACTCTGAAGACCTGTGCCTGACTCCATTTTATTATCTTATCTGTGATTCCAATAATCTCAATTGAAGTTTGCACAGAAATATTACACTTATGCTGTACTGCTATGCTATCTAGCACTTTCCTTCCTTAGTACTGGGTAATAGAAAGTATATTTTTATCATCTAATGTCCCTGACTTTCTAGCAGTGGCATGTCCCTGACTCTGGCTACATTTAAAGCTATAATTAATCAAAAAGGAATATTGAAGGCTACCAGATGTCCAGCTTTTTATACCACTGTTTTGTTTTAATATTTTGTAGAATGATTTAAAAATTGTCTACTAAGATTTAGTGTTGGGTGATTTTTTTCCCTGAGTTTTGGAAAAAAACCCTATCTCGTTAAAAAAAAAGTGTTTATATCATTAGTTTTGTACAACGTAAAAGACAAAATGTTAGATACATTGAATCACGTATGTACACACGTATATAAATACACGTTTATTATTTAGTACCAATATAGAAGTTGGATATAACTCTCAGTAATGTAAATGCCATAGTGAATACATTACAAAACACCAATAGTTTCTGGTATTATGCTAGATTATTGATGACTTTTCATCACTATTACGATGATACCGGAACTTTGCCACTTTCGTGACTGTTCTCAGCCGTCTTCGTCCTTTCTGTTCCTTTCATTTTTTTTTAAATACTGAGCTCATATCTTACAGGGTCATAATACTGCTAGAAGGCCAAATCATATCTGACTGTTTAACAGTGTAATAACCTGTATGGCCAGACTTTCCTTTCTTAATTTTTTTTCTTTACTTGCACAGAACAAAAGGTTGTGATGAAAAGGACAAAAGTGCAGAAAATAAAAATTAAAAAGTTGAACCATAAACTTTACTTTTAAAACCTTCTTAAATTTAAGGATGTATACATTAGATAAACTATGTCAGCTAGAGGAAGATAATGTGTTAGACAACCATGGTATTATCTTGTCTAAAACTTATAATATTCTGCTAAATTTTTGGTGTATTTACTAAAAAGCTTTTGAAAAATGTGAGAATTTCAGGAGGCAACAATAGTGAACACTAGTGGGTTTTGTTTCTTATGCAGGAATAAATCGTAGCTACGTACATTTTAACCAGTTACAACTAGAAGAAGATTTATTGTCTGAACGTATAAGAAGAGGGTAAATACTAGTTTTGGAGAGAAACAATTTCAAATAATACAGTGGTTTCTGGATTAAATTAAATTATAGTGAAACCAGGGCACAGTAGCTCAACTAAAGCTTCAGAGAATATGAGGGACTGTCCTTATGTCTACTTTTTGCTTTGGTATTTTCTTTTTTAAATAGTGAGGGAGGAAGAAAAGGCAAACCATGCAAGCCCTTTCCCAAGAGGTAAAATCTGACACTACTTTGAGACTTTATGATGCTGTAGCTCCTGTGGAGAACTGCTGCTCTCTGACACCTTCCATGCAGCTCAGTCTTTAGCATCTTAGCCTTGCTCTAGATAGCTCCATTGTTTAATAATGTATTGTCGGTCTTGAAAGACTGTTAGAAATTGGTTGAAAGTACAGGGAGAGAAAACATGAAATTTGCAAAATTCAAGACAAAAGGTCCAGCCTTAGGCCTAAGTGCGGGTAAGCATCAATGAATACGCAGGCAGTAATTTTGCATGCAGTAAAGGGTTCACAAAGGTGCGCAGTTTTTACCACCTTGAGCCGAGCTTTGCAACTGGTACTGCAGGGTGAGTCAGGAGCCACGCTGGCAGGGGGCACTGCTGGACAGTGCATCCAGTAACACTCTCTCCATGACAGTTCTCAGATTTCTTTCTCTGATTACACTCTTGCATTTTTCTGCTTTACTACTTCCCATAGAAAACTTCTACATTTAAACAAAGTAGATACTTGTATGCATTTAACTTATTTTTTTTATTATTATAAAAGTAAAACCCACAGGGTGAAAAGTAATTTTTCCTTTGAAAAAAAAAGCTTAACAGCTGGGAATTTGGAAAAGTGAGTGAAAAAAAAAAAGAGTTTAGCTCAATTAGCTACTGTCATTCTGTAGCTTTCTCCTGGGATAACTTCATTTCTTTATTCTATTGTGTAGACCTAATTCCGTTGTCATGAAAGAGAACAGATGAAAGGAGTTAAAGAAGTCTTAACTACAGCAAATCTAGTATATTAATTTTCCAAACTGTACCAAAAGAAAAGGGTGCTGTTTCTGTCCTGCAGCTTTTGCTTAGAAAGCAGTTAAGACCTCAAACCTATGAGCATCCGTCATGCTCCTCGCCTTGGATGGATGTGAGTTCCACGAGACTCTCAGTGAGCCTCTACGAACGTTGAAGGTTTCTAGGATTCCTATGTAAAATAAAACTTTTGAATGTACTTTCATAACATGTGTATGCAGTAAATAAAATTTGGATTTTAGAATTTCTATGTTTCAAACATTTAACCCATGCTGTCATTAATCTGGGTAGCCAAAGGAAAAACAGTGAGGTGGTTCCACTGTGAGCCTGCAACTGTAACACTGCATGGAGTATGTGGTCTTTAGGTTAGAGGTCTTGTTTCTCTAAGGAAACATAGCTGTGCACCTGGATCTTGCAGAGGCATCCACAGACTTAGAACTTGGCGATTACTCTCACTCTCTGTGCTCTTAGGTTGTGTGAGCCTTCACAGGTTCAGGACAAAAGACTGTACTTGACTCTCTTGGTTTGCCTGTCTTTTGATATGCTCTTCAGGTAAGCTTTCCATCTGTTCCTCCAGGTTCTTCTTTGCCCCAACCATATGTGAAAAGTATCTGTTGGTTTTGGCAGTGAGCTTGTGTCTGTTGAAACAGTGATTGCTGTATAACTTCTTCCTTCAGTGCAGAGCTTTTAAGATGTGCAGCTTATGCCCTGGCCAAATTCCCAAACTGAGTATTCCCTGCTTCTCTCACTTGCAGGGCCCAATCAAAGGTAGTTGGGAATGAAAAGTTTGCATGGGAAAGCAGATACACCTCTCTATATTATACCCATTAGACCAAGTTTGGATATTATCTCAGTCTTGTTTAGAGCAGGACTTAACCGTGGTCTCCCATGTACCGGGAGGGTATTTCAGTCATCTGGCTACTGGATAGCCTTGGTAAAACTCTGTTGAAATTACTCCATGTTGTTTGAGTAATTCCATATTCATTGGGTGAGGGAAGGAGAAATAAAAGAGGAATTACTATAGTTTGATAATTAAGGCATTCATTCATATAGGACATACAAATTTAAGTCCTTTATCCCTTCTCCTATGCATATTGAATGACTCTTATGTAGTGAAACAGCTTCAGCAGTTCCACTACGAAACACCTCACAGGTTGGTATGCAGAGCACTCCTTTGGGATGTGAAAAAATTTGGTTCAGGATCTCACAGCAGATCAGCTACAATAGGGATCTAAAATAGGGCTTTCACCTAATCACTCAGTTTTTGGGTACAGTCAAGTGAAAAGATGCCGGACAACCTTTCCTCTCTTATTAATTGAACCATCCTCTAAATAAAATGTGTGTAGTGACAAGATGAGAGAGTACAATTTTTTTTTTCTGCTCTCTCTGAAACATAGAATACTTGAGTGGCTTCATGTTAAAACCTGCACACGCTCTGTAGTTAGCTGTCATTACTAGATACACATTCACAGTAGAAAACAATATGAATGTCATGCTTGCTTGGAGCTGAGATAATAATATCCCAAGCACAACGGCCAGTGAGCTTTAGTGTAGGCAGGAATTAAAATATTTCATGCTGTCTAAGTCAGTGCTAAATGCTGCATTTAAATGGAGACTCCAAATAATGTAAGATTAGTAAACAGTTTTGTCAGTTGGAAGTAATGAGGTAAACCTCAGCCACTGCAAGAGTCCTATTCAGATGCACCATAGCAAAAAAACCTGGATCTGAAGAATACTAGAAACAATCTGTATGCAGTAACAGTGGTTGACTGGATATTAACTGCAGCTATGCCTAGAAAAATAGAAAGTGTAAGTGTTGGTTATATACAGTCCTTTGCATGCCTTAGTCCATATAGGATCATTGCCAATTATTATCAACGTTAATTTAGTCAGTTTACTTTCCTTTTATCATCCACATGCAGTGAAGGGATGAAATGCTGGTTGTGAATAGCATGCATAATGTGTAAATAAGACACTTAATCCTATACAAAAATAATTGTATATGGTGCAATTTTGAGATTAGATTTCGGTCTGAAGCTCTTAAGAGTAAATGCACCTCAAACTTTTCAACTGCCTTTTTGAGGAAATTGGAAAATTCAGTTCTCTGCTGTCTAAGAGTGATACAGATAATGTACATTGAACAGAAAATAGGGAAATAATAGCTATAGTTACATCAGTTCTTTCTTTTGAGACATATATATTTATAGGGCACATGTGACATTTTTTATGTTCTTAAAGTGGGACTCTATTACTCAAATGTTTAAATATAAAATATTGAAAATGTTTTCCTTCTCTCAGTTCTCACAGATGTTCTTTGTTTTTAAAGTAAATATCAAAGATACTTTGAGCCAAATTCTCATCTCGGTTATATCCAACGAAGCCTGCCAGTTTCAGTGCACTTGCTTAAGTATGTCTGATCATGGTTTTCTCCCCTCTCATATTTTCCCACCTGTTCTCGCTGTCATATGCTTCAGTAAAGCCTAAGTTCCATATCTAATGTTGGATACTCTTAGCACAATCCCATGTGGCTCATACTGCCAAGTTCCTTTTTTTTTTTCTTTACAATAGCAAAAGACTTTGATCTTTATTTACAATTGTGAAAAAACTACAGATTAAAGAAAAAGAATATGAGAGTTGCTACAAGAAGAAGATTTTATCAAAATATCTAAAATGCAAGGAAGGAGGCTTTTTTTTTTTCTTTTCTACTACCTTGGGCTGATAACATGCGTAGAAACTGCAGCTTTCATGTTCACAGTCGGCCTTTACCCTATGTTAGTTTGCCATATGTTTTATCAAATGCATGGTAGTCTTTCTGTGGATGCAGCCTTACATTGTGTCTTCTTTATTAAAAATGGTGTATATTTTACAAGTAGACTTCTAGCTGAAGATACCTTAATGGGAAGCCTTTTAGAAGACAAAACAAGAGATAGTTTTACCTTTTTCTTCATCGAGTTTCACAAGGAAGCTACAATCTCATATTAGCTATTTATCTGTAAATAACACCTTTTTGTGGGAGAGAAGATGTGTTCTTCATGTAATATGCTAGATTAAAATCTTCTCTCAATGCTTGAGTAAAACGCAATTGGCTCAGGGTTTAAAAGGTCTTAAGCTGGCCAATTTCCAGTAAGAAAACAAGTAGATGTAGCATCTGGAAGATGCTGGTCAGGTAGCTGAATGTGGAAGCCACTTGGAAGGAAAAAAATTAAGGCAGAAATGGGGAAATTAAACAAAGAATGAGCATCTAGGTCAAAAGAGTAGTGAGTTTGCTCTCCTAGTCTTTAATACTGTCCTTACTCATTTTATGCATGCTTTCTTTTCTCTGGTTGAATCTCTTCTGCACACTGGTTGTTTATACTCTCCTTTAATGCGGTGATCAACCCTGCCTAAACATGGTTACTTTTCAGTGATTGACTTTTTGTAGGAAACCTTTGTCAGTAATCACAGATAGCATTCTTTCTCCTTATCCAGCTTTAAACACAAGTTCTTTTTGATCCTTTTACATAGATGGTTTTCATCTTCATAGAGATAGACCTTCTGCCAGCAAATACTACTAAGGCTGATTACAAATCTCCATTGTACTCAATGTCCATAAAAAAATTCTTTGGTGAGCTAGCTGGGTTGGTTTGTTGGGGGTTTTTAAGTCTTTAGTGCCGCAGTGCCAGTTTGTCTATTCCTTTATAGAAAGGTTATGGCTATAAGGTGATTAGCACTGTTATTTTGAAATGTATATAGTTTTGTCCTAATCTTTAGTGCTATTAAAAAATGTCTGAATTTTTAAAATATTACCACTCGTTATGCATTTCTCATGATCATTTGACTTGTGAAATCTGTAATTGGTTTATCAATGATGTACAGATTATAACTTGACAAAGAAACACCTCTAAGATTATCAAAGATGACAACTGTTTGATAAATTGATAAGCAAGTTTAATAACCTGCTTCATTAAGTAGAAGTAGAAATTAATCTGCAGAGACATTTACATGTAAAAAGAGCAAGTCAATTGCTCAGTGGTTTTTTTTTCAGTTGTAATAACAAGTCTATTACCAAGTGAAGCAGTTTCTTTGGCTGTCCATCTCTCAATTGCACAGAAGGGCAGAGTTTAGTACAATGGGATCAATTAAACAGTGGAGAAAATGTGCCATTTCACAAATTACTACCAATTACTCTAGCTTCTTTCTGAGTTATGGGGTCTGCCCGATTCCTTTTGGAATCTTCATGGTCAAAATCAAGATCCAGCAATTTATAATTCAACTAATCATCATTTCCTAAGTTCATGCAAAGTGACAAACCCTAAAGGAAAACATTGGATTTTTTTTTTTTTAACTTAGGAGACTTATCTTTCCCATTTTTTGGGCTTTGGTTGCCAAACAGTCAATGTTCCAAGGGTAACCCAGGCTATTTCTTATGAGCATTCAGCTCAGAAGCAACTTAAATAAGGACTGGAAATCACACAGAAAATACTGTGTCATTAATTGTGACAACGTAGTTCTGAAACATATTTTTGATGCTCTTTGCACTGAGTTGTTCCGGACCTTTTAAGATACTCTGATGGTATGCAGACAAAATTATCTTTTATAACATTCTTGAGATTATCTTCTAATCTTAGTTATCCAGACCCCAAAATAATTTCTCTTCTAATATTTTTTGCTATTACTGACAGATCCCTCAAGGTTTGAAGTTCCCAAAATCCACCTTTCAGTGGCCTTGCTTTCTACATGGATATGCCATATACCTCCCAAACTTGATTTCTGTTTTTAAGCATGCTAAATTTTCAACTTCTCTGTGCAATTTTGTCTTGTTTTTAGGCTTCTGCACAGCAGACAGCTCCCTGGATCAAAAATGTTGTATGATATGCATTGGGCAATATTAAGGCTAGCCAATTAAGCACTGCTTCTGCTGAGTAGAAGAATATCTCCTTTATCATTATACACCATCAGCTTTCTAATCCCTTCAAGCAATGAGTCTGACGATTATTCTACATTTCTGCCATACCCATAAAAATGCACTATTCTTCCTGAGCCTTGCTACATGTTTTATTTTTATATTGCATTCTTGACTATCACTTGCTGTATACTGTCAGAGAGAAGAATGTCACCAACATTGAGAGGAATATGAGAGCAGCTCCCAGTTCCTCTAATAAGTCTCAGCAAATTTACATGCTAGGGTTAGGAAAATGGCTTGCAAATTACTGATAGTCATCAGAGTAAGAGTATTTTTTTAGAGGAAAAAAGTCTTCATATTTTTAAGTTTGAATAGGTAGATAAGGAGAAAAGAGTTTCCAACAGACATCAAAACAAAGAATTAAGAGAATTGTTATGGTGTGGGAATGCCTCTAGTCTGAGAAACTAGTGATAGGTTGATCAGGATTGCTAAGGGAATGGGTGATAAGTAGTTATTGTTGTTGGGGTTTTGGTTTTCTTTTTTTTTAACATGTTTGATTTCTGGGATAGAGTTTAACACCGATACATTCTGATTAGTAGATACTTCCACTCAGAGCTTGAATCCTGGTCTTTTATAAACAGCTCTATAGGGAGCAATAAGCCTCTGGTCTTAGGCACTTACCCAATATCCCCAGGAAACCAAAGCTCAGGCTCCAGAACTCAGTTCTTAATTACACGAGATACTTCTATAGGCAAACTCAAGGTACGTCAAGGAATATTTTAGACTTCAAGAGCAAGTTAAGCTATCTGAGTAGACACAGTTTCAGATCCCTTCAGTGCACTTTGCATTAATCAGTTCTAATTCTCTAGCTTTCCCCTGTCTTGAAGGCTCTCTGGTATGTCACAGGTTTTGCTGTGTTTCTTTGCTTGTATGTGTAGTCTTCTTTACTACTATCATAAGCTTTCAAATTTTATGTCATTGCCTTGCTCCAAGTTACTACTGAAAGGTGATTCTGGTGAAGAACACGAAAGGGAAACTACCAGCTCACATGCTGAGATAAGCTATTTAATCACTAGTTCTTTCAACTTTGGATGTTACAATTGAGGAAACCTTATTTATAAAAAATACTACCTAATATATTAAAAAAAAAAAGTCATAAAAATAGGTCGGTGGGGACTAGCATGGATCTGTGTGTGAATGGAATCAATTCAGGTATTGTACAACATTTGACACAAGCTTAATGTACTTTTTCCAGGTTTTAAAATGATTGTCTTCTCTTACCCTTCATGAATGCAAAGAAAACTCCGCAATGCTTAATGTGAAATAATGACATGTGATGACAAAAATACTCATGTTTTCTAAAGGTTTAATTATATGATTCTTGATAACTCTGCTTCCTGTAGTGTTTCAGTGCTTAATTGTGGGAGGATTTATCCACAGTATGTGTTGACTAGTACTATTTTTATGCAGAAGAATAATACAATTATCTTCTTGCTTTGATCTTTTCTCTACACTACCTTAATAATTTTCTGGTTTTATTTACAGAAGTAAAATCAAAAGCAGTAAGGGGTGGGGGAGGGGCAGTGTTTGTGTCATAGTTTTACAACCCGCCTTATTTATCTAGTTCTTTATCCTGAACTTATGGTCACCATTGTTTTGCAATGTAATATATGCAACATCATCAGTAGGATTTATCTAAATCAAGGGAGAAAAAGTCATAAAATTAGATACAAAAATATAAAGCAGGGAGAGAGGAGGAGAGCAATGTAACACACACTGAAATATTACATATACTGTGAGACAACCACAAAATGTGCATTCTATGATATGCAAGCCACTTTCAAAACAGTAGGTCTGTTTATATGAGTAAAGTGAACAGGTTTTAAACCCATAGAAATTCCCTTACAGACATGTTCTCAGTTCTTTAACTTTATTTATTGGAATTTAAATGTATTATACAAGAACAAATCTTTTTATAGATACTGCAACAGATGGTCAAACACCATGCTTACCTACAATTATATCCAAAATCAGTGTGGATGATTATATCATCAAAGACAATAAAGGAACAAATGTTCACAAGCAAATCCGAACCATTAAAGACCCAATCTACCCTGCAGAAACCCAGTAGGCCAAGTAAAGTCCAGAATCGACACCTGGTGGTCCCAAACGCTGGAAAGTCTGTTAGATGAAGAGAGGGGTTAGAGTTCCTCCCAGCTGAAACAATTCATTAGTTTGTGTAAATGAGCTTAAATCACATCAGCTAAAATAATGCAATATTTTTTAAATCATGGCTTTTAAAAACCTTATTTCTACAGCAGTGTTTTTAAAACCTTGAAAGTACAACAAAACCTAAAATCATAAAATACTAAGTGTTTTCATTTGGCTAGGAAAAAGTGTTTTAGATAAATCACAACAACCATTTCTTTTGACTTTGGAAAAAAGCCAGCAAGTCAATTATTTGCTCCGTTCTATTTGCAGTGACAGAAAATAGCCCTAACTTCCATATGGCTGCAGAGGCAAACGCTGCTTCAGAGGTGGGTACTTCTGCTTGGAGGTGTTGCATGATAGTCTTTCTCACAAGTAGTCAGAATACTCAGAGCTGGCCTGATTATTGGGGTACTTACATAGTCAAACCAGGATTTAATAGTGCCTAAACATCTGCCTGTGGAGAAAGTGTGAAAGAAGGTGGCTATAGCAGCCCTCATCTTTTCTCAAGTAGTCCCTCTCAAGGTTATTACAGGTTGGTTAGCTGATAAAACGATGCCATTGCATTTCACCTCTCTGACACAGACTGAATCAATTTGTGCAACTTGTGTTTTGGTATCTTGCAGTGTAGACAGATAAAAGTGTTCTTCAGTATATTTTCCTTTCAACACCAGTGATATGGCTTTCATTGTTACTCTAAAACAAATCATGCTCAATCTTGAAACCCTAATTCACATAGGTAAAGATTAGACCTAACCCATTGTTTTGGCTTTCTAAGCATTTGCCTTTTTATCTATTGTCTGTCAAGTTTTCCAGAGTGGTCTATTCAGTATCATCTCCCTGAAGTGACTGGTTAAAATTTGTTTCTGTTTGTATGTCTGAGTTGGAGGGAGTGGAAATCAAGAGAAGTACTTCCATATTACGTTTTAAAACCAATACAAATACAAGAAATTATGAACTGTTTAGTATTTTTCTTTGTCTATATTCATTACAAATCTCTCAATACCATGTTATTTGTTGTGCACAGCTGATATTTGGTAAAATATTTTATAATACAAACTTACTGATTCCTTAATTCAAAGCCTCCTTGGAATTCATAATGTTTTTGACTGGTTTGCAATTATTTGAAGATTTTAAAATATCATGAAAATTAACAGGACTGCTTTGAAAAATGCCATTAGAAAAAATAATATATGCCCTTTAAAGAGAGCGTCTTAAGAACTGTGCTCTTCAGTTGTTTATTATTTGTTCATGCTGCATATATAATTTTAGCCTTCAGCATCACTAACTGAATTGCAGGTGAACCTCACTTTCACTTTTGCTATTGTTTTTTATATGTGCTTCATTTACTTGCAGTAGAAAACAGAAAGGCAGTTAAGGAGAGGAGAGGGAAGATCTTTCTCTCTTCTTCCTTTTGAGAGGAATAACCAAGATGCCGGTACTAGCGCTAGCCAGTATGGAGCACATTCTAGCTTAGTTCTGTGTCCACGTTTGCCAGTGTCATTATCATCAGTGCTAGCATCACTGGTTCTGTATGAGAACTAGTATGAGAGAGAGCAAGCATGTGCAAGAAAGCAGTAGGACTATGTGGCAAATGAGCAGATTTTACTTGACAAACGAAAGCTCCTAATTTTTCAAAAACATCACAGGAAAGCATTTGTGAAAATAGCCTGATGGAATGAATCAGGAACATAATTCTGGAGTACAGATGTTCTTAAGGGGTAAATCAGACCTACTAGGCTTCAAATGATAACTTCAGCCTGAATCTTCTCTGCTCAAAGGTTGTACAAACCACTGAAAGACAGCAAATGGGAATGCCCATCAATACCCCTTCCAGCAAAACCCAGCTGAGAAGTGTTGCAGAGTTTCTTCTCCCTCCCTCTTTACTGGCTGGCATGCTTCCATCAGTTTCTTGCACTCACAAGCTGCTATCACATGGAGGTGATGGAAAGCAGAAGCGGATAGTTATTTTCTTTCCCTGTGCAACCCTTCAGAACTTATTCCCAGTACTTTGTATTTCCTGTGGCAGGAGAGGAGAGCACCGCTTTGCTAATGGAGTGACACTGCTGAATTCAGTAACAGAAGCTTTACAGAACAAAACCCAACAGTTAGTTAATCTGTAATTGTGACTACAGTACCATTGGACTCCAACTCCTTAATAGTCTACAATTTATAGTCAGATTGTTCCATGGTAATGAAATACCAGATGTGTTTATTAGAAAGTTTCTTAACACAATTTGTAAGCCCCAATCATTTGCCTTGTGGAGGGGCTTCATATTCAAATATAAATTAAGGCTATAATCCCCAAATGGTTTGCTATGATTTCTAAACCTGTCAAGTAACTCGGGTTGATTTTTCATTTCCAAAGCAAAGGTAGAATGCTTTCCTGTTGTTTTGGCTAAGCCCAGAGGATTCTTGTCTATTCTAGCTGCGTTTCACCCCACTACATTTTCAGAGTTAATTTGAATATACAGTCAAAGAGAAACTTTTAACTTAGGGCATTGAACATAAAAATAAGAACATTAAAAACAACACCACTGTATGAATAATGGCGGGAATCCCTGTAATTCCAATTGCATCCCAGTAGTGAACTCAGGAGCATTCCCATCTCTGGATCAGATCACCTCTCTCTTGGGATGAGATCTGTCATCCTGACCCCTCGGGGTGCACTGGTCCTGCCTGCGCCTTGGTTTCTGTGGCCACTGAAGGTGAGCCCATAGACGTGAATGGAACCACCAAGCCCTTCGAACCTCTTCCTGAGTGTCCTTGTGTATGTTTCTGTACTTGAAGAAGAATTTGGCCCTCTAAATTCCAGATTAAAAGAAAACTAAAAAAAACCAAACCAAAAACCCAAACAAAACCCCCCCTTTCATTAATTAAGTTGCTGCAGTTAGGCTTGCGGACTGTATAGCAAATAAGCAGGAAATCTTTAAAGAAAAAAAAAAAAGGAAGGGAGGAAGAGAAATTTGGATAGATTGTTGCTGAAAGATAGCCTGGTCATGCTGCTTCGTGCCTGTTGAAATACAGTTCAGTTTATGTTGTTTTACAAATAGATAGGTATTTTGTCATTACATGACTGTCTGCCTTTCAGTTCAAATGACTGGAGTAGTCTGCAAAGCCAGAAGAACCTTTCTCTTTGGGATATTATCTGCATGGTATTAGGTTTAGATAAAATTAGATTATGGTGAGCATTTGGCTTAAACTTTTCTGCATTTGCCTGTCTGCAGAAAGATGGTTTGCCTATTTTCAGTATAATGCAAAGGTTTTGTTTTCTGCATTAACAGACATACTTAATACTTACCAAAATAGGCTTTATGCTTGTACTTTGTTAACTTACCAACCAGTGGCTCCTCATGTATAAACTGTTACTGCTGTGTTGAAATCAGTGTATGTATGTTGACTTGCATCAGTTGAGCATTTGTCTATGTGAATTTTAGTCTTAATTCCTAAAATTATTATCCTAGTTGTGACTTGAGCTCCTTTTCTTAATCTTGTAATCTGAAAATAGTAACTTCCTATTACCCACGTTTAATTCACACTGCATTTCTATCTAGCTGAAAATGGGGATAATAATATTTTTGCTTTTACGATAAGTAAAGTTTATTAATTGGGGTTTGTATGACAAAAAGCAGTATAGCAATAGGAAATAATTAAAACCACTTAAAATTCAAGGAAATATTATGGCACTGAAGAACATAAAGATGTAATTTAGGGACCATATCTTACAAAAGTATACGTGTCATCCTCCATGGAGGATTATGGAATTATATCAGTATATGGAATAATTGTGTGCTGTAAATGAATAAGTGAGAGGTTCCTGAAATGAAAGCTTAGGAAACCTTAAAAACAGGGGGTGGAGAGGAGAAACAGATTGATGCAATTATAGGTGCTATCAACAATTTAAATCTGCTAGGCACATTGTTACCTGTAAACCATTCTAAGGTTTAAAAAAAAAAAAAAAAAAAAAGTCATTCCTAGTGGACTGTTCTGAAAATAAAATTTCCTAGTGTTAATCACGTGGTAGTAGGTCTGAATGCTTAAAGTATATATTAGATGTTTCAGAAAGTTGCAATAAAGCATGTATTTAGTAAAGGAGACTTGACGCATCCTAAGTATTCCATGATTATTTAGCTAAGGTCTTTCTAAAAGTGGCTACTTTTTTTAATTTAGTAAATTACTTATGAATATGAGATTACTTCAATATTTGTTACCTTAATCAGGAAAGCATATGAGCAGAAGCTTTCTTGGGGACTGCTGAGAACCTCTGAAATGTTGCAAAGGATACATAAACCCACATATAGAGCTTTTTCTTTTTTCTCTCTCACCCACACATGTGAGCGAGTGTATACACACACCCCCACTCACAGTCTTTGTCCTTCTCATTTCATTTCCACGTGCTCTGTTTCATAGCTATGGTGATCTGCCCAGCAGTCAATATTCACCGTGCAGGCTAGATGAATTCTCAAGAAGGCAGAGAAGCCTTTTTTTGATAGGAGGGTGAGCAATGCAACCTAGTTGTACTGCTGTGGGGGTTTGTTGTTGTTGTTTTTGGAGGGTTTGTTTGCTTGATTGTTTGGTTTGGTGTTGTATTTTTTTTTTTTTTTAAATACGATCTAGTGGAAAATGTGTTTGGAGAGAAAAGCAACCCATAATGATGTTCTGTTGAAACAAGTGATGCTTGACTTGCTGAAAACCAGAAGGAAAATAATGACATAAAAATTGTCCTTGTTCAGGACAATTGCAGTAAGCAAAGTTTATATATAATTGGACAGTTATGAATCAATGAAACTGCATACTTTTTCATGCATCTTGGCAAAAAGTCAAGCTTCCTATGTATAAGAAATCAGGATCAGAACACTTCTAGAATAAAATAATTAATTTCTTAAACTTTGTGCATTCTGGGATGGAACAAGATAACTTTGGTCTTTCCATTTGAAATGTATTCCATTTCAGTCCTGAAGCTTTTCTGAAATATGATGGAAAAAGCTTCACTTTCCTTTTCAAGAAGAGCAGCACTAAATTTAAACATTTATTTCGTAAGTATATTAAGAGAATAAATAATTGTGAATTACTAGATTTTGCTATCATGTATTCTGCAGTCACTTGAGTCCATTGATAGAATTACAGTCTGGTAAGTCAAATGTTCCTAGCTTTTATTTTGCATTATATTATGGATTTCGGTTTCTGGGTCCTCTGCTTCTTTTCATTCTCTGGTTCTACTTTCTGCACATGCCTTCAATACCCCTGTGGTATTTCCTAGATCTTGTGGTGACATCCTACTGGATAGGTTTTTCACATTCCTCTAGTGATGCTGATTCTTGAATTTGATGGGTATGACATTGCAGCTGTGAATTTGATTAGATAATAATGAGGTTTATTTTTATCCAACTGTTCTCATTTTTTTCATCACAATTCTTGTGTTATTTAGATGCTTTATATTTTCTAGATGTATTATCCTGATGAAGAATCTGGAATAGAACCATGAACCAAGATTAATTGTTTTTAAATCTGTATTTAGAAAATTGCAGAAATGTACTATGAAGCAGGAAGGTAATGCAAAAGGTGTCAGGAAAGACTCACGTGCTTGAGAAGTATATTTTAAAATAATTTTGTTGAATGGAAACGCATCTATCAGCAGTGGTGGAGTGAGCTGCAACAGGTTTATTTTTAAGTTGTGGGGATTCGGTTACAATATGGATCAAAGGAAACTGGTTTTTTGAACAGTGGACAGGGAATTACTGACAAGAGGGTGTCCTCCTGAAAAAAAATTCAATAGTCATGATGATCTCTAGTGAATTTAGTAAATGAGGGACAAATCTTGAGATACTTTACATGCTAGCAAAAAGGCAAAGTCTTCTCCAAATGGGGATGTAAGCAGCAGGAACTTGCTCTGGAGGTATTCTCTCACTCTTCACATCAGTGCAACTTACCAGGGAGAGAAAAAAGAAATCATGAATATTAGGAGACTTGTCAAGGGTGTAACAGATGGAGATTTACAGAGACATCACTTTAGGAAGGGACAGGGAATTTCTACTTCTTCCCATCCTCAGTAACAATAGATCATAACTCTAACCCTCTCCTGTCTTGAGACTACAGTCTCGTAGCTGTTGCAAGCAAATTTTACTCAAGCTTTAATTTGAAATTTTAAAGTAAGTTCTTTCAGTCATGTTTTAGTTAACTTTTGAAAGTTTCATGCACAGCTGTTCAAATCTGTTCACTGAGTGCTTCTTCATTTAGTGCATGTAAGTGGCTGCATGTAAGTTCAAATAGGACACCACTGTATCCAACTATCTGAACCACTCGGGGTAAGCTACAGAGAAAAAATCATTTAGAGCACGATGTTGAGAATATTATTCAATAAAATATTGTAATTCAATAGAGAATTAAAAAGATTTGAAATGGGAAGTTTTCCTAAATAGGATGATTGAGAGTTAAATCCCATGGGAATGGACTATTTAATGAATGCTATTGAGCCCACCGAGTCCAGGAGCATGACAGTGTTTGAATCGCATGCGTGTTACAGGTCATAGTAAATAATATGGTCCAGCCTTAGGAAATAGGGTCTAATAATGACAATTTTTGTCAGTGTTAAAAGCTGGCAAATACACGCACACACACATATATACCTATGTGTGTATGTCAGCTAAAAGTTCATATATCACAGGATGTTCTTCTCAAACTAAAAGTGGATGATGCAACTTCCTTTCTTTTCTACTCATCTAAAATCTTTGTGCTTGATGCGTTTTCTTCTTTCTTGAATTCATTTGGAGTTGTTTTGTTTTGTGATCTAGAAGAGGAATTTAAGGTGAAGTGATATTTGCTTTCCTATTCATTTGTTTACTGTTGGCCTAGATAAGGTTGGTTATTCTCACTTTTGTTTTCTAAGAAACGCTTCAAACGGGCAAATAGACCTGTCATCTCTAGTAACATCACATATGGGGCAAAAGAGGGTGTTGATAAGAAGTTTACTCCTACTTATTTCTGCACCAACTCTGGGCAAGGGGAGGCCTAGAGGAGAATATTTTCATTTCTGCAGTTAACAATTTCCAGCACAAATGATTGCATGCAGGAGTACTATTCATAGAAATATAAAGATGAAAGGGACGGCAGGACATCATCCCAGTCCCAAAAAGATAATCAATTATATTTGAGTAGTTCTAGAAAGACTTGTGTCTATGCTGTTCTGAAATAATTCTAACAGTGGAGACTCCACTGTCTTCTAGGTGATCTCTTATAGCGCTTCCCTATCCTTACTGTTGAGAAGGTTTTCATTTTCGTATCCACCCTGAATCTTAATTGCTGCAATTTAGCACATTTCTTTTTGTCCTATCCATCATTGTTATTGAGAACAGGTTATTTCCTTATTCTTTTGAAACAGCCTTTCATGTATTTGAAGGCTATTATCATGTTCCATCTCAGTTGTCTCCTCTCTAGCCTAATTCTTTCAAGCTTTATCGCAGCTCATGTTCTCTAGACTCTGGTCATGTTGCTCTCCTCACACTTCTCTCAATTGGCTCATGTCTTCCTGGAGTGTGATGTCCAAATTTGTACCTGGTATTCCTGCTGAGGCTTTATTAATGCTGAGCTGAAGGGAAGAATTACTTCACATTTTTGCAGGCTATACTTGTGTGTGTGCATTCCAATATGCTGTGAGCAGATGCTGACTCACGGTGTCACCCTGAACCACGTTCAAGCATGGAGGCTCACACTAAAACTAGGCAACTAAAGCGAAAAGAAGTACTGATCATTTTACCCGCCCACATATCTATTAGATAAATACGATCAAGGTTTATTGAAGACTGATCAACTGAAAAGGTATGGAAAAAAGTCCACATCTTGAAGAAAAATACATTTGCTGTTTACCACAAGATATCAGTGATCAACATTTACTAATTTCAGAGCGCTTGACTCATCCTATTCACCAATCACTAGAAGTTTGGTACTCTTATCAAGAGAGAAATCATGCATTGCAGATTAATGGCCAGGTTTGTGTTAAGGCTCTGGGTTTTCTCAGTTCTTGTGTTTATAGTCACCTAGGTCAGAAAATTTCCTAGTGAGGTTTATGTATCTATGGCTAAACATTGATGAAATATCTGCTGATCTCATCACTGTGGCCAAAAACCTCGGGTACAGCAGTTTGTCCTTTTCATGTGAAGAGATTAAATTAGAGATTCTAAATAAATTAAGAAAAACTTAACTGTTGTTTACCACCTGGGTCTGTATTGAGTAGCGACGCAGGAATTCCCTGCTGCTAGTCATATTTACAGCCAACATTTCCACGAACTGTAGCAGTACCGAAAGGCAGAAGCAAACTTCTTCAAATGCATAACTAGAATTTTCCTTCTGGAAAACTAATCTTGTGAATCTGCGCATTTCTGAGCTTCTTTAGTGGAAGAAAGCCTTTACTATGTTGCTTACACATTATAAATTTCCGTTGATGAAAAAAATGAAAGAAGTGCAAACTAACAATGATACATTTTATATACCAAAAAAATTTTTCATATACTGAGTTGTGTAATTGAAGCCCATTCTGACTACAGAAGTTACTTCAGAAGTTTTTAAGGTTGTAAGCTGTTTCCCCCTGTGCAATTCAATAGCTCATTACCAGTTAAATATTATTATATTATACTGTATATAGATCCAGTGTTCTGGAGGAATTTCACAAGAAGCAAATGCACTTCTGGGATATGCTGTATATCTAATGGATATTTATTTTAATGGCATAAACATTGCTCTAAATCTCTTTTTGCATTAATGATAAATTGATCATTAGTGTGAAGTAGGTGAGAATTAAAAATAGCTTCTCATAATTTATAGCTGATATTGATGTTGCTGGAATGTTTTAACACTAAGGTAGTGTCCAAGCCTTTGGCTTCTGTAAGTTCCATTCAGGTCAATGGGATGTTGGCTGAAACCATCCAACAGCCTGTCCTTCAACTCTCACTTTCTGGGTTTCAACCAGAGCATGTGTATCAGAGCTCAAAACTATGTGGCAACATGAGCGTTACTCTTGCTTAAGTTGTAAATTATAAACCTCTCATCTTATTGTAATTCTAGTGTAGAAGTTCACTCTTAGCCAAACGGGGGTTGCTCATTGTCCCATGCAATGCAAGTGCAAATGCTTCTTTCTGCTACAATGGGAAGGTAAGAAACAGGGATCCTGATCCCAAGCTTTGTGTTAGGTTATGTGATTGAAGGCAGGTACATCCCCCTTTTATGCAACAAAATGTGGAGCACATGCCCTGTTACATACCCAATGCACAGGCTGTATCCCTGTTGGGTGCTTGACACAGAGGGTGTATCTCCTACCACTTGACCTGAGGCAGGTGGTGTGCCCACATCTCACACTGAGCTTTATCACTAATATTGTAAGTTTAAATCTGGCAACAGTGATTAGTATTTAGGGTAGAGCAATTATATTGTCATTAAAGCTAGCTTACAGGAGCAAAGTAAATGGAAACTGAGGTTCTTAGTACGAAGCATTGAAAATGTATATCATAATATTTAATCTTCCTTTAGTACTTTTGTGTTCCTTGAGTAGGAATTGAGTGAAAACAAGGTGAAGGCTTTCAGGGCATTACTTACAGTAGGAGTTTTATTGAGTAAAGTGCCCTGATTTGAGCTATAGGAATTAACTAATTTTAGGTTTAGAGGCAGTTCTGAAAAGAAAGTGTTTGAGAGACTTGTTCAATCCCAGCGAAAAAATAGTGATGAAGAAAAGGCATTAAGTTTTTGTAAACCAAGACAAAAAATTGTGAAAGGGAACATCATTTTAAAATGTTTTAAAAACGTTAAAAAATAATTTTTAAAAATCTGATGCTTTAATTTTCATAATGTGTTTTCTTTATTTTTCACTACAAATAATTTGAGACCTTTTCATGCTATGAAATGAAAAAAAGTTTCGCTGCAAGTTTTTTCTTGGCTCCACTGCTTTATAAAGCACTTTGATATATCTGGGTGAGAAGGACTACACTAGTACTAAGCTTTTTTTAAATAAAGCAGCCACAAATCAGTAGCATATACAGTACTAACTCCACTGACAAAACAAGAGTTCTGCGAGAGGCAGCGATATGGAAAAAACGTGATAATTCATATTATGTGATTGTCTTCCTCCAGTGCGTGGCATAATTTTGATTAAAATTACTGGCAGTAGTTTGTGTGCATCAAAAGAAAAACAGCTCCAGGAACTGACATCCTGTTAAATGTGGAAGAGCTATTATAGGCTAGTGGTTCAATATGGTGGTTTTTGAAAACTTCCTAATGAAAACCCAGTATGTATTATGCCCCTAAGCTTTTCTGAGCAGTAATGCTGAATTGCGTAACCGAAGATGGCCAGCAGTGCACCCATATTTTCTATTGAAATTTATGATAGTTTTAGCATGTGCAAGGAATCAAAGAGCAGGTTTCAGACCATTATCCTTTTTAGGGCCCCATTCTTCTCATTTTACTTTTTAGAAACAAAATTAGATCCAAGGGTGTTGAAAGAAAACTGCTAGCTTTCTAAGCCTTTAAAAATATGTATGCATCGTATATTTTTTCTCTGAGTACATCTTTTACTATGCACTGAAATAAATAGGTAAAATTAAGCAAGTTTTGATAGAGCAATAAAGTTGCAGCTGAGAAGTCATGCGTTTTCTTTACTGTTACAACCTGGTTTTAAAAGATAAGTTGGTTGTGACTCTTCATTTTAATTATATAGCAGGTGCCTTGTCTTAGCTAGGAAAATTTTTAATGTAATTCATTAAAAACCAAAACACAGGTTTGAATTAAATGATTTTCTGTTTCCAGTCTCTTGATAGTTGCAGCTATTATTTGCATATATGCTAAGGAGAGCGAGCTTGGTCCAACAAAGTCTCTTTACAGTGATAATGCTTTCCCATACAAGTTGCCCCATTAAGCAAAGTTGATCAGATATTTACGGTATTCCCATTTACCTGCTGGAAAGTAGCTCTGCTGAGAAGGACCTGGGAGTGCTGGTGGACAGCAGGCTGACCATGAGCCAGCACTGTGCCCTTGTGGCCAAGAAGGCCAATGGGATCCTGGGGTGCATAAAAAGGAGTGGGGCCAGCAGGCTGAGGGAGGTTATCCTCCCCCTCTACTCCGCCCTGGTGAGGCCACATCTGGAGTACTGTGTCCAGTTCTGGGCTCCCCAGTTCAAGAAGGACAGGGAACTGCTGGAGCAAGTCCAGCGGAGAGCCACAAAGATGATCAGGGAACTGGAGCATCTCTCTTATGAGGAAAGGCTGAGAGACCTGGGTCTGTTCAGCCTGGAGAAGAGAAGACTGAGGGGGGATCTTGTTACTGCTTACAAATATCTGAAGGGTGGGTGTCAAGAGGATGGGGCCAGACTCTTCTCAGTGGTGCCCAACGACAGGACAAGGGGCAATGGGCACAAACTGGAACACAGGAAGTTCCAGCCGAACATGAGAAAAAACTTCTTTACTGTGAGGGAGACAGAGCACTGGAACAGGCTGCCCAGAGAGGTTGTGGAATCTCCTTCTCTGGAAATTTTCGAAACCCACCTGGACGCAGTCCTGTGCCCCCTGCTCTAGGTGAACCTGCTCAAGCAGGGGGGTTGGACAAGATGATCTCCAGAGGTCCCTTCCAGCCCCAACCATTCTGTGATTCTGTGATCTGTGTATAAAAACTGAGGAAGGCCCATGCATCCATAATTATTATAAACATTGGCATTTATCATGAAGCTATCTCAAAGTGCTTTAAGCACAGTATTGGCTTTAATGCCGCACTGAATGTTCTTGTTAGAGCTTTATAGACACAAACTTGTAGGTGTAGAAGACTTAATCCTGCAATGCACTGTTTAATAGCGCTTGAAGATGAAAGCCTTTGAAACCTTTCAGCATTGGTGTGAAGGGTGTAATTCTACCAAGACTTACTCATGCAAATAATCTTTATCCTTGTGACTGATAACATTGACCTAGCTTGTCAATTAGCCATTAAGTGACTAATGGCTTTTAGTGATTTGCCTGAGGTTGCACTTGAAAAGCTGTGGCAGAGGCAGATGTAGAACTTCCATCTTTTCCATACTACCAATGGGAAGTGTGGGGTAATGTTTTAGATGTGGGTATGGCACATCACCTGATAGCCTAGCCATGTAGTACACACAGAAGTAGTTAATTTTACGGTGTCACTGGATGAGAGATGTGTACTGTGACAGTAAAATGTAGGTAGCTGTCTTTATTTGAATGCTTCAACAAAAGTCTGTATATTTTCTATATTAGAATCCCCTATGTTTGTCCTTAGGAAAAGAACAGAACGCATGTATCACCAGATATTCTCCCTCGTTAAGTTAATTATCTTTGGCTTCTGTAGTAGCTTAATTTTTCTTGCCCTATCAATAGGCCTGCTCAAAGAAGTACGACATAAAGGGTTTTATCTGTGTTATTGATTGGCTAGGAAGTGATGTGTTTGGGACTCTGTTGGAGCTTCTCTAGTGACTATTTATTTAAATTGGGGAAAAAAATCAGTATTACTTGAAAAAAAATAACTAGAACTTTCATTTAACATTACAAAAGAGGGCATTGCTTAATCCCTGAAGTAGGAAATTGCTTTTCTTCATGATCCATTGCTTTCATACTCTTTCTGGCTGCTGGTGCTGACGGAAAGAAAAACTATGTTCTCACTCTGTTTTCACTGTATCTGTTTTCTTATCCTCTACAAAAACTTGGCTGCTAATTTGTCGTTGAAGTAAATAAAGGGAGGGGAGAGCCTGGCTATGAAAAGATCTTTTTGTCTCAAATGGGCATTTGCAAATATGGAAGCAAAGCAAAACTTTGTGTGGGAAACTGAAAAAAGGAAATGAAGGATTTGAAATAGTGTATCAAAGCTGAAGTATACGAGATATTGCTATTCTTTGAGATGCCGTTATGGGTTTATACCTAAATTCAGCAGCGTGTTCCCAGAAGATGAATGTTGCTAAGGAGTGTTTTTTCTTGTGTTCTGATCTTGTACATAGACAGAAAGAAAATTACAATTAAAAGCAAAAGGCATAGCTGGCTGAAAATGATGGTGTCTTGTTTCACCTTGCTTAAAACTCATTATTTTTTGTTAAAAGCACCTATTGTTTTATTGCTTCTAAAATGCATTACAAAAATATAGCGTGTTACAGCTCAGGGCTGGAAAACACTAATGGACTGTAACTAAGGAATGATTATTTAACTTCAGAAGTTACAATATTTAGTTAATGATTCCCCAACATTGTCAGGACAGGTCACAGAATGCATTTTAAAGTAATTATAAGTTAGCAGCAGCAGTTTATATTTTTCCCCTAGCAACAGCAGTAGATGTTGTATTTTTCTCTTCTATCAGTGGTGACTCCTGTTTCTTTTTTTAATCTGATTGCTTTTTAATTTTTTTTAATCCATTTAGTCTTGCAAATCATAATCCAAAGGTTATGCTAGCAAAACAGCAATCTGAAAATCATTGTGATAGCGAGTTTTTGATACTGGTATGTAACAGAAGAGATACATGTAGGTTTTATTTGGAGTTTTTGCCTGTGCTAGCTATATGAGGAAAATAGCAAGACCACACCATATGCCCAATAAAAGCTTCATTAGAAAGGCATTAGTAGATTAATCCAACTTACTCTGTGGTTTATTTTATTTAGAACGTAATAAGGTAAGTTCATTAGTTTGCAGACTTAATGTTTTCTACTGTACCTCAAAGCAACCAGTAACAATTCCACTGAGACTCCGCAGATCTCACTAACACCTGTCAAGATAAACACATGGCTCTCTAGGGGAATCATCTTGGCAATGTAACTGAGGAAATCTGGAAAAAAGTAAGTCTTTCACACACAAAAGAGTGTTACACAGTATAAACTTGATTAATGATTTTTCACATGCCTCTGAGGTCATATATATCTCTTTAAAGTGGAAAAAAAAAGTCAAATCTATCTCTGAAGAGCAAATATTTTGGAATGTACAATACTGCATTTGAAATGTATTTTAAAGAACTTGAAGGGTGTAGAATAATTATGCAATTTGAATTGAGCCTCAGAAAGGCTGTCTGAGACCAGCAATTGAGTCTCCATCCCCCTAGGGCTAATATATTAGATTACAAGGATTATTGTAGTGGCAGTATTTGTGCCACTACATTTAAGATTATGTCAGCATTTCCATTTTAAACCTGTATGTTCAGAGGTTCATAACTCAGCTATAGAAAATTTGCCTGGCACTACGAACAAATACGGTTTCTGCATAACGGTGACACTTTTTCTGGGGAAAAAAAAGAAAGAAAGAAAGAAGCTTAAAGCTAAATAAGTATTTGGACATTTTAAAGTTACGAATGCCAAAAGTTAATGCTGTCTTCTTACAACTCTGCTTTTTAAATTTGGTTATTTCTACAGCTGACTTGTAACACTACTGCTGTCTGGAGTCCAAAGCAATGTATTGAACTAGAAGAGTGGACAGAATGGTAGCAGGCTGTACCTTACCCCTTTCTTTGCCAATATTGTTACAGGACTAATGCGTGCAGGGGAGGTGGGAGGTGGATCTCCACTGTACATCGTCTTCTCCACCAAGGCCAGGGAGGGGGTGGGAGTGGGGTGGCGATCATGGATCATGATGGGTGATATCTTAGAAATCCTGTCAGGAAAATCTGCTTAAAAATGCACTTCTGACTGTTATTAACCTTAGGCACTCCACAAACATCATTTAGGGCATTGCTGGCTGCCACTGGACTTGCCACCAAAAAAAAAAAGGCAACTAACTTTGTCTTTCAAGGTCTTTAAACTCAATTTCCCCATTTGAGGGCCGTTGCACTTTGAGTCTAGTTTGAGCTTGGCCCTGACACGGCATTTAATATCTCAGGTATTACGTATGGTAAGCAGTAACAAGAGCTGCAAACAACCCAATACACACACTTTTCCGATTTCTGGAGGCCTTTATAAACAAATAGGCTTTGCATACAGTTTGTATGCTTGTACTGGATACAAACGAGCACAACGCTGGCTCTGTTATTGGCATCTGTCACTGATCTCATCAAACTTCTTGATGACTAATTTGCAACCTATTTTTATGTTTGGTTTTTTTTTTCTTTTTGTCCCTAGCTGGAGTATTTGCTGAGGAGTTCAAATTAGTAGCATTTAAGCTGTAGTCAGGGATCTCTCTTTTCTGCGGCAATGCAGTGCCAATTCCTGCGGCAGCACTGGTGGAAATCAGAGAGACTTTTGCAGGTTCTGCAGCAGTCTAATTGCCCATAGAATTAACTGCTCATGCAGTAGTCCACAGAGAACATGAGTACAGCCTGCCCTGCTTGATACAGGACTACAAATCTCTTAAATACCTCTGTGCATATACATGTGGATTTGGCCTTAATTCCTGTGGCTTTATATTGGAATGAAAGGGGGAACCTAGCCAAATAGTTAGCACCCTTTGTGCAAAGTTAGACCAAAAAAAAAAAAAAAAAAAAAAATTAAATTAAATGGCATTGCACCACTGGCAGCCAGCAAAAGATAACTCCCAGTGGAGTACGAGCCATCCTCCTCAAGGCAGGTCAAACCAGGGCTAACACAAGTAATGGTAGATGGACTTGGCAAAGTGCCCTGAAGACTGATGGACCAGCCAGGGCTATTTCAGACCAAGAGGGAGCTTCCTTTCAGAGTCAAAATTCCCCATTGGAAAATGTTCTCCAACAAGTCCCTTCTATTCTAAATTGAAGGGATCTGGTTTATGTGCGTGGTTTCAATAAAATGAAACAATAAAAATCAGCTTGCTTTTGACAGCAAGGAGGAGAGAGAAAGAGATTATTTCTGTCTTTATACACACAGAGTCAAGAAACATTTAATATGAAGATTTAAGCCTATTTGGATGGACAGATTTATGGACAGAAAGACTTATTGGCTGTACTGAGATTTATTTTGTACTATACATATAGAGAGAATAGCTGCACTACAGAGAAAGCAGCCTAAGTATTTCCATTGTAAACTCCCCTTTTTTCCATGATCACAAAAAATTTGAATTTCTGTGTATTTTATGACTGCACAAATATTCCATCCATCTCTCCTGGAATTATACTTTTTACCTTCCAAGTCGCTGAGTAGTTCACATGATAGTTTATTGGCTTTCTTTCTAAAGCAAAGGGTTTCTGCCTAAGTTATGTAGGGTTAGCACACAAACTGGCCGTAGTTATTCATGGATGACAGGCCTAGGTTTAGTATCTTGCAATTGATTGGCTTTTGAAAGAAACATTCTCATCTGTGTAAAAGAGGAAAATTAACACTTTCAGTGTTATCAGACGCTGAAATGTCTGAGAATCAGACATATATAGGTCCTTAAATTCATCAGAGTTATAGCGGCAAGCTCTAAGCCGCTGTCTGTAGGACGGATAAACATAAATTCTGGCCTGTTTAATTGCAATCACAAAATGTCCACAGGTTTTCAAATGAAGTTAGATTCCGTACTCAGTAATAGAGAAAAGCTATACTAGAAAAACATAGGAAGTGTGTTAAAGTGTTCATTGAATAGTATTCCCTGTAATAGAGATACATATTTGTGGAGGGTTTTTTTCTGTCTGAGTTTGGTGAACAGGACTTGAGCTTCAGTTTAAGAGTGGATTTTGCAACGCTAAGTGCAGGATTTCACCTCTGGAGAACAGCGGTGGCCAGAGAAAGCCTGGTTGCATAAGGTGGCACTTAACCTAAAGGAGCCTTGAATTTAACTGATAATTTATGCTAGCCTAAGGCGCGGTCTGCAGTTAAGTTTTGCTAGTGTCAACAAAGTTGTTCACCTTAACTGATATAGCTGCATTGACAAGAATCAGGGTGTAGAGAGAGATGGTTGTACCAGCAAGAAGTATCTGATTTTATCCGAGGCAGTAATGTAAATTATACTCATGGAAGTACTTATTTTGTTTGTATAAATCTTCAGGAGCATTTGGTGTTTGTAGGATAATGGCAGTAGAAGCAGCCAGGGAAAGATGTGTTTTTACAATTAAGGATATTCTTGCTCATAAACTTAGGAACCTATTGGTATTAACAGAGTTCACTTGGTGGAAAGAACTTGATTAAAAGTCACATTTCCTACCAACGTGACCTGCACAGGGCAAGTGTTAAATGGGGTTAAAAACCATTAAATTAACTTCACTGAGCTAAGTTTCCAAAATACTAAAAACTACCTTATGAACACTATAGTTTATTTTCACGCTTTATTTGCTATGCCTGCAATGGGACATTTATTTGTTTACACAAACTCTTGTTTATTGCCGTCTTTTGTACCACTTCTTCCTTCTTTGAGTGAACCTTCTCAGACTGATACCACAATGTTGATTGATTCTGTACCCTTGGGGATTAAAACCAGATTATTTCAACTTCAGCTAGTCCTCAGCTAACAAAGATTCATACTCTTATGTCAGCAGGCGGTAAAAAAGAAAGTATTTTAAATAAGAAATGCTGCTTACCATCGGTTTTCATAATGTTTACTTGCAGATGCTTTTAACTTTTACTTTT
Organism: Fregata magnificens; assembly: GCA_013389945.1. NCBI lineage: Eukaryota > Metazoa > Chordata > Aves > Suliformes > Fregatidae > Fregata > Fregata magnificens. The sequence goes on from WAAD01005929.1 coordinate 91,987, forward strand.
CATTAAAAAGCTTAACTCTGAGTGCTAAGACACCCAATTAAGCTTTTTAAATAAAACATGAAAAGACTAGAAGTATCTGACTACCAAGATTTGCTTCAAATTGGAAAGAAGTGCTTGCTGTTATCACAAAAAAGATGGAGCACGAGAGGATTTTATGTCCTGGAATTTCCTTCTTTTGCCTTCCTGTCCCCATCCGCCTTTCACTTGCATTCATACACACTTCCTTCTTCACCTTCCCTTTCACCTTCCTGTTATTCTTTCAATTTTCAATCCTTTTATGAAATTTTCCACAAATTACTTCTCCCCATCTCTCACCCGTGCACTGCATTAGATCACCTTTCTCCTCCCTGAAGCTTGGATAGTCCCCTCTTGTTTCTCTCTGTGGTTCAGAGTGCAGAGCCAGGAAAATGTCAAATGTTGTTAGAGCTAGTACATACAAGGTGCTGAGCACATTGCCAGATCCAGAAAGGGATGCCTATTTAGGCATCTGTCTCCCCCTTCACATTTTAACCGGGTACTTAAATAAGAGTTAGACACCTAAATAGCTTTGTGGAGATTGGCCTTTGTGCCCTCAACTCATGGTTTGGATAGGCAGCAGCAAAATAATCCATTCATTTTACAGTCCCTAAGTAGTGTTTAACATCGTAATGTAATACCTAAAAATGACCCATTATGATCTATCTGATGAAAAAATTTCTCAAACACAGATTTAAACTAGAAACTTTAGTGGCAGTTATGTTTGTGCACTGCATAAATAGTACACGTTTAATAATGCCAAGCACTTAAAACGCCCTTTTTATCCCCAGTAAAATATGAAATGAAGTACCTTTGGAGTACCTAAACATTTTATTCATTTCTCCTTGGTATTTAAGCACTTTAGGCCTCCTTGCCACAGTAGATGGCAGATGGAGTAAGAATTTAGATTAAGGTGCTCAAGATACAAACATACCCAACAACACAGAGAAAGAAGAACGCTTACACAAAGTCCTACCGTATCCACACCAACGTGTATCTTAGTTGAATAAACTATGATCAGGCTGGAAGGGATCTGCGGAAAGCCTCTGTTACAAGGTTACACCTAATGGGAACCCCGCAACGGGGCACCAGCCATGCTTTCCCGGACACCAACAGGGAAACTCCCACCAAGAGGTAGCAGAATACAGCTCTTGATGGAGGCCTCAAAACAGCCGAGCCCAAGTTAGTCTAGACAGGACTTGCCAACTGAAATTGTATCTGAACAACTGCGTTGCCAACTGTATCGTTACACGGTTGGCAATACCGGCTTCCTATTTCAGAGAAGTGATAACAATTTTGAGTTACTCGTCTGTAGGATGTCTAGAATCATTAAGAACAGTCAGTTAACTGCTGCATGTTTCTAAAACGGCGGCAACGTGTGAACAGTTTACTGAAAAACTGGTTCCAGTGACTGACTGAAATGTTTTGTTTCCTGAGTCAGATTGATAGAAAACCTAGTGGTATTTATGGATAAAATTTCTAAAACATATTACTTGCATGAACAGGAAATATACATCAGGGGCTTTGATTTTAGGAGAGCTGGCGAATCCAGGCTGATGTTTCTTCAAGATTTCTTTCATTTTTCCTTCTTTCCTTAACTCTGAAACTTAAAGCCTATATATTGTATTTTATTTTTCAAGAGGTGACAGTGCACGGCAGTTGCAAGCTGATAGTTCGGAAAATTGGGGTTTCTTACTTCTTTTCCGCTAAGGCTTCTTGAGACAAGTTGGAAAAGTCACGGACTTCCTTATAAGCTGCCTTTGCCTGTGGCAAGCCGGGGGCGGTAGAGGACAACCCCCGGCCCGGTGGACCGCTCCCGCGGGGCCGGCGAGCGGTGCGGGGTTGGCGGGGACCTGCCGGGGAGCCACCCCGCACCGCCGCCGCCTCTCTCGCCCTTGCGGGCTTCCTCCAGTACGTCTGTGCGCTTCCACGAAGCGCAGAAAGGGCTCGGGGTGTGGGTTTTTCCCTCCCCC